>CAJQZJ010033935.1:626746-654337 GCA_907164525.1 Lophiomys imhausi
TTTAGAGGAAATGCTTCAAGCTTCTCTCCATTTAATTTGATGTTGGCTACTGGCTTGCTGTATATTGCCTTTATTATTTCTAGGTATGGTCCTTGTATGCCCGTTCTCTCCAGAACTTTTAGTATGAAGGGGTGTTGGATTTTGTCAAATGCTTTTTCGGCATCTAGCGAGATTATCATGTGGTTTTTTTCTTTCATCTTGTTTATGTGGTGAATTACATTGATAGACTTTCGTATATTGAACCATCCCTGGAATGCAGGGATGAAGCCTACTTGATCATGGTGTATGATACTTTTGATGAGTTCTTGAATTCGGTTTGCTAGTATTTTATTAAGTATTTTTGCATCTATGTTCATGAGGGAGATTGATCTGAAGTTCTCTTTCTTTATTGGGTCTTTGTGTGGTTTAGGTATCAGAATGACAGTGTCCTCATAGAATGAGTTTGGCAGTGTTCTTTCTGTTTCTATGTGGTGGAAGAGTTTGAAAAGTAATGGTGTTAGTTCCTCTTTGAAGGTCCAGTAGAATTCCGTGCTAAAGCCATCTGGCCCTGGCCTTTTTTTGGTTGGTAGATTATTAATGACTGTTTCTATTTCCTTGGGTGTTATTGGGCTGTTTAAGCTGTTAATCTGGTTTTGATTTAGTTTTGGTAGGTGGAATTTATCGAGGAAATTGTCCATTTCGCTTAGGTTTTCAAATTTAGTGGAATATAGATTTTTAAAGTAATGCCCGAATATTTTCTGGATCTCCTCAATGTCTGTTGTTATTTCTCCCTTTTCATTTCTGATTTTGTTGATTTGTGTTCTTTCCCTTTGCCTTTTAGTTAATTTGGCTAGGGATCTGTCTATTTTGTTGATTTTCTCAAAGAACCAACTCTTGGGTTCATTGGTTCTTTGTATAGTTCTTTTTGATTCTAAGTTGTTGATTTCAGCCCTTAGTTTGATGATTTCCTGCCTTCTGCTCTTCTTGGGAGTGTTTGTTTCTTTTTTTTCCAATTCACCCAGCTTAGCTGTTAGTTCACTAACATGAGCTGTCACAATTTTCTTTTTGAAAGCACTTAGTGCTATGAACTTTCCTCGTAGCACAGCTTTCAATGTATCCCATAGGTTTGGGTATGTTGTGTCTTCATTTTCGTTGGATTTTAAGAAGTCTTTGATTTCCTTCTTTATTTCTTCCCTGACCCAGTGGTCATCCAGTAAGGAGCTGTTCAATTTCCATGTGTGTGTAGGCTTTCTGTTGATTCTTTTGCTGTTGAAGACCAGCTTTGTTCCATGGTGGTCTGATAAGATACAAGGTGTTATTTCAATTTTCTTGTATCTATTGAGACTATCCTTGTGACCAACTATGTGGTCGATTTTGGAGAAGGTTCCGTGGGGTGCTGAGAAAAAGGTGTATTCCCTTGTGTTTGGGTGAAACGTTCTGTAGATATCTGTTAGGTCCATTTGTTTCATGATCTCTGTTAGACTCAATATTTCTCTGTTTGTCTTCTGTCTTGATGATCTGTCCATTGTTGTGAGTGGGGTGTTGAAGTCTCCCACTACTAATTTGTTGTGATCGACGTGCCCTTTAAGTTTTAGAAGTGTTTCTTTTACGAAAGTAGGTGCCTTTGTATTTGGGGCATAGATGTTCAGTATTGAGATTTCCTCTTGATGAATATTCCCTTTAATGAGTATATAGTGCCCTTCTTTGTCTTTCTTCATTAACTTCAGTTGGAAGTCTGTTTTGTTTGATATTAGGATGGCTACTCCAGTTTTCTTCCTGGGTCCATTTGCTTGGAAAACCTTTTCCCAGCCCTTTACTCTGAGGCAGTGCCTATCTTTCGTAGTTAGATGTGTCTCTTGTATACAGCATAAGGAAGGGTCTTGCTTGCGAATCCACTCTGTAAACCTATGTCTTTTTATTGGGGAGTTGAGTCCATTGATGTTGATGGATATTAGTGACCTTGGGTTGTTGTTTCCCATTAGTTTGGTATAGGTGGTGGTCCTGTGCCTCTTTTGGTTTAGTTGCTGAGGGGTTTTCTATTCCCTTTGTTTTCTTGGGTGGAGTTTTCTTCTCTGGGTTGGTATTTTCCTTCTAGGATTTTCTGTAGGGCTGGGTTTGTGGGTAGATATTGTTTAAATTTGATTTTGTCATGGAATATCTTGTTTTCTCCATCTATGTTGATAGAGAGTTTTGCTGGGTAAAGTAGTCTGGCTGGGCACCTATGATCTCTCAGGACTTGTATTATATCTGACGAGGCCCTTCTAGCTTTTAACGTTTCTGAGGAGAAATCAGGTGTAATTCTGATGGGTCTGCCATTGTATGTGACTTAACCTTTTTCTCTTACAGCTTTTAATATTCTTTCTTTGTTCTGTACATTTGGAGTTTCAATTATTATGTGGCGAGAGTAGTTTCTTTTCTGATCTAATCTGTTTGGTGTCTGTAAGCCTCTTGGATTTTTATTGGCATCTCTTTTTTCAGGTTTGGGAAGTTTTCCTCTATGATTTTGTTGAAGATATTTCCTGGACCTTGGAGTCGGGAGTCCTCTCTTTCCTCTATACCTATAATTCTTAGGTTCCGTCTTTTCACTGAGTCCTTGATTTCTTGTATGTTGTGGGTAGAGATTTTTTTAGCCTTCTCATTTTCTTTGGATGTTGTATTGATTTCTTCCACTGAATCTTCCATGCCTGAGATCCTGTCTTCCATCTCTTGCATCCTATTGTTGATACTCATCTCCGTAGTTCCTGCTCTCTTCCCTTGGTTCTCCACTTCCTCTTTTAACTCTCACTCTGTTTTCTTTATCGTTTCTATTTCTATTTTCATGTCTTGTATGGTTTTGTTCGTTTTGTACATTTCCTTCTCCAGCTTGCTTGTTTTTGTATGAAAATCTTTCATAGCCTTGTCCTTTTCCTGTTCAAGCTCTGTCACCTTGGCTTGGAGCTCTTTAATTGTGTTGTTCCTTGTTTTGAGTTGTAGAATTGTGGCTTCTTTGAATTCCTTCGTAGATTTAAGTTCTTCTTGCAGGGACTCTATCACTTTCCATAATGTAGAATTGTCAACGTTTTCATGTGATTCTTTTGGTGTGAGGTCATCCGAATTGGATGAGCTAGGATAATTCTGCTTTGTTGGCGTCATATTTCCTTTATTTCTATTTTTTTTGACCTTTGGCCATTAGGTTTGTTTAGCTGTCTGTTCTTGTCATTTTCTGTGCTTGGATCCACAGTGGATGCTTTGGTGCAGGGGACGAGTTACTTGGCTATCTGTCGTTGCTTACAGGGGGATTTCAGGGTCACTGTGGTTTTAATCGTCTGAGGCACTGTGAGCTGGTGCAGCCTAATCCCAGGTTGTGAGTAATGGACTGGAATTGTTTCACTGCTCCCAATTCAGACTTCTCTGTTGCACTCTGTGTTATCAGCCTGTAATGGTTCTGATGGTATTTACCTGTTTGCCCAGGCACAGATTCTGTGGGCTTTGTTTGTCATCATGGAGGCTGACAGGGTCTGGCTCCACACCTATTATGTCTGGAGTTTCCAGAATACAGCTATGGTCCCGATTTCTGGTTTTTCACTAGGCTTCTCGCCACAGGCCTGGCCTCTGAGTCAGATTCCCTCCCTGTCTGCATAGCCGCGGCACTCCCTCCTGGCTGCTCGGCCGTGGGTGCACAGTGCCCCGGATCCCCCGGCTGCCTGAGTGGACCTCTCACCCCAGCAGCTCAGCCGTGAGTGCGCGGATCCCTGGCCCATCCCATGCCTGACTCTCTCCCCAGTTGTCCTGCTGTGGGTTTGCGGAGATTTGGCCCTGCCAGCCGGGCTCACTCCCCAGCTGCGCTGCCATGAGTGTGAGGGATTAGGCTCTTCCCGCCCGCCTTTGTGTTCCCGGTTTCCGCACTCTGTCTGAACCTCGCACCCTCCGCTTCACGAGCCGCTGCGGACCTCCCGCTGAGCCCCCTGTTTGTTCCTTGCTAAAACTTCCACTATCTCGCAAAATTTTTTAAGTGAGTATAAGTTCTACCTGAGGCGTGGGGAGTCCAGTAGGCTAGTGAACTAATGCCAAGTGGCCTCTGATCCTGCCTGCTCTGTGTTGGGGTCGATCTTACCAGGCGCCTCTCCAAATGGGAGTTCCCGAATCCCGGGTTTAGTGGCCTCCGTGTCTGTGAGAGATGGGTGAGAGCCTTGCCCTGGGACTTTTAACAGTCCCTTGGGAGCTGTGAGTGTTCCGGGGGGGGGGGGTCTAGCCCCTCCGGTTTTTGCACAGTGCCCAATAACTCTGTGTTTTTTATGGCTCTTTTTTCCCCGCGTTCAAAATGCGTCAGTGTAGGTCGCCGCCATCTTCCTTCCCCTAGTCTTTTTTATCTATTGTCTGCTTATGGTTTGTTTAGTAGTTCTCTCTCCTGGGCAATGAGACACTTTTCACTGATGGTACTGCTTCGTATAGATCCCCAATGAATGAAGAGGCTCTTGGCCCTCATACAACCTCTCAACTGAGATGAGGGACTATTATATAAGGACACCCCACCCCAGAGAAATGGGATGGAAGGGTTAGGAGGTAAAGAAAAAAAATGAAATGTGATGTTTTGTCCTTTTACTACTAATTGTCATAAACTGTTTAGGATAATTAAGAAATGCAAACTAATAACCATTAGTTATTAGCCGGTCATTCTGTTAGGTACTATGACAGCCTATTATAGTTACTTTCTAAGCTAATCAGAAATAAACCTGCTAAGAGGCAAGCAACATCTGCTCACCCCAATATAAGAGATAGATAGGGCCTCTTCAATAACCTCAAGAGATCTGCAGAATATGGCATTCAAAGATGTTTTCGTAACTTTAGATTTTTTTTATATCAAGACATATCAACTCCTGACAGCACCTCCTATTCTCCTCCAAGTAGAAGATGAGCATCGAAGAATCTCCAGTGGGAGATGATTGAATTAGTCGCAAGCCTATCTCTTGGTAGGAGAAGCCCCTTGCTCCAACTGTAGACAGAATGCTGTCCAAAAAGGACAAAACCTGGAAGCAGGTAAGTTGACAGCCTAGCTCTGCCAAGACAGGGTAGGTAAGTCCTTCATAACCCCTGCTCTACAATCAATGTCTGTCAGAGAAACGGGGCCAAATGACTGAAGATCGAAGCTGTAATGTATGGAGGGAAAATGGGAACTGTCCAGGCAGCCACAGGTATGTCATTTTTTAGTTTGGGAAGCTGCATGCCCTGTACTTCCTATAAAATCAGATATATTTATCCCTCTCAGGTCTCTGAGGTGGTTTAAGAACAGACAGCTAGGGTCTCATAATTTAATTTTGAGTTGTTTAGGAATCAAGAGAGTGTTATAGATCTAAGAAGATACTTTTAAAATTGTGTTGCAAGTTAGTATGAAACTCATGGAGGTGTTTAGATAGTAGAATGTTAAAGTCAGGTACCAAATACATATGGACTGGTCATTGGGAATGTATGTTAAGCCATATAACCCTCATAACTGTGGCCTAATTACCTCTGTTGTACTGTATTTTATTTGTTATTATAAGAGAAAGAGCCATTTGTTGGACTGAAAGGGGAAACTGTAGGGGGAAATAAGATATACCTTAAACTTAAAAGAAAAAAAAAAGGGAAGAGGATGGGGGTGCTGTGGGTGGGATGGTGGGACTGGAGGGGGAATAAGGAGGGGACTGCGATTGAGATGTAACTTGACGAAATAAAAAATAAAGGAAAAAAAAAAAAGAAAAACTGAAGATGTTCTCTAGTCAGCCTCAGCTGTCAGCTTGATATAGTCCAGAGTTATCCAAAGGAGTTTCAGTTGGGAGATTGACTTAACTGGCCCATGGCCATGTCTGTGGAATATTTTCTTGATGGCTATTTGATACAGAAAGGCCTAGCCCACTGTAGGCAGAACCATCCTTGGGCAGATGGGCCTGGGTTGAATTAGAAATGTAGCTGAATGTGAGCCAGAGTGAAAAACAGTAAGCAGTATTCCTGCATGGTCCCTGCTTCAGTTCTTGTCTCCAGGTAACTGCCTTGAGTCCCTTCCCTGATTTTGCTCGATAATGTATGGTGACCTAGAAGTATAGGACAAAATAAACCATTTCCTCCCTCATATTGCTTTTAGCAGATGTTTTATCCCAGCAACATAGATACAAACCAATAAGCTTCTATTGAATGTATATTATTTTTGCATTGTAGTAAGGTTAGAAAAAAAAAGTCAGACTGTCCACTGAAATTGTCTATAGTCACACCAGTAGAGACATTTCCTTCTTTTTATGAAGATATGCCTCTCTCTTTCTGTGTGTGTGTGTATGTGTGTGCAAGTGCACATATATGTGCTATGCATGCACACATGCGCGCCTGCATAGAGAGGCTAGAAGACAAACTCAGGTGTCATCCTCAGGAGTGCTCCCCAGCTTCTTTGAGACACAGTCATTTTTTTGATCTGAGCTTTACCAACTGTATTAGGCTTGCTGGCCAGAGAGTCCCAGATATCCTCCTGGGTCTGCCTCCCCACCACTGGGATTGCAAGCATATAAGTATGTCTGGCATTTCTTCATGGGGTCTGGGGATTGAACTCAGGTTCCCAAGATGGCAAAGCAAGCACTTTACCAACTGAGCTATCCCTCCAATCTCAAGACTTTTAATTTACAATTAAGGTCACACTCTAGGTTCTGGGTGGATTCAAAGTTTTTTTGTGGGGGACCCTTTACAATCCACAGAACCAGGTGATCTGCTTCTTCACTCCTCCCCAGATTTCCAAACAGAGGTGGGCCCTTCTCAACTGTTAAAACTCAGGGAAAAGCTATATCCTTAGTGAAGCACTCCGTGACTCTTCTGTCTGCACCGAGAACCCCTGATCCTGCTGCAGACCCAAGTGTCTCCTCTAATGTGGCATGACCGTCCTCTGTCTGTTTCCCCAGACATGAGCTCCTTGGAGACCCAGCTGCTCAGTCCTGTTCTGGTGCTGAAGCAGCTGTGGTAGATGGCTGGTAAATGCGTGTTGCAGGGTATATAGCATGCCCTGTGACATTAGATAAGGGGGAGTAGCATGGGACCTACATAGAAGCAGGCCTCTTCCTCCTGGTTACGAGACCTTGGCAGGGTCTGGGCAGCTTGAGGCCTGAGGAGCCTTATTTGAAAGAGGAGGTCCACTGGGACTTTCCCCAAAGTCCCTCATTGTCGTGGCAGTCAGTCACTATCTCTATGCTATCTGAGTCCCCACATTGCTGGTCCCTTCCCAGTTGCCTCCTCTTCTCTCCACTTCTCTTTTGGGGCTCTAGAGTCAGTTTTCCACTGAACTAATTTGGATAATTTTATTCTTCTCAGCACTTATGAGGCACTCTTACCCCCACCTTCTCCATCCCCCAATTGTTTCCTTTTCTTCTTCCCAACTCTGCTGCTAGGAAGCAAGGTCAGGTGCTGGAGGTACCCAGTGAGTCTAATTATCCAGGAAAGTAATTAACATTTCTAATAGAAACTGCCACTGCTCATTTTCACCAGGGCCACACAAAAGCAATAAGGTAAAAGAGTTTTGTAATTAAAGACTCGTTATTGTGTGCTCCCCATTCCATTCCATAGCTAATAAGTCTTTTGCAGAGGAAATGAGTGCACCAGGCTTCATGGAGATGGACAGGGCCCCTGCTGGAAACCCTCTGATGTCTGTTTCTCTTGCTCAATTCCCTCTTCATCTGGGGACCTATCTTCTGGCTTTCTCTTCTCTCCAAAAAGGCTCTTTTGAAAAGTAAGGACAGAGGCCCATTACCTACCCAGGCACACTGTACGCACAAACTAGAACAACACACAGAATCCCACCAAGATGTAAAATATTAACTAAGTGTGAAGTAACAAAACAGTTGGCTGTCACCTTCACAATGTCTTGGTGTAGACTGGAAGTGCAAGAACACTGTTGGTCAGAAAGATGCCACAGTGAGGATGGAAGGAATAGGTGCAGGGAGCCGATAGAGGTACTGATCTGGTGTGAAGTTGACAGAAGGGAAGTAGGGGCAAGGAAATTCATGGATCTTAGTTGCACTATCTAGGCAGGAGGCTGGCATTTTTTGAAGCAGTTTGTTTACTGTTCAAAAGTGGGCTCACTTACCATTCTGTGGAATTGGTGTTCAAAGATGAGTAATGATAAATTGTGTGGTTTGGTTTAACTGAACATTTACTATGTGTCTTACCCTTCAGGGAAATTCACAGAGACTGAGTCACTTGATTGACACTGCCATCCTATGAGATTAAGCATAAATACCATTCTCATTTTTGATGTGAGGAAACTGAGGTTGAAACATTAGGAACCTTGGTTCTGGTCATGCAGGAAGTAACTACAAGGTATACAGCTGCAATCTTAAACCATTGCCTACTGGTCTACAAGGCTGTCTCATTAACTTGTCAACAGAGGGTGGCAGACCTATGGCTTAAATGTTTGTAACTATACAGTATGGGAGCTCTTCTGGGATTTCTGGCCACTTAGACATGTGGCCAAGAAGTCACAGCAGGCATGGAGTCCAATCTGAGGATTTGAAACATTGTACTAGTGATCTGTAGGCCTTCAGTAGAACATGTGAGGAGGGACACCTTGGTGCAGTGTGTAGCCTGTCACACTGACAGGCTGTGTCACTTTGAAGAAATCATCTTCTTTCTGTGATCTTCAGTTTTATTCTCCTACCAGATGGGAAACCACATGAAGTGGTGTGGTCCCCAAATAATAGAGTACAGGTCAAGATACCTGCCACATGGAGATGTTTGTAAAATTGCAATGTTTTACTGCCTCTTTAATAGTCCATGTCTTCCATATTTAATATTTATCTATTCAGAAAATTTATCTTTGTGTGTATTATGACTATGGGGCAAAACTATTTTAGGTCTAGAGAAGAAAGTATCAAGAAATCAATATCAGGTTTTTAAACAGAGAACTCACAAAGGAGGAATCCCTAATGGCTAAGAGACACTTGAAGAAATGCTCAGCATCCTTAATCATCAGAGAAATGCAACTCAAGATGACCCTGAGATTCCATCTCACACCTGTCAGAATGGTTAAGATCAAAAGCTCAAATGACAGCACATACTGGTGAGGTTGTAGAGAAAGGGGAACACTCCTCCATTGCTGGTGGGAGTACAAGCTTGTACAACAACTATGGAAATCAGTCTGGCAATATCTTAAAAAACTTGGGATAGATCTACCTCAACACCCAGCCATACCACTTCTGGATATATATGCAAATGATTCCTCATCAAGCCACAAGGACATCTCCTTTTCTTTGTTCATAGCAGCCTTATTTGTAATATCTAGAAACTGGAAACAACCAAGATGTCCCTCAACTAAGGAATGGATAAAAAACTGTGGTATAGATACACAATGAAATACTACTCAGCCTTCAGAAACAAGAAAATCGTGCAATCTGCAGCCAAATGGATGGAACTAGAGAAGCTCATCCTGAGTGAGCTAACCCAGACTCAGAAGGATGCACATGGCATCTATTCAATTATAATCAGATTGTAGCCATAGAGTATAGGATAACTATACTACAACAAATGCACCAAAGGGAATAGGAACATAGACTTTGTTACCTGTCAATGAGACATATTACCCTAGTGGTGCTGCCTTGTAGGCCCCCAGTGTATGAGGAGGCTCTTGGCCCTCATATGACTGGGCCAGGGGATTGATATGTAGGGACACTCCACTCCAGAGGAGTGGGATGGAAGGGATAGAGGGTAGAGGGTGGGAGGGTGGGACTGGGAGGGGTGGAAAGAGGGCACTGTGATGGAGATGTAACCTGAAGTAATAAATAAACATTAAAAAAAAGAAAGTCAGGTTTTGACTTCCTAGTACTTAGCTGTGATATGTGCCAGAACTTCATGTAGCAAGACCTAGTTCCCATGGTGACTGTAGGGAGGGGTGCTTGGGCAGTTGTCTCCAGTTTGCTATATCTGTGACAGTTTGAAGATCTTGATGGAAGATATCTTAACTGTAGGCCTGGAGAAAAGAAAGGAAGAAAGGAGGAGAAAATGTAAGGCTGAGGATAGGAGCCTACTGAAGACTGGGAAGGAAAGAGGGGCTGGAAAAAGGAAGGGAGAGAGGAAAGAGGAAGTAAGAGATGGAGAAAGGAGAGAGAGAGTTGGATGGAGGAAGGGATAGGGGAAGGGAGAAAGGGAGAAAGGAAGGAAGGGAGAGAGGAAAGAAGGGGAGGAGTGAGGTAGGGAGGAAATAAGGAAGGAAAGAAGGGAGAAAGAGAGGGTTGGAGAAAGAGATGGAGGAAGGAAAACAAGAATGGAAGAAGGGAGGGAGGGGAAAGCAAGGGGAGGAGAAAGTCCAACAGCAAGAATTATAAGAAGACTACAAGGAAGATATGGAATGTGGACAAGAAGAGCAACTTAGTGTGCAGAGGCTGGTGTGGGGAGGGGATGTCTAGACCTAAGCCTCTGCAAGTAGTAAGCATCCAGTGTTGGGTGTAGACAGGGATAACTGTGTAACTGTAGACTTGCTTACCTCTCCAAGCTCTAGTTTTCTCATGTACAAAACTAACATGTGTTAGTTATCTGCATGCTAAGTTTCTCTGAAGCTCAGAAGTTTCAAACAACAACCTTTGGTGGGTCCTCTAGCTTGGGACTCTTGTCAAGTTGTGGTGGAAGTGGAAAGCCATGTCAAGACCAAACCAAGAAAAGAAGCCACTTTCTAGCTCCTGCTCTCTCTCTCTCTCTCTTCCCCAATAAATACTGCAATGATCTTGCTCCTGGATCATTGGGCTTAGACCTCCCCCTAGCTTTTGATGGGATACTGTTCTCCTTTCCTTCCCATGGGATCCTCTTCCTAGGGTATTTCACATCATGACAGCTGCTTCTATCAGGTGAGCAATTGAGTGCCACTAAGGATGGCTAAGGGGAATGTCTGTCTCAGTCATGATTTTTTATCATCTTTGTGGTATTCTCTCCATCAGAATAGTGTTCTGGCCCAGTCTACACTCAGCAGAAAAGGCCACATCAGGGCTGAATTCTAGGAGGCAGAGAAATTGTGAGGCATCTTAGCAACTGTAAAACATCAAACCTTTGGAGACCTTTGTGAGACTTAAATGAGAAAATGCAGGGAAAGTTCCAGCACATTGTAGAGAGTTTCCTTTCAGGACTAGGCCCAGGCTAGCAGACAGAGGCAGTAAGCTTCCAAGATGACAATTACATCTGGAGAATAAAAGTTACTTTTTTATCTGGCTTTCAATGTGATTGAAAGGAAAACCCAATGTGATTGGAGAAGGAGAAAGCCCACAAATGTTGCAGAGGACAGGGGACATCTGACAGAAAGCTGAGGGGAGAAATTCACCTGAGATCACCTCCAGAGGGAGCATCAGTTCTTTGAGTTCAGCTGGATGCCCAGAGAGACACCAGAGACTCTGAAGCAAGCAGTGTGGGTTTTGAGCCCAGAGAAAGGAGTAATGCAGGAGCCTCTGAGACAGTGAATCACAGTAAGCCACCCAAAAGACAATTTAAATTATATAGACAGACTTTTACTGAATAAAAAAAAATGAGAATCTCCATTTCAGATCCCTTAAGACCAAGGGTAGAAGCTGAGGGGATAGAAATATTACTTGAAAATGTCATCACCGTACTCACTGCAATTGGGACCACTGCAGGAAACCCATCCCTACCTTCAATTGCAGTCTTTATATTTTTCCTCTCCAAAAAAAACAAAAAAACAGCTCTACAACTAGAAAAATTATCTTTGATAATAAAAGGCTTGAGAGACAAGAGACAGAGGAAGAAAACAGAAAATGCTTAATTATGACCCTGTGGCATCTAATGAAATTGAGGATCAAGATAGACATCCCTGGCAGGCAGCTCTGACCACCAGATAGAGGTACTTCCTGGCTTCCTGAGTGCATAGTTTCCACACAGTGTCTCTAGCACCCAAAAGAGGACCATCAGAGCCACAAGAACAATAAGATCAGAGTGGGCTGAAAGGCGGGTGGTCAAGTTGAAAGGCTGTGGAACTCCACTGAGTCCAAGCCCTATGGACAGGTTGTGGTGTTCATATCAGATCCCCCAACCAGTGTACATGATCCTTCCTCGGCAGGATACCTGGTCTTCAGCATCTACAGTTCCAGCATTGGAGCAGCGAGTTCTTGGCTTTTGTATACTTCCTGAGTGATTATGACTACAAGGGCTTACTGCTTAGTGCTGAGAGACACAGAGGTGCCCTGGGGACCACCTAGAGGGAGCTGCCTGGGGGGACCATGACAGCAGACCTGACCCTCAGACCAGATATGAGCAGCAGGGGATCTGCAACTCTAGCCTACAATCCATGGTCCTCCAAGCCCCACTGACATTGCTAGGAAGATCTGATAGAATTCAAGACCCTACAGGCTGGAATAACACATCCTTCCCAATCCTCAACCTGAGTTCCCAGTTGGAACACAACTGGAAGGGCTGAACTTCAGGGGTCCTACTGAGATCCAGCCCCCAACACAAGACCCTCACCTAGCTTGTGTTGAACTACAGACCACCAAGATTATACGGACTCTACACCAAAGCTCCCTCCTTGGCACCAGGTCAAGAAGACACTAGAAACAATCAGCTAAGGACAACCAGATGGCTAAAAGTCAGTGAAAGAACAAAACTGACAAAAAAATCAGGGAAATATGACTCCAACAAAATTCAATGATGCTAATACAGCAAGCACTAACCATGCCACCACAGCTGAAACACATGAAAATGATGACAAATCTATACTTAGGACAATGATAGAATTTAAAGAATCCTCAATTTTACAAATGAAAGCAATAGAAAATTTCATTATAAACCTCCAAGCCAACTCAGCCAAATATGAATGGGAAAGAGACAAAGCTATGAAAAAGTTGAGGGGTTGGCAGGCAAACCAAATTGGAGCAAGAAATGTATAAATCATATAAAATGGTTCAAGATTGAAATTGGAAATGGAAGCAATAAAGGAAATACAAGCAAAGGCAATCCTGGAGGAGGAAAACCAAGGGAAGAGAACAGGAGAGACAGATATGTGTATCAAAAAAAAGGGTACAAGAGAAAGAAGACAGACTCTCAGGTGTGGAAGATTCGATTGAAGAAATCAGTACAACAACCAAAGAAAATGAGAAATCTAAAAACGTTCTCATCCACAACATCCAAGAAATCAAGTACTCAATGAAAAGAGAGAACCTAAGAATTATAGGAATAATGAAAGAGAAGACTCCCGACTCCAAAGTCCAGGAAACATCTTCAACAAAATCATAGAAGGAAACTTCCCAAACTTAAAGAAAGTGAAGGCAGTAAAATTCCAAGAGGCATACAGAACACCAAACAGATTAGATCAGAAAACAAACTCTTTCACCACATAATAATTGAAACTCCAAATGTACAGAACAAAGAACGAATATTAAAAACTGTAAGAGAAAAAGGTCAAATAAAGTATAATGACAGACCCATCAGAATTACACCTGACTTCTCCTCAGAAACTTTAAAAGCCAGAAGGGCCTAGGCAGATGTCCTATAAGCTCTAAGAGACCATAGGTGCCAGCCCAGAGTACTATACCTAGCAAAACTTTCTATCAACATAGATGGAGAAAATAAAATATTTCATGACAAAACCAAATTTAAATAGTATCTATCCACAAATCCAGCTCTATAGAAGATCCTAGAAGGAAAATTCCAACCCAGAGAAGATAACTACACCCAAGAAAACAGAGGAAACAAAAAAACTCCACTGCAGCTAAACCAAAAGAAACACACAACCACCACCTACATAAACATAACAGGAAATAACAACCTTTGGTCATTAATATCCCTCAACATCAATAGACCCAACTCCCCAATAAAAAGACACAAGCTTACAGAATTGATCCATAAACAAGACCCATCATTTTGCTACATACAAGAAACACATCTCATTAGCAAAGATAGACACTACCTCAGAGTAAAGGGCGGGGAAAAGGTTTTCCAAGCATATGGTCCCAGGAAGCAAGCTAGAGTAGCCATCCTAATATCAAATTAAATAGACTTTCAATTGAAGTTAATAAAAAAAAGATACGGAAGGGTACTACATACTCGTTAAAGGAAAAATTCATCAAGATGACATCTCAATACTGAATATCTCTGCCCAAATACAAGGGCACACATATTTGTAAAAGAAACTCTTCTAAAGCTTAAACCACACATTGATTCCCTCACATTAATAGTGGGAGACTTCAACACACCACTCACAGCAATGGACAGATCATCAAGACAGAAACCAAATAGAAAAATAATGAGACTAACAGAGGGCATGAACCAAATGGATCTAACAGATATCTATAAAACATTTCACCCAAACACAAAAGAATACACCTTCTTTTCAGCACCTCACAGAACCTTCTTCAAAATGGACCATATAGTCTGACACAAAGCAAGCCTCAATAGATACAAGAAAATTGAAATAACCCTTTGTATTTTATCAGACCACTATGAATTAAAGCCAGACTTCAACAACAACAGAAATATCAAAAAGCCTACACATTCATTAAAACTGAACAACTCTCTGCTTAATGACCACTGGGTCAGAGAACAAATACAGATGGAAATCAAAGACTTCTTAAAATTCAACAAAAACGAAGGCACAACATACCCAAAATTATGGGGCACAATGAAAGTTATGCTACGAGGAAAGTTCATAGCACTAAGTGCCTTCAAAAAGAAAATTGTGACAGCTCATATTAACAACTTGATAGCAGAACTGGAAGAACTAGAAAAAAAAAAAAAAAAGAAGCAAACACTCCCAAGAGGAGCAGAAGGCATGAAATCATCAAACTTAGTGCTGAAATCAACAACTTAGAAACAAAAAGAATAATACAAAGAATCAATGAAACCAAGAGTTGATTCTTTGAGAAAATCAACAAAATAGACAAACCCTTAGCCAAACTAACTAAAAGATAGAGGGAAAATACCCAAATCAACAAAATCAGAAATGAAAAGGGAGAAATAATAACAGACATCAAAGAAATCTAGAGTATCTTTAGGTCTTACTTTAAAAATCTGTACTCCACAAAATTTGAAAATCTAAGCAAAATGGACAATTTTCATTATATATTCTATCTACCAAAGTTAAATCAAGATCAACCTAACAGATTAAACAGTCCTGCAACCTCTAAGGAAATAGAAAGAGTCATTAAAAATCTCTGAACCAAAAAAGTCCAGGGCCAGTTGGTTTCAGCACAGAATTCTACCAGACCTTCATTGAAGAGTAATACCAATACTCTTCAAACTCTTCCACAAAATAGAAACAGAAGGAAAACTGCCAAACTCATTCTATGAGGCTATAGTCGCTCATACCTAAACCACACAAAGATCGAACAAAGAAAGAAAACTTCAGACCAAATTTCCTCATGATCATAGATGGAAAAATTCTTAATACTGGCAAACTGAATCCAAGAACACATCAAAAGTATCATATACCATGATCAAGTAGGCTTCATCCTAGGAATGCAGGGGTGGTTCAACATACGAAAATCCATCAATGTAATTCACCATATAAAAAGCTGAAAGAAAAAACCACATGATCATCTTGCTAGATGCTGAAAAACCATTTGACAAAATCCACCACCCCTTCATCCTACAAGTCCTGCAGAGAGCTGGCATACAAGGATCATACCTAGAAGTAATAAAGGCAATACACAGCAAGCCAGTAGCCAACATCAAATTAAATAGAGAGAAACTTAAATCATTTCCTCTAAAATCAGGGACAAGGCAAGGATGCCCACTCTCTCCATATCTCTTCAACATAGTACTTGAAGTTCTAGCTAGAGCAATAAGACAACTAAAGGGGATCAAAGGGATACAAATTGGAAAGGAAGAAGTCAAATTATCCCTATTTGCTGATGATATGGTATATATAAGTGATACCAAAAATTCCACCAGAGAACTACTACAACTGATAAACACTTTCAGCAAGGTGGTTGGATACAAAATCAATTAAAAAAATTCAAAGCCCTTCTTTATACAAAAGATTAAATGGGCTGAGAAGGAAATTAGAGAAACAACACCCTTCACAATAGCATCAAACAGAATAAAATACCTGGGGGTAACTTTAACCAAGCAAGTGAAAGACCTGTATGACAAGAACTTCAAATCCTTGAAGAAAGAAATTGAAGAGGACATCAGAAGATGGAAAGATCTCCCAAGCTCATTGATAAGTAGGATCAACATAATAAAAATGGCTATCCTACCAAAAGCAATATACAGATTCAATACAATTCCTATCAAAATACCAACACAATTCCTTACAGACCTGGAAAAAAACAATTCTCAACTTCATATGGAAAAATAAAAAAACCCAGAAAGCTAAATCAATCCTGTACAATTAAAAAAAACAAAAAACAAAAAAAGAAAACAACAAAAACAAAAACAAAACAACCCCCCCCCCAAAAAAAAACATCTGGAGGTATCACCATCCCAGATTTCAGGCTATTCTATAGAGCAATGGTAATAAAATCAGCATGATACTGGTATAGAAACAGACCAGTTGATCAATGGAATTGAAGACCCAAAAATGAACCCAAATACCTATGGTTACTTAATTTTTGACAAAGAAGCCAAAACCGTACAATGGAAAAAGGATAGCATCTTCAACAAATGGTGCTGATCTAACTGTATGTTGACATGTAAAAGAATGCAAATTGATCCACACTTATCACCTTGCACAAAACTTAAGCCCAAGTGGAGCAATGACCTTAAAATAAAGCACAACACACTAAATCTAATAGAAGGGAAAATGGGGAAACGTCCCGAACTCATTGTCACAGGTGACAACTTCCTGAACAGAACACTAATAGCTCAGGCTCTAAGACCAACAATCAATAAATGGGACCTCATGAAACTGAAAAGTTTCTGTAAGGCAAAATACACTGTGAAGAGAACAAAATGGCAACCTACAGATTGGGAAAAGATCTTTACCAACCCCACATCCGACAGAGGGCTAATATCCATAATTTATAAAGAACTCAAGAAATTAAACACCAAGAAACCAAATAATCCAATCAAAAATGGGGAGCAGAACTAAACTGAGAATTCACAAAGGAGAAATCTCTAATGGCCATGAGACACTTGAAGAAATGCTCAACATCCTTAATCATCAGAGAAATGCAACTCCAGACAGGTCTGACACCAACTCACACTGTCAGAATGGCTGAGATCAAAAACTCAAATAACAGCACATGCTGGCAAGGTTGTGGAGAAATGGGAGCAGTCCTCCATTGCTGGCGGGAGTGCAAACTTGTACACCACTATGGAAATCAGTGTGGTGATATCTTAGAAAATTTGGAATAGTTGTACCTCAAGACCCAGTCATACCACTTCTGGGTATACATACAAATGACTTTTCACCAAACCACAAGGACATCTCCTCATCTATGTTCATAGCAGCCTTATTTGTAATAGCTAGAACGTGGAAACAACCCAGATGTCCCTCAACCGAGGTATGGATAAAAAAAACTGTGGCACATTTACACAATGGAATACTACTCAACTATCAGAAACAAGGAAATCATGCAATTTGCAGCCAAATGGATGGAACTAGAGATGCTCATCCTGAGCGAGCTAACCCAGACCCAGAAAAATGCACATGGAATCTATTCATTTATAATTGGATTTTAGCCATATAGTACAGGATAAACGTCTTACAACCCTCACACCAAAAGGAATAGGAACATAGATTTTGTTACCTGTTAGTGGGATGCTTTGCCCTAGTGATGCTACCATGTAGGACCCCCAGTGCAAGAGGAAGCTCTTAGCCTTCATATGACTGTTGAACTGAGGGGGCTGATATATAGGGTAGGTGGGAGAAGGGTGAAATAGTGGGAGGGTGGGACTGGGAGGGGTGGAAAGAGGGCACTGTGATGGAGATGTAACTTGAAGTAATAAATAAACATAAAAAAAGAAAAAAAAACAAAACCCAAAAGATAGACATCCAATTGACAATGGGTTAGAAGCCTGGATCCCTGGCATGGAGCATGGCTCTTTGGGATGGGATTGAAGATGGAATGTGAGTGCCTAAGGGGTCTAGTTTATGTGTCAATTCATAAAGATTGAATTGTTCTTTGATAAACAGAAAGGGGGAATAAGATTAGGTGAAAGACACTGGGTGTGGGAAAAAAAAACTGCTGAACTAGATTAACCTGTACACTGTAAATATGTTTTAACATCAGAATGGAAGTCAGTAAATATGTTATATTGGGGGTTAGGCTCTGTCTATATCTCTACAGGTGATGAAAGACTATGGCTTCCATCAAAATTGATGAACATCTGATCCGAATAAGAAAAGCTTCCACCTGAAAGGCCTGACTCAATGAAGATACATTGAAAGACAGTAACACAGGCAGCTCAGAAAGCAGATTTCCCCTTGCATGGATCCAGCTTAAAAAAACCAACTGAAGAAGGATAGATCATTCATTAGATGACGAATTGGAAAACCTTGATGCTGAAATGGAGTGTTGCTGAAGAGAGATGACCAGGATTACGGTTATTAAGGATCATTGCATCAATGGATCTTCATAAGAACATTCAGACTGTTAAGTTTGTGAGATTGGCAATTGCTTCTGTTGAAATGTTAAAATCATGTTCAAGTTTTAGCTTAAGTAGAAAGGGGGAAAATGTAGAGGGATTTTAAACCAGCAACATGGCTACTTGGCTGTAATAGACACACCCCCTTAGCATACACCTTTAATCTGGCTGGCTGGGATACAGACACACACACTTAATACACACCTTTAATCCCAAAACAATGAAGGTAAAGTAAGTTGGTAGAAGGAAACAGCAAGGTTGAAGTTTGTTTGTGAGTTCAGTGCATCTCAGTAGAGGCAGATGAAGTTAGAGAATGAGAAGGAGCCAGAAGATTGAAGTTAGAGAATGAGAAGGAGCCAGAAGATTAGAACATATTTCCAAAGTTAGTATGAGGCCAAACAGAGCAATTCAGTCAGAATCTTAGAGAAGCCGGTTTGAATCAGTCAGGCTGGAGAAGAATTTGAGCCAGTACAGCTGAATTGAATCATCCAGCCAGAGTTCAGAAAGAGCTAGAAAGGGTGAACTTATTCAGTAGTAAGTTGCAGAGGCTGAAAACATTCTAGGCCTAGATTAGATTGTATGGAGGCTGGAAGCTTTCAGGACTAGGCTTAGGTTAGCAGACAGAGGCAGTAAGCCTCCAAGATGACAATTACATCTGGAGAATAAAAGTTACTTTTACAACACATTGCTTGGCAATGGTGCATTTCAGAGGCAGCTCTTATTGCTGCTGCCATGACAGTTTGATAGGTGTCCACTGTACCCATGCTTCTGCAGGTGACAAAGTAGAAGAAAGGTGTTACAGAGAGAGAATGCTGTATCAGCTACCTCTTGCCACAGCCATGCTGTGTAACATGAAAGCCCTCCGTGGTGTTCTACAGTCACTTTCATTTTTGCTTATGGTTTATTAGGTTGACTAGGATGTGATGCTGTTCTGAACTTGATTGGTAGGGTTCTCTTCCATGTCTCTGATCAGGGACAGTGCAGTCAGTTGACCTTATAGAACTTGGACCCTCTCACTATTAGGTACGTCGATGGACTGGCCTTGGTTCTGCTTCACATAGCCTGTCTAGTGATCCAGGCTGGCCAGTTACTCTCAGAAACACTTTCCCACCACAGTGATTGGAGAACATGGCTACTCCATATGTATCTTTAAGCCTAGGCTCAAAAAATCCTGGCGTTCCCTCCCTCTGTCACTTCTCTGTCTCTCTGTGTGTGGTGTATGCATCTGAGTATGTTTGTGTGCCTAGTGGTGCACATGGATGCAGAGGGCATTGCAGGACATTGGGTGTCCTCCTCTGTTGCCATCTACTATATTGCCTTGACACAGAATTTGCCACTGCACTCGAAACTCACTGGTTCAGCTAGACTGGCTGGCCAGCCAACAACTTAGATCTGTCCTTTCCCATGTCCTGATTCTGAGTTACTGCCCTACTTTTTGTGTGGGTAATGAGGATTCAAACTTAGGTCTCCATGCTTGCAGAGTGAGCATATCCCCTGAGGCATCTCCCCAGGACCTCTTATGTCACTTCCATGGGCTGAAGCAAGCCAAAGACCAGTCCATATACCACTGCTGGGGACATGGGCACTTTCTCTTGGTAGCTCAGAGCTGTAGAAACCCATTGCAAAAGGCAGAGACAGAGGGAAGGGAAGTCTCACAGAAGCATTTTTTTTTTACACGAATTTACTATAGACTGGAAAATGAGGGCATTTGTGTAACATTGAGGTGAAAATGAGTGAAGAGGTTTTGAGTAGTTTTGTTAATTCACACATCTAGGACTTGGGATGGCAAGCCTTTTCCACCCTGAAGGGTGGAAATGTTTTAGGCATTTGTTGTACACATTGCAGCAGAACCGCTCAGTTCTGCCACTGCTGTAGGAAGCAGCTAAGATATAATATGCAAATAGAGGGGCTTGGCTGGGGCCAAATGGCTGAAGACTGATGCTGTAATGTATGGAGAGAAAATGGGAACTGTCCAGGCAGCCACTGGTATGTCATTTCTTAGTTTTGGAAGCTGCAGGCCCTGTACTTCCTATATAATCAGATATATTTATCCCTCTCAGGTCTCTGAGGTGGTTGAAGAATAGATAGCTAGAGTCTCATAGTTAAATTTTGAGTTGTTTAGGAATCAAGAGGGTGTTCTGGATCTAAGAAGATATTTTTAAAATTATGACACACGTTAGTATGAAAGCTGAGTTAGATATAGAACTTTAAACTCATGGAGATGGTTAGATAGTAGAATGTTAAAGTCAGGTGCCAAATACATATGGACTGGACATTGGGAATGTATGCTAAGCCATATAACTCTTATAATTGTGGCCTATTTATTTTTGTTGTTTTGTATTGTATTTGTAGTTATAAGAAAAAGAACCATTTTGTGGACTGAAAGGGAGAGCTGTTGGGGGGAAAAAGAAATACCTTAAACTGAAAAAAAAAGAAGGGAAGAGGATGGGGGGTTGAGGGGGAGGAGGGTGGAAGGGTGGGACTGGAGGGGGGAGTAGGGAGGGGGATTGTGATTGAGATGTAACTTGAAGAAATAAAAAATAAATTATTAAAAAAAATTAAAAAAAGAAAGTGTATTCGTGGTATTAGAATTTCTTATAAGGCTGTATTCCATAAAATACTATTTCAAGAAATATCTTAATATATTTTAAATGGTAAAAACTTGTCTTAACTCGTGGGTCAAAATCTCAGTCTATGAGCCAGCTTGGGTGCCCAGGCCATTGCTTGGGTCAAGAGCATGCTCATGCTGTAGCATCTGTCCACTGCTGCACATCTTGTCAGCAACCCTGCTGCACCAGTGGTCCCCTCTACTCCCACAAGCCTGTCCCTTGTGTGGAACAAGAAGTGCAGCAATCTCAGGCTCTATTCTGCTGCCTTGGGGGTGCAGGAGGAGATTGTGGGTCTGTAGGATTGTTATTATGGCTATTAGCAGGATGGGAAATATAATATTCAAGACCCAGTGAAAAGTGAAAATGCTAGGTTCCTCAGTCAAAAATGAAGAACTTCAAAATAGCAACCATCAATCATTAAAGCAAGTGTGGGTTATTTGTGGCTAGCCCAGTGTTGGCTTTGGCCCCTCCCCTCCCCTTTCTTTAGTTCTTTTTCTTTTCCTCCTTCCTTCTTCCTCTCTCCTACTTTTTCTTTCTTCTTTAATAAAATAATTAGAAAAGGGAGTTTTCTACTTCTAGATATATGTCTCAAAATGCACTCAAATGATGTGACAGTTCACTGTGATATGAATGTATTTTATTTATTTATTTACCTTTACTTTAAAATGGAGGTCTCACTTTTTAGTCCAGGTTGACCTGGAACTATATATATATCCCAGACTGGCATCTAACTCACTGCAATATCCCTGCTTCAGCCTCTCAAGTGATGAGATTATAAATGTTGAACAGCTAAATCTGACTAGAAATCTATATTAAAGATGAAACACAAATGTTCTTAACACCTCTATGTAGGTTCTTGTATCTTCAGTAAACAAATGTTTGCTGAGTGTTTTGTGCCAATTATTACACACCTGTAATTATGTCAATTTCATAACAATAAGGTTACTTCAGCCATTTCAGTGTTGAGAGAAACATTTTCCTGCCAGATATAGAAGGACTAAGAAGCAGAAGTAGACTGAGGAAAGAAACAAACTCTAATGGCCTTGTGAGCTCACTTGTTCTCCAAATGGTAAATACTACAATGGTAAATGATGGGTTATGAATGCCAATTCCCTAGAACTCCTCGTATGTCAGCTCCCCAACCCACATGACACAATGAAACATGCTATTTTTATTATACACAGAAGGAAACTCATACTTAGGAAGTTCATAGGACCCAGCCCTATGAAAGTAGAAAATATTTAGGGGAAAAGGTACTTGTACTAAGCTTGGATAGACTTGTCTCACCTTGGCTTTATTTCTTAATCAATGCAGGATAATTTACTTTTTGCAGTGTTTCCATTGTTTTGGGTATTAGGAAATCTGGGGAAGACTTACATGCAGGGATCTGCAGATGCAGCCCAGCAGTGTATCCTAGTTTGTGGCCTTGTTCTCTGCACTGAAAGTTCCCTGAGGGCAGCAGTATCAACGACACTGAAGTTTGGTAAGTAGTCTCCATGATGCTTCTGCTAAATCAATGTGGTTTAAAGTTATCTGCTCCTGTGAGCTGGCCCTCTTTGTCCTCTCAAATGACTCCATGGTACCTTGCAGGGCTTTAATAATGATGTTGGTATTCATTGCAGTGTGACAGGACACCCATGCTACTGAGCCAGAAACAGTGTCACTCATGTGTATATGAATCCAACTGCTCCCCGTGGCAGCCAGGGAGACAAACATCACTCCCACATGAAGCACAGGGTCTCTTTTTCTATCATTTTCCACCTTTGGTTTTTTAGAAATATTATTTTTAGTTTTTGAAATTAAAAATATAAATCACACCATTTTCTGTCTTCTCTTTTCTCCCTCTGACCCATCCTACAAACCTTGCTTTCTCTCAGATTCATGGCCTATTTCTTTAACTATTGTTTCTCTCTCTCTCATTCTATTAAATACATAAATACAACCTGCTTAGTCCAGGATAGCCAGGGCTCTGTTACACAGAGAAACCTTGTCTCAAAAAAAAAAAAAACAAAAAAAAACCCCAAACAAACAAACAAAACAACAAAAAAGGAAAACATAAACAAATAATGTATTCAATCCATATGTTACCTGTATTTGATTTCAGGGCTGACCAGCTAGTATCAGATACACACTTAGTGTGCTTTTCCCTAGGGAAGGCTGTTTCTCCTGCTCTCAGCATTCACTAGTTGCCTTTAGTTCTTTGTCTAAGATTGTGGCCATGTGAGATTTCCTCCTTCTGTGTTAGCATATTTATTTGTGCAGTCCTTGTTTGTGTCTTTTTTTTTCTCTTCATTTTCTCTCTCCCTTCCCTCCCTCCTTTCTCTGTGCTAGACACACCAGCCTCCTGATCTTCTTTTCCTATGCTATAGTTGGGGTTCAACACATCCCCTAAGGTCATATATTGAAGTTACTGGTCTTCAGCCCACAGTACTATTGGGAGGTGATGGTACCTTTTAAGAGTTTGGTCTGTTAGAAGTGAGCTAAGTCACTGAGGATATGTTCTTGAAGGAGACATTTGACCTCTCTTCTCTCTTTCCCAGCTCGCTGCTACAAAGTGAGTAGGACCCCTTCTCTCTACTCTCACCATGATGTAACACTTCACCACCACCCTAAAACAACATAGGTGACTGTGGATGGACACTCCCAAAACCATGAGCCTAAATAAATCCTTTTTAAGAGTCTCATGCTCTACCGACTGAGCTAGCCGGGCTCTATAAATCCTTTTTATAAGCTGTTTAAACTCAGACATTTTGGTATAGCACTTGAAAACTTAAGATTTCTATATTTAAAAAACCTATTATGTTCTATTTCACAGAGTTATTTTAAGCATGAAGTGGGCTAATACATGCTAACTTTCTAACCTGTGTCCTGCTGTATAGCAGATAAATAAGAAAAGTCTCTGTTGTGACATATTCTTTTACTAGATTTTGGCTGTATTCTGCTGCTTGTGGAGTTTTAAAGTCATCAGCATCAACATGGTAGTAGCAGGAGGTCTTGGTAAAGTGTCAGTTTCAGAAAGATTTGCTCTTCCGGTTTTCCAGAAAACATCTTCCAGAAACACATGTTTGGATAGCCAGTACAAAATGAATCATTAGGTATTCAGGCTCAGTTCAGCATAGTTTGGAGCTAGTACACCTAGTCTCCCATTTATAACATTTCTGTCTTTTTTGTTAGTTTTATGATTTTGATATTACAAATATCCCAGGGGGCCTTTTCTTTCTTCTGCTGAATTTTCATCAGATTATAGAAGGGTGACATGTAGACACATATCACTTTAATTAAAGTTGCCACCTAGCCCAGATCAGAACAGGTGTGATAGATATTACCGGGTGACTCCAACAAAACCCAAAAGTTGCTCATAGAGTGCTGTGCAAGGAATTCCTCTTTTCTCTGTCTTTCATCAAAAACCTTCTCAAGACAGGGGCTTTAATGTTGGCATAGGAGCCCTAGGATGAAGGTGGATGTAAATCTTATTTAAATACATGTCTGCTACTCAATGTACTAGTCATTTGAAAAGAGCTAAAGGTGAGAAACTATGACTTACTGAGGACTTAGGTAGATTCCAGATTCCAGCAGGCTCAGTCATACTGTGTGTGTATGCACATACACACACACACACACACACACACACACACACACACACACACACACATTTGAGACAGGGCTGGCCTTGAACTTGCCGTAATCCTCCTGCCTCTTTTTCCAGAGTACTGGGGTTACAGGGTATATACCACCACAGCATACTCATCCTTAATTTTTTTTTCGTAATCAGTGTGATGGAGAACACAGTTTTCCTGTGGTAGCAACTGTCCCTCCACGAGGAGGTGGAGATGGTCTCTTCCACAGCCCTCACCACTTTGGCCTTACACTCAGACTGACGAGTGGGATTTACTATGTGCTGAACGTTTCACATTGTTATGGTCTGGAACTTGCTGAAGAAATCACCCCAGACTCAAATAGTGTGCAACTATTTATTTATTTATTAATCCAGCAAACAGGGATCAAAACTTAGGTAAAAATGGCGACCGAGGACTAAGGCAAACAGGCCTTTTAAAAACATTTAGGGGAATTCTAGGAAAGGGTAGGTAATTTTTAATATAATTGGAGCATTCAAACTAAAAACGCAGGTGCAAGGAAAAGCACAGGGAATCGTAGCCGGCATTCATGAGTTTATCTTAAGAGGGGATTCATCCAGCCGCCTGCAACCTTGAGTGACCTAGAAACCTTATCTTTTTTCCAGCCAAATGGCCAGCCTGCCTTTGCTTGTCTATCTATTGTCTGTGACTTTTCCAGTAGCTGCTAAAATGCAGAAGCCTGCCATGGAGTCAGCCTGGCAACTCCCTGAAGTTAAACCTTTTTAGGAACCTAGAGTCCTTCAGGGGATCTTTAATTAGGGGTCCCCAATGCTGGGTCCTTTCAATATGTGTGATTGAAGTTATGTGACTATCTGGGTATCTCTTGTAAAACTTGTGGTCAGGTTATGACTATCATCACCTCTGGGCAGAGACTGAAATAGAGTTTTGGCTACGGCACTAAGAATGGAGATGGGAACATAAGTTGGCCAGTTTTAATTAATATTTTCCTTTGAGGTGAAACTCATATAATATTACATTTGTAATTTTATATGGTGAGTATATATGTGTGTGTGTGTGTGTGTGTGTTTGGCTTGGCGTCTACACATGTGTGTACAGGTGCATGTGTGCACATGTTGGTGGAGGCCGAGGTCAATGTCAGGCATCCTTATCTGCCACTCTCCACCTTATGTTGTGAGACAGGGTCCCCTCATCGAACCCAGAGCTTACCAACCAGTAAGTTCCAGGGTGGCATTTATCTCTGCCGTGCCAGTGCTGGGTTTGTAAATGTGCATTATGCCTACATTTCTAAAACAATTACTTTACTTTTTTGAGATTATAATATAATTGCATCATGAGCCCCTTCCTTTTCCTCCCTCCAAACCCTCCCACTTATCCCTCCTTCCTCTCTTTCAAATTCATAGCCTCTGTTTATTACTTGTTGTCACATACACATATGTATATGCATATATATTCTTAAGTATATAAATGCAGCCTGCTCAGTTTTTATAATATGACTCATATGTATGTTTTAGGACTAGTTCAGATTTTTAAAAACAGTGTGTGCTGGGGATGTGAACTCAGATCCTCCTGCCTGCTTGGCAAACACCTTACTGACTAAGCCAATCAGGCCCCCATCAGTAATTTTAAACTGAATGAATGTACCCACAGTGGTATATAGCTGCCAACTCTCTCTCAGTCCCCAAGGTCACCATACTGTCCCAGACCCTGGCCCTGCTGTCTGTGCTCTGGCTCTGTGAGCTTAGACAGGCTAGTTTTAACCAGAATAAGATGTCACAGAAAGCATAAATGTGTTTAAGTACTCTTTTACTGTGGCAGGAACTCAGTCAGAATCATCTTCTCTACTCTAAGCAAGATCCTGCTGATACTTGCTTTACAGATGAGATAAGGAAGGCACAGAGAAGTCGTGAAAGTAGCTCAGGTCACACAGCGGTTAGAACTTTGGCATGATGGCTCCAGATGCCTTCTCTGATTTCTGGGGTATGCTGTCTTTCTGTGGTGGCACTCTCCTCTGAGAGCCTAGAGCATCACCAGCCTGCAAGTCTCCTAGGCTACACTTTCCAGTTCAGATACAGCACAGTGCCTCAGTGTAGCCCTGGGAAATGCAGGGGGGACGTCGTCATGCTCACTGACTTTAGTCTGAATCTCAGCTCCAGCTGTAAGACAATATGCTAAGAGCATCAACAGAGAGATATATACAAAAACCCGTGGAAACCTAGAGAGAAGCAAGATTACTTCTGCCTGGGGAGTCCAGGAAACCATCTGCTTCTCTCATTTCTGTATTTCCTTGTATAAAAAGAAAATGCAAAATGACCTTTATATATCAGAGAGTGGAAAAAGAAAGATCTTACAAAGTCAGGATGGATTTTATTGTTGGATGAGCCCAGCACATGGCTTGAATTCAGCTACCATTAGCTGTGTGACCTTGTGATGGTGGTTTTTTGTTTCTGATTTTTCAAAATCAGGAGTACCAGATTCCCAGACACATAAAATCCTTGACATATTATAGGATTATATCATAGACTTTTTATTTTGTTTTGTTTCATTGAGCCAAAGTTTCATGTAGTCCAGATTAGCCTCATACTTATGGTGAAACCAAGGTTGGCTTCAAATTCATGATCCTTCTACCCCACCTCTCAAGGGCTGGGATTATGGGCCACACCTGACTAGAACAAATAGTTTAAATAAATGTTTTGATGTCTCAGGAAAGGCTGTTTTCATGTAGTGGTGACCTTCCTTATGCTGAAGTGTCAATATCAGCAGTAGTAGGGACATTTACATATTGAGCTCTTATTTTGCTCCAGGCACTGTTTAAAGTGGTCCACACCTATGACTTAATTAAAGACTGGGAAAAAGGCCTGATATCCAGCCTGCACTCCAGCCGCACCACAAGAGCAAAGGTA
>CAJQZJ010033935.1:664337-679522 GCA_907164525.1 Lophiomys imhausi
GAGACATGTCAGCTCCTGACAGCACCCCCTATATTACTCCAAGTAGAAGATGAGCATCGAAGAATCTCCAGTGGGAGATGATTAAATTGGTGGTAAGCCATTCTCTTGGCAAGAAAAACCACTTGCTTCAACTGTAGACAGACTTCTATCCAAAAAGGGCAAAACTTGGAAGCAGGTAAGTCGACAGCCTAGCTCTGCCAAGACAGGGTAGGTAAGTCCTTCATAATTCCTGCTCTACAACCAATGTCTGTCAGAGAAATGGGGCCAAATGGCTGAAGATTGATGCTGTAATGTATGGAGAGAAAATGGGAACTGTCCAGGCAGCCACTGGTATGTCATTTTTTAGTTTTGGAAGCTGCAGGCCCTGCACTTCCTATATAATCAGATATATTTATCCCTCTCAGGTCTCTGAGGTGGTTGAAGAACGGATAGCTAGAATCTCATAGTTAAATTTTGAGTTGTTTAGGAATCAAGAGGGTGTTCTGGATCTAAGAAGATATTTTTAAAATTATGAGACAAGTTAGTATGAAAGCTGAGTTAGATATAGAACTTTAAACTCATGGAGATGATTAGATAGTAGAATGTTAAAGTCAGGTGCCAAATACATATGGACTGGGCATTGGGAATGTATGCTAAGCCATATAACTCTTATAATCGTGGCCTATTTATTTCTGTTGTTTTGTATTGTATTTATAGTTATAAGAAAAAGAACCATTATTTGGACTGAAAGGGAGAGCTGTTGGGGGGAAAAATAAATACCTTAAACTAAAAAAAAAAAAAAAAAGAAGGGAAGAGGATGGTGGGGCTGAGGGGGAGGAGGGTGGAAGGGTGGGACTGGAGGGGGGAGTAGGGAGGGGATTGAGATTGAGATGTAACTTGAAGAAATAAAAAATAAATTATTAAAAAAAAAAGACTGGGAAAAATGCTGCCTTTTAGAAATAGTCTGTTTTTAAGCCTAAGGTGAATCATCCTTTACAATGCTCTGTGGGGGGTGGGGTAGGGAACCTAGTCTTGGGATTTGATCTATGAAAAGTAATATAGAAACAAAAAGGTTTTCTAGTCACTTAGGTTAGGGAGGTGGTACCTCTATGTCCTTGTGAGTGAGCTCCAGCTGTGCTGAGCCATAGGGTCCCTGACAGATGCCTTTGCTTGAGTCCAGTTCTCCATGTTTTGATGTAAGTGGTGTGGGAGTCCTTCTGGCACCTGCCTAGGTTTAGTTCCTAGGGTGAAGCTCAGTGGATAACCAAGTGCAAACTACTCCTTGTGCTCCCTCACCAAATCTACTAGGCTTGGTGGGACAGTCCAAACTTGTGGCCATAAAGATTTATTAAATTTTTGTGTATGTGTGTATGTAGTGGCCAGAGTAGAACCTTGATCTCACTCTCCAGGAGTTGTCTACCTTGGTTTTATTACTTATTTAATGGATATATATGCTTTGCCTACACTCATATCTGGGCACTGTGTGTGCCTCATGCTCTTGAGGCCAGAATTGCAGTGGGTCTTCTGGGGCTGGAGTTATAGATGGTCATGAGCCTCCTCTTGTGTTCTGGAAGTTGAACCTAGGTCCTCTGAAAGAGTCGTCACTGTTATTAGTCATCAAGCCATATATCCAGCCCTAGCCTTGTTTTCGGAGATGAGCCTCTCACTTTCTTGGAGTTAGCCAATTGCTCTGAAATAACTGGCTAGTGGGCACAGGGGTCTTCTTGTCTCTGTTTCCTCAGTGTTGGGATCACCATGTTTGGTGTTTACACTGGTTGGGGATCAAACTTAGGTATTCATGCTTGTGTGGCAAATAGTTGATCAAAAAGGCTATATTCCCAGACTTTTATGCATTTTCATCCATCTGTCCTATTAATCTTATTTACTTCACTTATTTGTGTCTGTGTGTGGATGTACACATGCAAGTTTGCACCATGGTGTGGATGTAGAAGTCAGAGGACAGCTGGTTTTCTCTTTCTAGCATGTGAACCTCAGGTATGGATTCAGGACAAGCTGTCAGCTTGGAGTCAAGTGCCTTTACCTCTGAGGCATCTGAGCAGAGCTCATGTAGGTTTTAAAGTTCCATTTCTTAGCCATGATTTTTCTTTGATTCAACCAAACATTATTTGAAAATCCCTCTCTGCAAAATATTTGCCCAGTTTTCTTTGTTAGAGCCTGTGAAGCACTGGAAAGCCACATGTGTCCCTTGTCTTCACCTTTTGGACAGCAACACTGGGGCCTCTAGTTTGTGCCTGGTCATCCCCATAGGTCATTCTTATCTCCTTTAGGTGTCAACATTTTTTGTCAACTTTTCATCAAAGTCTTTCCTGATTTCCCCAATAGAAACCATTTCTCTCTTTTCCAATACCTTTGCATCTCATTGATCTTTGTTTTGTTTTCTATTCCAAAGCTCTTACCACCATTTAACCACAATCAGGGTTTTGTATCATTTACAGTAACCATAGTGATTCTTGTTACACAGAAAGTGTTCAGTAAATATTCCCAGAATTGATGGATGGATCAGAGGTATCAAGAATAAAATTGCTAGGTGCTAGAGAGATGGTTCAACAAGAAAGGACACTGGCAGCTCTTGTAGAAGGCCTGAGTTCAGATCCTAGTATTCACATGGCTGTTCAAAAACATTTGTCAGTCTCTTCCCAGGGGTTCTGCTTTCTCTACAGGTACTGAATGCACACTGAATATACAGACAAGGTACACACACACACATACACACACACACAAACATAATAAACATAAATACAAATTAAGAATTGTTATGGGTGCCCCTAGAGGTATTGCAGATATGGCTGCTGTGTTACATATACATCAGTAGGTATGGCAGAGAAGAGAGAGGTTATGGCTACATTCAGTGTTCTGACCTGTGAACATCTAAATAAATAGTAACTTAATATTCCCCCACCCAGAGGGGGTGGGAAAGGGGAGGGAGAGAAAGCAAGCCAGATACCAACACCAGCTAGGCACCATGGGGCCTGGAAGGGGAGGTAGCCTGTGTCCAATCCAGCACCAGGCAAGCACCAGATGGATTTCCAGGACAGGAAACAAGCCAGAGACTAGGGGAGCCCTACCAGGCCCTGGAGGAGTGGGTTGTGGGTGATCCAGCCCTGAGGGTGTAAGTGTGGGAGAGCCAGCCCTGCCTTTTGTCTGCTTAGTGGTAGTGTTGGCAAGGGAGAGATCCTCTCCCTTTGGCCCTCACCACCAGTGACAGACAGGATATCTGGCCCTGATGGGGTGATAAGAGCAGGAGAGTTGTGTGTGCCCCTCACATGCTGCAGCACTCAGGGAGCAGGTACTGAACTTGCCTGGACAGCATACTACAGCTACAGCTGGCCCTGGATGTTGGGGTTGTAGGTCAGCCAGCCCTGAGGGAGTGAGAGTGGGACAGCCTGCCCTGCCTTCTGTCTGCTATGTGGTGGTGTTGACGAGGGAGAGAGCAGGCCCTGCGAGTGAGGGTTGCAGGCCCAGAACCATGGCTTTGAGTTGGTCCACCACATGGATGAACTGCTGGAGTGAGTGAAGAGGCCAGTTCCACAGACTGAAAGGTACAGGGTCTCTGTGACATAGGACAATATCAGCATATTTGAGAGGAGTCCCAGTGAGGATCCAGTATTGACAAAGTAACAGAAGCCAGAGGCCTCATACCAGACCAAGGAGTCATTATAATGAACATTTGGTACCAAAACTGTGTGGACAAAGGGGAATATTGTGGGACACACTGAGACACACTATAGCTTCCACAATGAGATTTATTTTCAATGTGGGGGAGAGGTTACAAGAGTGGAGGGTGGGTCTGAGGGCAGGTTGGAGAGGAGAAGGAACAGGGTGCATATGTGAAATTCACAAAATAAGCAAAACAATAAAAAGAAAAATCTAAAAAAAAAAAAAGAATTGTTATGGGTTCAACAATAGCTGTACACTGACCACTCGAACACCAGCCTCACATTGATGGAAGTTTATTGAATGCTGAACCAAGACTGATTCAGTCAGAGACCCAGACTGGATTTGGGAACTAAGACTGGGACCCCGAGTCATTCTCAGAGTGAGTTTTCAAAGGGAAAAAAATCATATAACCAAGTAAGAAGAATCAGCTCTATCCCAGGTGTATTGTGCCTAACCAAGCAAGAATAATCAATTATATTCCAGGAACATCGTGCCTAGGAAGCGAGACAAAGCATTTTAAGCTGATTGGCTGGGAGTTAAGGTAGGAGAAACTTAGAAGCTTTCCAGTTCCCCAGCACTCTGGGAGAAAGGAACATACATCATTAATTCAAGCAGACATTTAAGAAACTATTCTTATGTCAGGCCAGCAGAGCCTGAGAACTTGAACTTAGTTTCACCTTATGATTAAGATGGAGATTAAAGACAAAAATGTCTGCAGTTATGCTAGGCAGGAAGGCCTGGACATGTCTTAATGTTGGTGAGCTTCAACAGGATGAAATGACCAACTAGCAAACTTAATGAGTATTATATTTTGCTTTATTTCTCTTTGCTTGTTGTCTTCTTTTCCACACAAGTAACACACTGCAATGTGTTTGAGACCTTTTTGTTTACTGCCCCATCCAGGATTCATTCTCGTTTCACCCCCCCCCCACAAGAAACAGCCCTATTGTGATATTGGTGAATGGTTCCTCAATCCGTTGTTTTTTACTTTTATATACATATCCAGAATTCTACTGAGTTTTTAATACTTCACGTGAACTGAGTACCAAACTTTCTACAATTTGATTTTTATATAAATATTATGTTTTATTCATGATAATCCATGCAACTTTAATCCATTCATTTTAGGATTGGTAGAAAATTCCATTGTATGAATACACCATAATTTATTTATTCTTTCCCTTCTAAATAGCTATGTAAACTGTTTCCAAGTTTTGGCTGTGCAAAACAATGCTGTGTACAGCACACAGTGGGGCATGAATTGCATGCACACATGTAAGAGGACTCCTAGGTCTTGCTGTGGGTGCTAGGTCTTGGGTGTGCACACCTTCAAACTTGCTGGGTGTTACTAAACTCCTCAGTCAAGCATCTGTGTGTGTTCCCCCCTGCAGTGATTGGCCTCTGGGGAAGGTAGGAGTCAATATCTTACTATCGGCCACCTTTCCCCTTTCCCTGGCACCTGGTAAGCCTGAATTCCTTATCACACATCTGTAGTCTGTGGAACACCTATGAGTTGTTCCTTGATTGTGTACATTCATCATTGTTGTGTGTTGTCTCATTTGGTTTGTAGAAGTTACTTATTGTGGATGGCACCCTTTTGGTATAATGTGTTTTGCAGCATCTCTTTGTGTGTGTGTGTGAGTGTGTGTGTGTGTGTGTGTGTGTGTGTGTGTGTGTGTGTGTGTGTGTGTGTGTGTGTGTGTGTGTGTGTGTGTGTGTGTGTGTGTGTGTGTGTGTGTGTGTGTGTGTGTGTGTGTGTGTGTGTGTGTGTGTGTGTGTGTGTGTGTGTGTGTGTGTGTGAGTGTGTGTGTGAGTGTGTGAGTGTGTGTGTGTGTGTGTGTGAGTGTGTGAGTGTGTGTGAGTGTGTGAGTGTGTGTGTGTGTGAGTGTGTGTGTGTGTGAGTGTGTGTGTGTGTGAGTGTGTGTGTGAGTGTGTGTATGTGAGTGTGTGTGTGAGTGTGTGTGTGTGTGAGTGTGTGTGTGTGTGTGTGTGTGTGTGTGTGTGTGTGTGTGTTTTTAAACTCAGTGCTTGTTTTGTTACATAGACGATTTGCTTCTTAACATTGCAACTTTTTCCATCACCCCCATCTGGAAGGAATGAATCCTAGGCTTTTTTGTTTTTACATCGGGTTTGATGGTCATGGAATGAGGAGGATGCAATTTTTGTGGCTAGGCTTTACCTCAGTTCATTTTACTGGGGAGTCTAAGAGGATACCCAGAAAGATCTCAGCTCGCAAGCCCTTCAATGTGTGATTGAGGGTGGAGTCTCTGTCTGTGAGGACCCACCATACTATAGCCCTTGAAAGCCAGCAATTCCAATAGCCCCCATTGTGGCAAAGCCATCTTACTGACTACCCCACCTAGACTTAGTTTATCGTTGGAAGTGAGCCTTTCCTTTTCTTATACTGTTGTGTGACACTATTCCTGGGGAAACATGAAGAAATGTCTACTCATCCACGCAAGGAAGTGCGAACTGACTAAAATGCAGATAGTACCAAAGTCCAACTTGATGAAGCAATGAGTTTCATTGGCATTACTTACAGGAATATGAGTGAGGTATTACTTAGAAATGACTCAAAGAAAAGCTCCCACACCTAGCGTGGGTGACAGTTTATGAAAGCTGGAACTCTGGAGAGCACTGTACAGACGGCAGGCAGCTTGACAGGCTGTAGACTGTCTCTGTCAGGCAGCTTAGGTGTTCTGAGCCCCTTCCAACCTGAGAGCTCAGCTGGTCTTTGTTTTTTCCAGGCAGTTTGGGTGGTGTTTTCTTTCCAGGCTTCTATGCTGGCCTCTGCTCCTTACAGGATGTTAGGTTAGCCTGAGAGTCTTCTTTGAGGTTTAACTTTTCTGGGATTGACTCTCACCAGAATTTATAACTTATAGACTCTTGTGGAAGGAGGAGCCTGGTAGTTTCAGGGATTTCCTGAAGCCATTTTACTTCCAGCCTACCACCTGAGAGTAATGAGCTGCCACCTCCTCATCAAGGCAAATGTTTTAAATTAGAAAGAATTTTGCAATATGGAGGAGTATACCATACATCATCCCACCTAATGGATGCAGCAGGAGGGAAAGAAACAGCAATTCTGTCCTGTGGCTGTATTAACTTACAAAAGTTTTGTGTAGGCAATAAACACAGAACACCCCTGTGTTGTCTAGCTCTCAGAGCAGGGATCCATACTGGCTAGCCAATGGAAGGGTTGTCTAGGAGACCTGTAAGCACCTAACACCCATAGGTGATAGTGAGAAGAGGGAGAAATGGGGTCTTTAAGTTTGATGGAGGATTTATTTCTCCCCTCAGGTGGGCTTTAATTAAGGAGTTAAGGTGTTGACGTTCAGAGTCACAGAGAACCTCCACGGAGTCAAGTCAGTGACTCCAGGTTCTAGTCTTGAAAATTGGAAGAATGAAATTCATGGACCATAGAGTGTGAGTTTTAGAAGTTTTATTCTAGGGAGCTCTAGGCAGAGGCAGCTCTCTTGAAAAGCAGCGATATGCTGCATGGAGTCCATTTCTCATCTTGGGGTGACTTACAGCAGAGACTGGGGGGAGGCATGGGGAGGTGTCAGGTCAGTTACACATTTTTAAGAGTTTGGAGGTCCTTGCCTTAAAACTTCCTGTACAGCTTCTATCTCTTATTCTCCTCAGTGGGAAACCCATCTGATGGCCAGCAGACATGGGTAGCACCAAGAACCGTGACAAGTGTTAAGAACTATTACTTAGCTCTACTCTGTGGCAGACTAACCCACAGCTTCGTAACTGAAACCATGGGTTATAATTCTGTCATGGGCACAGGCCTGGGATCCTCTGGGTATTAATTTTTCCTGGTTTAGTTGATCCCACTCATAGGGCTATGGCCAGCTGTTGGGCCCCTCGGTAGCTCTGTCTGGGGATTAGCTGGCTGTTGGGAGGGCCTCTGGAGGAGGATGAGCCACTGTCCTTATCCTCCTGTAATGAACAACCAACTTCCTCATATCAAGTCAGATTTTTAGAAGCTGGAAAGCCAATTGAGATCAAGGCTCTGTACTCACACAATACCATTTCTGCTATATTTTAATGGCCAAAACAGATAACCCCACCCAAGTGGCCAGTCTCAAGAAAGACCACTCATACTAAGAAATATATGATTTAACATGACAGTGAGACACCTACCTCTCTGTCCAAATATTGACTCCACACAAATTGCACAGGATAGAAAACAACATAAACTTTGCTATTATAAAAAGATCACCCACTCCCTCCTACTGATACAATCCTGTATCTGGACATTCACCCATTGTTTCCTTGTAGTTTATTTAAGTGAGTTTTCTGACATTTTTTTGTGCCCATGGTCAAATCTTTTTATTGCCACATCACACTCCATACTGCATGAATGAAATTTAGTGGCTAGTAAGAGGAGATTAAAGTAGTTTCTCTGGGGGACAAAGCAGGAGACTGCCCTCTATGATTCAGGGTACACTCCCCTTCTCTTATTTTTTTCTGTAACCACTGTTTCTGGCTCCTTTGTACAGATAGAATGATGGATGCCACAGTGTAAACCATAAAAAGCACTTGCCTGGTCTCCATTCTTTCTTCCTTTTTCTTTTCTCAGGCCTCTCCCTCAGGGGAGAAGATGGCCATGGAATGTGTGTCCCCACACCCTCTCTTTCTTATGTTCTTGTTCCATTTTCCTGGGCAGCAGATGGAAATGGAGTAAGCAGTGTAATTACCTCTTCCTTTCCTCGACACCAGGACTAGCTCTCCTTCACCTCCTCTGCCATTTTCATCCTGCCAGCAAAAGACCCCAGCTCAAACTGAGGTGAACTGGAGGGAAACAGATGAAGGGGGCAGAGTCTGCTGAGCTTCTGGTACTGGGGATCACAGTGGAGTCTGTTCAGATCCTCCTCCCTAACACTTTCACAACCATGGTTGATTCTCCCAAAGGCCTCTAACCAAAACAGAGGTCACCAGCCCCACCTTGGGGGAAGTGAGCTGTGCCAAGCTGCTATTTTGTAGGTATGTCCTCCAAGAGGTTCCAATAGGTGCTTTCCTAATTTTAGTGGAATTAGCACAAGATGGCCAAGACTTTCAATGCAGGGGCCATTGTTCTTGGTATCTTGACTTCTGAGAGACTTGACTGGCCTATTAATATGAAGAGGGCCACTGTCCCTCAGTCTGATTTCAGCGTATGCTGTGTATGCATAAGGCAGTAGGATATCCGTCCCCTAGGACACTTTTTTCTTTATGTGCTCCTGCTATAAGGGCACAGGTCCATGTGAGGCCACTTTGCACCTCTTCTGCTTCTTCTGGGGGGGCTCCCACCCCATGAGCCTATCAGCAGCATCTGCAGGGGTGGCCTATGGTGGTGGTAAGGAATATCCCTTTCCCTCTGCATCTTTCTTGTATTGAAAATGGTGGGGTCAAACACATAGGGCAGTGGGGATGTAGGAGGCAGTGTCTCCCATGCTCAGCAGCAGGGATGGAATCAGTACCCTCACACATGTGGTTAGGGGCACACCCACAGCTGGTACAAGTGGTGGCTGCCCAGAGGTCAGGGAAAGACAATGGTGATCAACATACCAGTGCCAGCCTGCTATAGCTCACAGTAGGGTTTGCCTTCTCCTCTTCTGTTTTCTGACTGAGGATCTTCTGTGAGGTACAGGTGGGGACCTACCCACTCATCTCCCATCACCATTGTCTTCTGTGGTGCTTGCTTATGAGGACTCTTAGTTCCTGCTTATCTCCTCCTAGATCTCACCTTTACAAGGAATGGCCTATTCATAGAGTGAGGCCTTGGGTCCTTGGTGGACAAATGAGAGTTATGTCACCTACTGGAAACAATTTTGGGTTGAAATTTCATCTCAGTAGGATCCACAATTGGTCTTGTACCCTTTTTTCTTTCCAACTTGACATACCCTGAGATGAGATGTAGTCTCAAAAACAGGTTTATGTCCAGTCTTTACAACTTCAAACACATATACCCCCACCTCCACTACATCTCTACTACCACCATCAACACTGCCATCTCCACTGCCACCACCACCTCCACTACCACCACCACCACCACCATCTCCAGTACCATCACCACCTCCACTACCACCACCACCATCTCCAGTACCACCACCACCTCCACTACCACCATTACCATCTCTACTATCACTACCACTACCACCATCACTTCCACCACCACCTCCACTACCACAACCACCACCACCAACATCTCCACTACCACCACCAAACAACAATACACTTCTTCCCAGGTTACCTTCTTTTACAACAATATCAGGCCCCATACACCCCTGGTCTGGTCATGCTGGCCCCTTCTTAACTTGCTGAGCTGTAACTTCATTCTACACCCTGATCTGCTCTGTTGCAACCTTCGTAAGTGTCTTCCCTTCCTGGACCCAGTAGTGAATCTCTTGTCCAGATGTTCAGTTTTTTTCTCCTCCTCTTTGCTCTCCTGAAAAAAATTCACCTTTAGCTAGCTCCCCTAGTTCTTCAGAAAGCGAATACCTTTTGTATCCAAACTACAAGCACAGGGTTAAGAGATTTTTTGATTGACTGTGTTTTCTCTCCCTGTTTTGATAGCCAATGTTATTAAAATGCCTTTAAAAAATGTTGACCAGATTTTGTTGGAATGTCATATTCTTTAACTCTCAGACTCATGTGAGACCAAAAATAAAAGAAAGAAAAACAGAAAAAAAAGTAGTAAATCTTTCTGACATTGTGTCATAAATGTAATCCAGATTCAATTCCTTTAATAGGCTGAAAAATTTGTTTGTTATTTTGTGCTGATTATATTAAAGGATGAAATTAATTTTTTAAAAGGCTATTAAAATTCCTGGGTCAGATTTCAGTATACTGTTACAAAACTGAAATCTGGTCTTCTGTTTTAAAACAATGAGGATTTCTTTCAATATTGATCTGCTCTTGGTAACATTAACAAAAACTGGCTTAAAAAGCAAAGGTTTGGTGTTTTACTAAGATAATTGTGTTCTTTGGCTCTTTGTTAAACTTTGACTATTCAAAAACTTGAGTCTTAAGAAAATCAGGATTTATTTAAAAATCTGCTTGTTTTTGTCTAATTGTTATACAAAAGTTAAAACTAAAATCCATTATTTCTTCTTCAAGACTGATAAAATTGTCCTTCTGGGTGTTCTGTAATGAAAGCTTAGAGTCCTAAGCCAGCAAAAACAGAAGAGACAAGGACAATGAGAATGGCTGACATTCGCTGCAGATTGACCAGAACTCAGAAGATGGTGAGTCTCCTCTCAAAGAGCCCAGCAGCTGCAACTACTCACCTGCCCTGCCCTATATTATATTATTTACATGTATGGGTATTTTGTATGCATGCATGCCTGTGTACAATATGTGTGCTTGATGCCTGAGCAGGCCAGAAGAAGGCATTTGATCTCTTAGAAATGGAGTTACAGATGATTGTGAACCACCATGTGTGTTCTGGGAGTACCCCTGAAAGAGGAACTATGTGTTCTTAACTACTGGGCCATAGCTCCAGCTTCCTCATCTTCCCTCTTGATTGGTGAGGCCATAGAAACCCCAAAGTTTAGGTTCTAACTAGTGTACTCCCTACAAAGAGGGGAGTTATTAGAGAGAAGTGTCCCCACTGCTTCAACGGAGCTACATTGTCAGGGAGACCCTGGCCTAGCCAGTGGGTGATGTAACTTGTAAAAGTCACAATAAAGGGAGCAAGAACTTCCTCTCTCATCTCTAATAGTAACTGCTAGGGAGGAGTCTCAACTGAATATAACAGAAAAGAGACTTAACTTTTGTTCACCTATATGGTCTTAAATACCTAATAGGAAAGTATAATGCAAAATAAAATAATTAGTACTATACCGTAAAACAAAGTTCTTCCTGCCTCTGACCAGCATCTATCTATTATGGTTCAATAGGAAAACCAAGCATTTTTTTTAATAATTTATTTTTTATTTCTTCAAGTTACATCTCAATCACAATCCCCTCCCTACTCCCCCCTCCAGTCCCACCCTTCCACCCTCCTCCCCCTCAGCCCCACCAAGCATTTTTTTAAAACAAGTTCTAAATTATCATTATTATTTTAAAAATTTAATTTAATTTTATTTTTCATTGTACATCCCAATCATAGCCCCTTCCTTCCCCTCCTCTGGGTCCTGCCCTCCTGCCCCCTTCTCCCATTCCCCTCCCCCCTCCCCTTCTTCACAGAAAAGGGGAGCTTCCTTCCTCCCCCACTCCCTTACTGACCCACCCTGGCAGAGACAGCCACTGCTCCACTTGCTAGAGCCCACATGATGAACAACCTGCCCATCAGTTACATATGTCTAGGGGGCCTAGGTCCAGTTCATGTATGCCCTTTGAATGGTGGTTCAGAGTCTGCGAGCCCCATGGACCTAGATTAGTTGTCTTTCTTGATCTTCTTGTGGAGTTCTTATCTCCTCTGGGTCTTTCTATCCTTCCCCCCATTTTTCCACAATATCCCCCACATTCTGCCTAATGTTTGGTGGTGAGTCTCAGCTTCTGTTTGGATCCTCTGCTGCATGGAGATTCTCAGAGGAAAGCTATGCTATGCTCCTGTTTGAAATGATAGCAGAGTATTATTAATAGTGATAGAGGCTGGTTCTCTCTCTCTCTCCCTTGGGTAGGTTTCAGGTTGGGCCTGTCATTTGTTGGTCATTCCCTCAATCTCTAGTATATCTTTATCCATGCACATCTTGTATAGAGAGTAACTTTTGGGTTGAAGGGTTTGTGGGTGGGTTGGTGTTCCCCTCCCTCCCCTAGAAGTCCTATATAGCTAGTGGAAAGCACCTTCACTCTCCATATCTCCTGCTGTGTAGGAGTCTTTGCTAGAGTTATCCCCATTTCCTCCCAGGGGCCTACCTTGTCGCCAGTTTCTAGCTTGTTTCAGAGATGACCCCCCTCTCGGTTTCCCATGTTTCACCAGCCCACTCACCACCTGCCCCCTCTCCATAGCTGATCCACCACTCCTTTCCCTCCTCTTTCCCTCTCCCACCCAGTTCCATCTCTTCATCTACTTCTGCTGTCTTTTCTCTTTCTCCTCCTGAGTGCGTTTTAAGCATCCTATCTTGGGCTTTCTTAGTTACTTAGCTTCTTTGGGTCTGTCATAGTCATACTATGTAGTAAGGCTAGTATTCACTTATGAGTGAGTTCATACCCTGTGTGTCTTTCTGGCCCTGGATTATCTCACTCAGGATGACTTTTCTAGTTCTGTACATTTCCCTGCAAAATTCATGATTTTGTTGTTTTTAATAGCTTCGTAGTATTCCATTGTGTAAATGTACCACATTTTCTTTGGTCATCCTGTGCTTGAGGGACATCTAGGTTGTTTCCAGTTTCTGGCCATTTTGAATAAAGCTATTAAAGACCCAGCATTGTTAAAGACTCAAAGTGACAGTCATTCAGTAAGTTGTAGCTAACTTAAGAGGGACCTTTCCCAGGTCTTATTAAATACTCAACTTCTGTCAACCTCTAGGAAATTACTGTCTTAGTTCACCTGTTCAAATAAAACCCTCTTTCCTAAAAAATACTCAAGCTGAGTTACAAAGCTAAATTAGAGTCATTAATTAACTGAGGACTTGACCTCTTCAATATCAGAAGAGTAAATCTATGGACCCATGATATTTAGCTCCTGATTTAAAAATTATTCAAGTAAGAAGTCCCTTCATATAATATTATGCTCATATATACCTGTGCCCCACAGGCAAAGACTTTCTTGACTGGCATAAAAATCTTTTCAAAATGTCCAATTCTTCTGTCAGAACTAATTTGTATTGCTCTAAGTAAATACAAATCTGGCTCTGTTTTAATAGCTTCCCTATTAGTACTAGAAAAATCCCCATCACAGCTGGGTCTGTCCTAGTCACTTTCAGTCTTGGCCTACACCTGCATCTTTTTTTTTTAATTTAAACATTTATTTATTAATTCAAGTTACATCTCTACTACAGCTCCCTCCCTCCACCTTTCCAGGTCCCACCCTCCCACTCTTTACCCCCTCTCTCACCCATCCCACTCCTCCGGTGTGTGTGGTACCTCCAGATATCAGTCTTCTTCAGTTCATCAGACACATGAGGGCTAAGAGCTTCCTCTTGAACTGGTGGCCTACATGGCAGATCCACTAGAGTGAAGTGTCCCAATAACAGGTAACAAAAATCATGCTTCTGTTTCTTTGGGTCTGTTGATTATAGAATAATTATCTTATACTATTGTGGCTAAAATCCAGTTATAAGTGAATACATGCCATGCATATCTTTCTGGGTCTGTGTTAGCTCACTCAGGATGAACTTTTCTAGTTCTATTCATTTGGTTGCAAATTGCATAATTTCCTTGTTTATGATAGTTGAGTAGTATTCCATTGTGTAAATGTACCACAGGTTTTGTTTGTTTGTTTGTTTTTTATCCATTCTTTGGTTGAACGACGTCTGGGTTGTTTCCAATTTCTAACTATTACAAATAAAGCTGCTGTGAATATACTTGAGGCTATGTCCCTGTGGTTTGGTGAGTAATTTTTTGGATATATTCCCAGGAGTGGTATGGCTGGGCCTTGAGGCAAAGCCTCAAGTTTTTTCTTGAGGCTTTGCCTCAAGCTATTCCAAGCTATCACCAGACTTATTTCCATAGTGGTTCACACAGGTGACAACTTCCTGAACAGAACACCAATAGCTCAGGTTTTCCTTACAGAAGCTTTTCAGTTTCATAAGGTCCCATTTATTGACTGTTGGTTTTAGAACCTGAGCTATTGGTGTTCTGTTCAGGAAATTGTCACCTGTGATTCCAAATGATTCCTCACCAAACCACAAGGATGTTTCTTCATCTATGTTCATAGCAGCCTGATTTGTAATAGCTATAAACTGGAAACAACCCAGATGTTCCTCAACCGAAGAATGGATTGAAAAACTGTAGTACATCTACACAATAGAATACTACTCAGCCATCAGAAACAAGGAAATCATGCAATTTGTAGCCACATGGATGGAACTAAAGAAGCTCATCCTGAGTGAGCTCACCCAGACTCAGAAGGATATACACGGCATCTATTCACTTATATTTGGACTTTAGCTATATAGTACAGGATAACTATCCTACAACCGATGCACCAAAGGGAACAGGAGCATAGTCTTTGTTACCTGTCAATGAGACACTTTACTCTAGTGGTCCTGCCTTGTAGGCCCCCAGTGTATGAGGAAGCTCTTGGCCCTCATATGACTGCTGAACTGGGGTGGGGGACTGATATGTACGGACACTCCACTTCAGAGGAGTGAGATGGAAGGGTTAGGGGGTAGAGGGTGGGAGGACAGGACTGGGAGGGGTGGAAAGAGGACACTGTGATGGAGATGTAACCTGAAGTAATAAATAAACATAAAAAAGAGAAGTAGTTAAAATATCTATAGAATTCTATATATTAAAGTATCCCCCTTAAAAAGAAACTCAAATGACAGCACATGTTGGTTAGGTTGAGGAGAAAAAGGAAAACTCCTCCATTGCTGGTGGGAGTGCAAACTTGTTTGCATTTTTCTTGACTCTTTTTTTTTTTTTTTTTTTTT
>CAJQZJ010033935.1:684522-770134 GCA_907164525.1 Lophiomys imhausi
TGCCTATGTAGCCCAATATAATCTTAATATTACGTCCATATGCAAGGATCAATACCATTGTGGCCAACTATAATCTTAATTTTGTATCAATATACAAAGATCAATACCGATGTAATCCAATACAATCTTATTTTTGCACATTAAACAATGGTCAATACCACTTTAGCCAAATAAACTACTAATTTTGTATCAATATACAAAGGTATAAGGGCATATTCAATAATCTGCCCCTTCTTCTTGGACCTTCCTGTGCTATGTCTATATCTCATTTTTCTCAAGCCTATGCACTCCTACGTAGGAGAGGAAGAAGGATACAGAAAAGGAAAAGTAGGAATTCCCTGGGGCTAACCTCCAAAACCCATTAAGACAGGACCATTTATCAGCTTGTAGTCTCTTCCCCTACATAACAGAGTTTTCAGTTATCCTTCAAATAACCAAAAAGAAGGGCGGAGAAACACCCTCCCCACCCTCTGGGCATGGGACATCGCTCTCTTAAAGTGACTTCCTGCTGATTTGGGTCGTAGTAGACCTGTTTGGGGCCCCAACCCAAATGGGAAAAATGATTAAAAATGTTAGTACACTCCTTTTATGTTCAGTCCTTCTGTTCTCATCTGTTTAGATGACCTAAGGGGTTTGTAAGCAGAAGCTGATCTTGCAGGCTTCACTGAGGTTCCTGTGGGGCATTGTGTAGAGCTGAGCGGTCCCAGTGACATTGGATTGCTGTGGTGGTTGCAGGCCCCCGATGGAGACAGCTATTGAGGAAGTCTGCCAGGCAGAATCAATTGGGTCACTCGTCCTCCTTGGTGCCTGATTCTGCTCTCTGCTGAGGTTTCCGCTGTCCAGCCGTCCCCGGACTCCCCTAATGGACACTTCGATTCTCCTGGAACGATAAGAACAGAGCCCTGCCCCCAATCCCAACCCTAGGATAATTGCCCTCTTTTTTTTTTCTGGGGGGGGGATGGGGGGGCTAGGTAGTACTTCTCCTGAAGCAAATTTGGCCTTCTGACATCATACAAAGTGTTATCTTTCAATCCAGGTTAAAGAAGAAATCATTCTGTCAACTTGGAGCTAAACCAGCTCTAGTGTATATATTTTGAGATCCCAAAGGACAATCTGCCTGCATCGAGACGGCCTTTTGTAAGTAGCCTCCAAACGACATATCAGCGCCTGACAGCACCCCCTATTCTACTCCAAATAGAAGATAAGCATCGAAGAACCTCCACTGTAAGATGGTTGAATTAGTGGCAAGCCTTTCTCTTGACATGAAAAAACCCCTTGCACCAACTGCAGACAGACTGCTGTCCAAAAAGGACAAAACTTGGTAGCAGGGAAGTTGACAGCCTATCTCTGCCAAGACAGGGTAGGTAAGTCCTTCATAATCCCTGCTCTACAACAAATGTCTGTCAGGGAAACAGGACCCAAAGGCTGAAGATTGATGCTGGAATGTATGGAGAGAAAATGGGAACTGTTCAGGCAGTCATTGGTATGTTCTTTCTTAGTTTTGGAAGCTGCAGGCCCTGCACTTCCTATATAAGCAAATATATTTATCCCTCTCAGGTCTCTGAGGTGGTTGAAGAATAGACAGCTAGAGTCTCATAGTTAAATTTTGAACTGTTTAGGAATCAAGAGGGTGTTATAGATCTAAGAAGATACTCTTAAAAGTGTGTTGCAAGATAGTATGAATGTTGAGTCACATATAGACCTTTAAACTCATGGAGTTGGTTAGATAGTAGAATGTTAAAGTCAGGGGCCAAATATGTATAAACTGGACATTGGGAAGGTATACTGGGCCAATTTACTCTCATAAATGTGGCATATTTATATCTATTGTTTTGTATAATACTTACTGTTATAAGAGAAGGAACCATCTGTTGGACTGAAAGGGGAAACTTCTGGGGGGAAGAGGGTGGAAGGGCGGGATAGGAAGGGGGAATAGGGAATTAGTGGCAAGCCTTTCTCTTGACATGAAAAAACCCCTTGCACCAACTGCAAGAAAAAAAAATAAAGTATTTAAAAAAAAAAGAAATATCTCCAATGGAAGCTCAAGGGCAAAGAACTAAGTCAAACGGACACTTAAGGACAATTTGTTAGAATTTAAAAGAAAAACAAAACAAAACCAAACAACAAAAAAACAACCTATGGCAGGCACACTGTGAACCTGTGGAGGAGAAAGGAGAAGAGAAACCAGGAAGGAGGTCAGTAACAGGACAGTGGGCCACATGGTGAGAAGGGGAGCTTTAGAGAAATAATAAGGAAGGGGCTCAAAGCTTTACAGAGTTTCAAAGAATACTTTGACAGTGGCCACATATGCAAGAAAAAGACAGGAAAGAATCAAAACATAACAAAACACCACAAAACAAGGACATTATGATGTTTTGAGTCAGGAATCGGCAAGTTAGGCAGACCTTGTAGACCTCAATGATGGCTCAGAGGGACTGCAATAGGGGGCAGGAATTCTGAAAGGAAAAATCCATTATTGTAATATAAACACACTTTCCTAGGCATGGTGGTTCCTTAGCCATGTCCCTAGCCCACCCAGATGGACTAACTTTTCTGGGAGGAGATGAAGGCATGTCTCCTCTTAGAGGCAGATACCCTGTTCTACTGTAACTGGGTTATTTACAGAAAGAAGCAGGAGCATGAACAACTCATGGGCAGGTATGTCACTGAAGAGAACTGTTAACTGTCTCTGTGTCTTTGGGGAGGGGTGGAGCCTTGTGAGGTCCTCTGCCCTAGTAACTCTGTGAGCCCTTTTGGAGAATAGGGCCTCATGGACTCCTCTCCTCCTCTATAGAAAGTTAATGGGCTCAATCTTGTGCATCTTTCTTTTGAATAATCATATCTGCCTCGAGTTAAAAGTGGTGGGAAACTGACCATATCACTTTTGGAGGGTAGTGTTTCACAGCATGGATATCATTTGCAGTTTCTATCCCAGCTAAGCAGGAGGCAGAATGGGCAGTGTTGTTCTTACTCCAACTTAGGTCCAGCCCATGAGGACTTGCAATGACCCAGAAAAGCACCATCGTAGATAAATAATGTGACCATTGATTGACTGACAGTTCACTTTGTGTTTTATTGTCCACTGTTAATTTAGAATCTCCTTACAGCGTAGTAAGGGACATATTCACAGCTGTCCTAAGACTCATCTGCAGGGGGATGCTTTTTCATAGTTATTGTCCTCATCATCTTTATTTGGGAAGAAGGTAGCTCTGTAGGCCTCAGAAGCCCAGAGAGAAGGGGATGTTTGCAGAGGTGCTATCATGACATTGAAGGTGGGAGTGGGGTGAGGACTGGACTCAGCAAACTAATTGTCCTGAAAGTTTAGCCTTTGCTGGGTCACCAGGTCACAAACTGGAAGGGATGTGGGACTGGTGTTAGGTAGCTTCTCATCTCTGTGCCTTAGTTTCTCTACATTAAATGAGGTCCTACTCATTTCTACCTCATATGCTGAGATTAAATGAGGAATGTATGTATACCACCTAAAATTCTGCATGTCCCTTTAGGCATGCAGGGTGAATGCTTCAGGGAGAAAAGCTACTGAGCACCTTTTTGGAGAGCCCCTCTCCACCCACTCTGTCCCCTACCCTGGCAGGCAGAAGGCTGGATATCAGCACAGTCTTTTGAAGGGGGGTCGTCTCTCCCAACTGAACATGACACAGCCTCAGGGTGAGTTGTTCTGGTTCCATTTAGTTTGATTTATTATTGAATAGGCTGGAGATAAATTAGAGTCATTAAAATAAGAGGCTGAAGTCTGCAGGCTGTTTTGAATTCTTGAGATCACTGCATTTGCTGGGACCAGATTGATCTGTATGTAGGTCTAGAGGAGAGGAGCCATGGAGAAAAGGGAGAAGGACCTTGTTCCTGGTCTGCCCTCCGAGGCACAGCATGGAGGTGCAACAGCTGGGATGGCTTGAGCAATAAAAATGTGATTTTTCCCAGTTCTCAAAGGATAGGAAATCTAAGACCAAGGTGCTAGCTGGTCACCTTCCTGATACTTGTTCTCTTCCTAGCTCCAAGATGGCCACTTTGGCCTCAAATATCTTTTTCTCCTAGTACTCGGGGGGGGGGGGGGGGGGGATTATAGATAACTTTTATTTTTTTTAATAATTTATTTTTTATTTCTTGAAGTTACATCTCAATCACAATCCCCTCCCTACTCCCCCCTCCAGTCCCACCCTTCCACCCTCCTCCCCCTCAACCCCCCATCCTCTTCCTTTTGTTTTTTTTTAATTTTAAGGTATTTCTTTTTTCCCCCCAACAGCTCTCCCTTTCAGTCCAAAAAATGGTTCTTTTTCTTATAACTATAAATACAATACAAAACAACAGAAATAAATAGGCCACAATTATAAGAGTTATATGGCTTAGCATACATTCCCAATGTCCAGTCCATATTTATCCCTCTCAGGTCTCTGAGGTGGTTGAAGAATAGATAGCTAGAGTCTCATAGTTAAATTTTGAGTTGTTTATGAATCAAGAGGGTGTTCTGGATCTAAGAAGATATTTTTAAAATTATGAGGCAAGATAGCTTTTCTTTTAAGGACACAAATCATATTGACTCAAGACCTCACCCTCACTTAACCTTTGCCACTTCTTAAGGGGGAATCAGGATGCCTATGCATAACTTGAGGGGCTGTGGTGACTATTAGGCAATAAAAATTGCCGACAGGTATTCATATCTGTATAAAATGAATATTAATGTCTGCCTTTTATAGAGGAGGAAAATAAGGCACACAGCATGCGGTCTCTGGTTGGGGAGGGCTGGGGTATATTGTGAACCTTTGCATACACAAGCCTTTCAGTGCTAACTGTACTTTGTCAGGCCTTTCCATAGGGTGGCATGGTGGGACTGACCAATCTCGTGCTGACTGTGTCTCTGTTCTTTCCAACTTGAGAGAGGTTCAGTGTGATTTGCTTTTCAATGCATGTGATGAGGATACTTAGAGGGGTAACAGTATTTCTATTTATGTATGTATCTCTATGTGTGTGTACTCAGGTGCACATGTGTGAGTGTACATGCATGCATGTGCACATGCCCATGGAGGCCAAAGGTCAAGCCTAGGTGTCTTCTCTCTGGTGCTATTTATCTTGTTTTCTTGAGACAAGGGGTTAATCACTGAACTAGGTTAGGCTGGTTGACCAGTGAGCCCTAGGAAACCACCTAACTCTGTCTCCTCAGTACTCACTTTGCTGACTGAGCCGTCTACTTTGCCATCAGTACTGCATTTAGTCAGAACTGTTCTGATCAAATGAGATAATGTGTAAGTATTCACTATGAGAACTGGTTGCTTTTCAGTCAGCTAGGCTAGTTAATCTTCATTGCCAATCTGATTGATTTTAGAATTACCATGGAAACCCACTTCTCTGTGTGCCTTTTAGGGTTTTTCCAGAAAGGTTTAACTGAGGAAGGCAGACACACATTGAATATAGATGACATCATCCCATGGGCTGTGTTCACAGACTGGATAAAAAGGAGAAAAGAGCTAAGCCCCAGAATTCTGTTCTGTCTTCTTCCTACTGGGATGTGGTGTGGCCAGATGCTTTACCTTCCTGTCTCCATACCTTCCAGACAACAAAACTCTCTTTTTAAAGTTGTTTCTTGTCAGATATTTGATCCCAGCAGCAGATAAGTAACTGATATACAGCACTCTCTATGTTGGGGATACATATGCTCTTGAAATCTTCACGATGCCAGGGAGAACTTGTCCTTGGTCTTCCAGAGGCACTGCCTCTGGTAGTCTTATCTCATACTGAAGTATGCAAGATCTCCAGACTTCTGATATCGTGAAATGTAGTCCTAGGAGACAATATGATAAAAACCATCTATGATGAGATACAAATGGCAAGGAAGGCTCCTAGAGGGTAGACTCTGATTATTTTGGAGAGAAGTTTTGTGTGATGATTTGAATGAGAGTGACTCCCGTAGGCTCATATATTTGAATGCTTGGTCCCCAGTTACTAGAACTATTTGAGAAGGATTGGGAGGTGTGGCCTTGTTAGAGGAGGAATGTAACTGGGGGTGTGTTTGGAGGTTTAAAAAGTACATGCCAGGCCCATTGTCTCTCTCTTCCACTCTGCTTACTGCCTGTGGATTAGGATAGAGAGCTTCCTTTCAGCTGCTGCTCTAGTACCATGCCTGTCTGCTTCACATTATGATGGTCATGGACTAACCCTCTACAACTGTAAGCAAGTCCCCAGTTAAATGATTCTTTTTTTCATAACAATTGCCTGATTATGGTATCTCTTTAAAGCAACAGAATGGTGATGAATCTTGTATGGAGTCTGTTGTCACGGGTTGGGGGGCTTCATTTCTATGCAGAAGTTTGTTTAGGTGAAATCATGACAGCTCTGAGGGAAGCCGTTTAGTGAACCAGTAATTCTTTATTGCAGCATCTGTATCATGGTGGTAAAATCTCCTCAAAATATCATCATTCTCTTCTCAAATCTGAGATGGGTGAGGGTTTTTGAACCATAGGAAGTGGGGAGGGATTTTTGTAAGTGAATGCATTCTATTGGCTGAGATTGAGATGCTAGTAATAACATATTTACATTGAGAAAGGTCACAAAGACTGATTATTGATTGGGCTCAAATCTTAGGCAAGTCAGCCTGCCTTTCTGTTCCTCAGTTTCTTCATTGTTAGAGTGAGTTCATCATGTTAGGGACCCAAGAGAACTATTTAAACCTTTCCAAGGGTACAATCCAGTGACCTAATCACCTTACTTAGCTTTAACCCATTAAAAGTCCCACCCACATCACCACCATGAGGATCAAGATTTCAATAAAGGAATCCTCAAAGATATATCACCCCATTTCTGAGCTGTATCCCCAATATAAAATGCTTTGAATAATGCCTGTTACCTTGTAGCAGGTCCTGTGTGAGTATCAGCTTTTGCTATGTTGATGTCATCTTGCAGGGCCCTACATAACAAGGTCTGTACGTTTTAGAACATGACTCTTCTCTATTCCTCCCTTCCCTTACTGTGTTCCAACTACGCTTTCCTTCTTGCTTAATTTTGGAGATGTAAAGAATGTGTTGCCTCGGGGTCTTTGCATTGCTGTGGGAATACTCTTCCTACAGACAGTCACATGGCTCCTTGATGCAGTGACTTCACCACATCAAGGAAAATTTTCACTGTCAGTTTGTGCCTTTTTTCCTTCTTCACTTTTCTTATTGTTTACTACAACTCAATACATGTATGTATTTATTTTCTGTTGTCTCCACACTGGTTATTTATGGATGACGCATAGTATCTTAACACAACTTTGGTCACATTGCTGTCTCTCATGGTTTCTGTGGGGGAAGGATTTTGGAAAAGGCTTTGTTATGTGGCTTCTGCATAGGATCTTCCTCTGAGTATTCATGGCAAATGGAGAGACTGGTGGCCTGCTTAAGGCTGGTGGCTATAGCAAGAGCAAGGAGAGTGCAGATTTAGGATCTATGAAATGACATGACCATGGGTAGAACTCAGATATAAAAGAATCATAAAGAAAAAAAAAGAGAATCAAAGGTCCTTATGGGTATTGACAAAATTCCATGTCTCCCTTCTTTTTCTTTGTCAACTCATGGCTCCTTCACAGCATGGAGATTTTGGGTAGTCTTCTTACCTAGGAGCTCCAGATTACATGGATTGTATGGCTTAGCTTGGAAGTCATAGTCTTATCTTTGCTCTGTTAAATAGACAATCATGAATATGAGCCTAGCTTTAAATTAAAGATTTCATATAGTACTCTTCTTGATGAAACAAGTATCAAAGAATTTGTAGATGTATGTGTGTGTGTGAGTGAGTGAGTGAGTGAGTGTGTGTGTGTATTCATGGTTGTTGTCTTAGTTGGTGTTTCTATTGCTGTGAAGAGACACTATGACCATGACAACTCTTATGAAAGAAAACATTTAATTGGGCCTGGTTTATAGTTTCAGAGGCTTAGTCTATTATTGTCATTATTAGGAAACATAGCAACATGCAGGCAGGCAGGTGGTGGAGAAGGAGCTGTAAGTTCTGTGTCTTGAAGAGAAGGCAGCAGAATGAGACTGTGTCACATTGGTCAGACTTGAGCATATATGAGACCTCAAGCCCCACAGTGACAAAAATCTATACCTTCTAATAGTGCCACTCCCTAGGAGCCAAGCATTCAAACACTTGAGTCTGTGGGACCCAAACCTATTAAAACCACCACAGTTGTGTATACAGGTGTACACATGGGCATGAGAGGTCATAGGTCTATCTTAGGTGTTGTTATTCAAGAATGATCCACCTTGTTTTTTGAGGGGTTCTCCCTAGGATATGGGGCTTGCTGATTAAGGTAGGCTCGCTGGCTGGCCAGTGAGGTCAAGGTACCCTCTGCCTCTTGGACTGGGGCTACAGACATGTATCATCATGCCCAGCTTTTTATGTTGGTGCTAAGAACGGAACTTAAGATCTTGTCCTGTGCAGCAAGTGTTTTCCTGATTAAGCCACCTCCCTAGCTACTGTAGTTGCATTTAAAAATATTTCCCAACTAGCCCCTTTGTCACAAGAGGTTTGCTCTGCTTATCATGTACTCCTGGGTCTAGAACAATGCTTGGAACACAGGGAAAGGGCAGCAGTTAAGAATGTGCTTAAAGTCCAGACCTGAAAGGTGCTTTTGTCTCCATAGTTACCCACAGTCTGACCCATCCATTGCACTCATTGCAAAGCACAGAAAAGACATAATGCCAATTAAGCACAAGGAAACAGATTTAATTTAGAAGACAAAATGCAACATTACCTGCATAGTCATGGTCATCAGGGACTTACTCTGAGAGTTCTTGCTTCCTTCATCTCTGTCCTTTTTAGAGCTGGACTCAAAGTCTGGCACAAAGTAGGTTAGAGCCCCTGGTCTCTGGAAGCTGTAGGTAAAGCTTAATAGCATTACTTCCATAGAGACAGCAGATGGTAGAAGAAACCAGTGGAATGGTTTCAAATCCAGGACTCCTGAGACCCTGAGCTGAGGACAATTTTTATCTAAACATTTATTTTCTCATATGTCAGATAGTGACCACAACTATCATTCAGGCTGGATTCAGTGAATGAATAGAGCAATAGGTGTAAACACCTACTGGGTGTGAGAGTCAGGCAGTGGGATCTAGTAGTAGGAAATATCAGATTTCCTATCTGGTGTTGTAAGACTGTAAAAATTAATGAATACAAGGCCTTCTCCCTCCTTCATGAGACCCTGACCTCACTTCTTCAGGAGACATTCCACAGAACTCCTTGAAAATATCTAAACTTGCATAGCTGTCTGGTTTGCTTTCACTCCCCTCTGATCCCTCATCTTCACTCCCCACTTGCGTTACCACCTAACTTAACATACTCTTTGTTCCTTAATCCTCACCTGAGGCTGTCACCTGGCAACTGGCAAGCTAAAAGTTACTCCTTTGTGCCCCCACCTTTTTTGTAGCCGCTTGTGTGCTTAAAAGGGCCTGAAAATGGTTTTGGTGTGTTCACTCCTCCTCGGAGGCAGTGGAACCCTGGCGCGTTGGCTTAAAAAAACCTCTTGTATATTACAGTGAATCTGGGACTCTGGTGGTCTCTGGGTGTCAGGACCTCAGGGAACCCCCTAGGGTTCAACAGTGTCATGTAGCTTATGTTCCATGGGATTTTGATACTCATTGGACATCAAGTTCAAAAACCATTTCAAGTGGAGGTAAGTCCCATGAGCATGAAGGAATCATGGTGAGGAGGCAGCATCCAGCAGGACAGGAAGAGGAAGTGGATGGGAAGAGGTGCTTGCTGGCCCTAGTACTGCTCTAGTGACCCATGTGGCTGGAGGTGTGGAGGAAGAAGGAAAGAGATATAGTCATGTAGGTAGGATTGGGTTAAGGAATGGGGCTTCCGGTCTCAGAGGTCAGCTTTCCAAGATGCTGCATGTGAAGTGCTTGATAGTGAATGCCTCCCAGTCATCTGAACACAAGATTCTGTACACTCAACCTGCCGTGCCCTCTGCCAGCTAAGGACTGCAGAGATAGGCAGCCGTACTCATGTTTCCATTCACAGAATTCCTTTTTTTTTTTTTTTTTTTTTACATGTTACCTTCTGGATCTTACTAGTGATTTGGAACATTTTGCTCAATGTGGCCAAAAATATAGAACAACATCCCAGCTGCTGAAAAGTACTTCTTTCTCTTATGAGATGGATTTAAAAAAATAAGAGAAAGGAGAATTACCTTTCTTATTGAACTTTCTGATCTATTTTCTAACCATATTGATTAACTCAGCCCTGAAGTGCTTTTGATGTGGGTAACAGAATGAGGCCAGCCTGATTTCCACACAGCAACATCAGAATGAGTCTATGGATGGGTGCATGTGGTCTTTTCAGAACTGTATGATAAAGAGGTTGAAGGACACATAGACAGGGACTCATTACTTATCCAGTTCTCTTATAGGCCCCAAGGAAAGAGATCAATGGCTCTCTGTATGGGTTTCTCTTATCCCCCACTATGCTGTGAAGTAGGGTTCAGGTGCCCCAGTTATTTATTGATATTTTCCAAAAAGCTTAACCAGAATCTCCAAGGAAAACAGCTTACCCAGAGCAAATGGTTCTGATTAGCTGCCTGCTTGGCCCAACATTAAATCAGTCAGGATTCTCCTTCCCACAGGCTGCTAAACTTTGCCTTGTCCTTAAGTTTAAGTAAACACTGAAGTTTAAATAATTCAGCTGCCCCAGTAAGCATCCATGGACCTTCTCATTTCACTGAATGGAAAATTCTTCTGTTTGACTTGAGGATGCTATATAGGTCTCCAGGTCTGGGTACTCTCCCTCATGTGCTAACCCTTTCAAATAAAGCTTCCTCTAGCTTGAGTCCAGATCATTTCTTCATTTGACATCTCCCACAGGGATTTGAGTCCAGAATTCTCTGAACTCTGTAATTTAATCAGAGGTTAGAATGACCCAGAAACAATTCTGCATGGAACACTATGACAATGAATGCATTTTCTTCTGTCAATCAGACCAAGAAACATTCCGGGGACTATTGTAGATTTGATATATTATTTGTAATTTGGTCTGTAAACCTATGAAGTTACATAGACTCTTAAGTTTTTTAACTCTTAAAAAGTCAGGATTTTCCCACAGTAAAAGTCATGTTTCTATTTGTTCATTTGCTTTTTATTTGTCTTTTGCCCACATAGGCCAATAGATCTATGATATTTTAAGAAATCTAATGGAAAGCAAACTTAACTATAAGAAGCCTAATCTATTTTGTATGGATAATATGGTGGAGCTATTTGACTCACAACTACTAAGGGCTGAATAACAGCAACAGTCTCCTAAGCCCACCAAGCACCATGTCTAGACTGGTTGGATTGAATTCATGGTCAAGGACAGAGGAATTGGTGCAGAGTTATGAGTTTGAGTGCAAGCTTTGCTATTTGCTGGTTGAGGCAGTTGACTGGTTCAATGACCACACTCTCTTTGCCTGTAATCAAAGGGTCAAACTCACCTCCCTACTTCTTTCTACTGTGGTGAGATTCCTGTATATCAACACAGAAGCATCATTACAATAATGCATGGAGCTCACTTGATAAACCATGCCAACAACCTGGTTATATCCATCTCTTTGCATTATAATGTATCTTTTTTTCATAATTATCTTCATGAATTCTGAGTCTATTGTCCCCATCTTAACTCTTAGAAAGTCTTTCTTAAGCTTGTCTCCATAGCAACTCATGAAGGCAGTTGTTCCCTTAGCTTTGGAGTCCTATTAGCTTATAGGCCACCTGTCACCAGTCATTTACCCCATAGCATAGCCAGTCAGAGATTTAGGTATCAGATGGGGCTAGGTTTTCTCTTGGTGTTGCCTATGTACAGACAGCTATTTGACATCTGATCTGGTGAAACTGTCCTTGGACCAGAGGCCCTGGGGCTCCAAGACAGGCCACTTCCTCACTGAAGTCTATGGAACAAAATATCTGTGGCTTTTAGTAAGTGCTATGAGGGAACACTGATTTTCCTGATACGTAGAAGAATTTGAGGGGAAAGATTTTCTTCCTTTCTTCCTCTCTGCTTCTTGTCATTGCTGTCACTTAGGGACTATCTGCTCACCAGGAAGTCATCCTGTTAGAGATAAAGAGGATGGAGAGAGATGAGGCTCTTGAGGCACTGAGAGCCTCTGCTCCACCTTTGTCAACCTTGGGCTCTTGCTTTGGAAGCCAAATCAACTACTGCCCTTCACTGATGTTGTAATGAGGGTCTTCTGTCTTACAGTCAGGTTCCTTCCTGACTGAGACTTATGGTGACATTCCTCTGATGATGTGATAGTAGCAAAATAACAAAAATGTCATAGATCATATAGTTAAAAAATGTTACCTCTGTTAGGAAGCACTGCTGTCATTACATTTCAACAGATGAAGAAGCAGAGTCTTAGTGAAGATAAGCATGGGCCAAAGTCACATAATGAGAAAGTGATGGACCCAGGGTTCAGGAAGAGGACTATTGTCTCTCTAAGTCTGTGTTTGTTGATAGCACCGTGTTGCCCCTTCTCAGAGAAATTTTGGGAAAAAACCAACAACATAGTAGTGATGTCACCACAGCAATGGTCACAGTACCATTTACTGAGTATATTATTGAGTAGAGAGTGTCAGACACTTTGCTGGTACTTTGCTTGAGAATATCATAGTGAGGCCTTCACAGGATTAGTGTGCTCCACAGACCTTAGCACGAGTGGCTCTGCATGGCTGAGTGGTGGTGAGAGTCATCTGAGTTGGGTTCTGCAAGTGGACTAGGAATTTGTTATATGAAGAAGAAAAAGAGTGACTCAGAGAGAAAGAGAATGTAGTCAAAGATGCATTGCTGGTCTGACCTCTCAGAAAAAGTTTAGGTCATGGTTTGGGCCACTGTTTTCTAATAGCCACCCTCACCTTTTGATTACAAATAATGCATTTATCTGTTTTTTCTGAGCTCACAGCCATTCAGCTGTACATGGTATTTCCCAGAGTCTCTTGCTACAGTCAAATGGAGCAGAAGATGCAGTGGAGATGGGAGGTTGATTCCCTACATGCACTTCTTAGGTGTTGGAGCCTAAAGAATAATAGTGAGAAACACTCAATAAATTTGCAAATAATATAACTCTAAAAACATGACATCTCAAGCTTTGGGGAACAGTAGTGAGAGCTGTTAAGTGGACTAAGGATAGTTTCCTAAAGAGATGGGAGTCACACATTGAAGAGGCTGATGTAGTGCTTCTGGAATCTACATGTGCTTGTCTTTAGTTTATGTGTAGCTCATTCTAATAAATGAAAAAAATCAAGGCATATGGGATCTCTCCATTTGTGTTGGCCTTGGTTCATGATCAGGCACTGATCCATACCACGTGTGATGGTTTGAATGAATGTGACTCCTATAGCTTATGTTTAGTTCCCAGTTGGTAGATGTTTGAAGAATTAGGAGGTGTGTGGCCTTGTTGGAAGAGGTGTGTCGTGGGGGTGGATTTAAAAAGTCTATGAAAGGCCTAATCATGTTTTTTCTTCTTTGTGCCTGTGGATCAGATGTAAGCTCTCAGCTATTGCTCCAGCACTAAGCCTGCCTGCCTATTGCCATGCCCCCTACCATGATAATCACAGACTCACCTGAAACTGTAACCAAGGTCCTGTGGTCCACTCTAAACGATTTCCCTCTCTTTTCACCCTCTGGTCACACCACTCCTAGCTACTTATTCTTGGGGTTCCAAGGAAAAACAAGATGAGGAAATTGGAGACCTGCCCACATGGCTTGGCTTTCCTGCTGTGCACAGGAGGGGTGAAGCTACCCACTGGGTTGATGGAGAGTTTTGACCATTTGAGCTTGGCCCTGAGTCCTTGGGACTGTAAATTGATGTCAAGTCTGGCCATAGTTTCTTAGGGAAGATGCTGGTTATGTTACACATGAGTGCAGGCTTATAACAGCAATTGAGAAAGAAAGACCCTGGCTGAAGTGGCAAGAATATCTGAGCTTATGCTAGCTGAGCTAGAGCGATTATATCATTTGTGGGGACTTTGAAAGCTAATTTGTTTGCTGCCTTTTCAATTTGCCATTCAGTTTCCACGGTTTCATAATTGGTCAGAAATGGAATATTTAAACCCCACAGACAAAGTGTGTGAAGTTGAAGAACTAAAATTGCTACAGAATTGTTTTATAGCACAGACTTATAGGAAGATGACTGTCTGGAGATTCAAAAGAGTTAGTCTCCAGATACAGCTTTGCTATCTTCATGCAGAGTTCCTCCCACGTGACTCAGTTTCTCCACTTGCAATCTCACATGAACTGTAAAGTTGTGACTTTCATTTCCATGGGAAAGGTCCAATAATAACAATGAAAGTAATAAGCAGACAGCTCCGGAGCAGCAACAGCAAGTTCTCATGACAACCACATGGGAAGCTGTGATTGCTGCCCTCATCTTAAAGAGGGGTAAAAGTAAGTCTGGTATGTGTTACCTGACATAGTAGCCCCTAGATTCATGAGGCCCCTGAGCATTTTAAAGGTGATGGAAGGATTTCATTTTAACCTTAAAGCTTAGCTCTGAACCACATGTGCCCTCTGGGACAGAGCAGAACACTGTGAGCCAAGGCTCTGCTTCCACATTGCTGTTGTCTGAACCTGAGGTGTCAATTATGCCTCAAAGCTCCCTAAGGGATCAGTCCATGGTTGAACAAATATGTTTCTTCCTAAATCTGGCCCTGCTCATTTCCACCATGTGGAAAATGTGATTCCACTGCTGTCTACCCTATAATCCCTGTTTATTTAGTCACGTAGAGATAGTATTATTCAATAGCACAGGCTGACCTGGGGCTCATGTGAGGTATTACAGCAGAGATCTAAGTATGGCCTTCTCTAAGTCCACATGCTGATTGATGTACAGAGGTTCACCATGGTTGTCTATACCTCTGGGGAATCCCATTTACTGTGCTCAAGCATATGTTATACTCATAGACAACACAGAGCAGTGTACGGATGGAGGTGTCCATCTGATTGCTCCAGCTGTAAATGGTTGTCAGTGTTATCCCTGCCCATAGTCCTCACTTTGATAGGGCACAGCAGAGCAGGTGATGCATATCACACTGTAATATCTGGGGTAGATGGCTGATAAAGCCCTTCTTCTCTTTCTTCTTCAGAGACAGAACTCCCATGTTTCCTCATACAGAAGTCCCTTGGTCTATGCCCATGTCACAGCCAGCATAAGGACTGCCTTGAGTAGGCCTGTACCAGGCTCACTCACAAACCCTGAGGAGTGGCTGCAGACTGTTAGGAACCAGGTATTGTAGTAGATGGGGAGGTCAGGAAGCTTGGTCAAGGTCAGGCAGCCTGTGATTGTGAAGAGGGCTTTGCATGGCAGCTTTGTACCTCTTTTCTGAGTCCTTCCTGAATGAAAACAAGGACATGGGCACCCTTAGGTATGAGAAAAAAGTTTCTATTGTATATATGAGGGAAAGTATAGCCAGAGACATCTAGAAGAATCCAGGCTGAACTGGGTCATGAAAAGAGAGAGGGGGGAGAGCAAGAGAGGAAGAGAAGAGAGCCAAGAGGGCAAAGAGGCCAAGAGCAAGCAAAGACAGGAGCCAAGAGAGCACAGGACTGAAATGACAAGTTTATATAGGAATTAGAAGCTGGGGGAAGAGGATCAAAGCTCCACCCTTGGACTGGAGAGGTTTAGGGTAGAGGGTGGGGTGAGAAGTGCTGACAGGAGTCACAGGTACTGAGTGAGTTTTGTCCTAGGTTTCTTTGGTATCTGACACTCCAGCTTTTTGTTGATGATAAGGGGCAATATAATTCTTCTATCATTGCTTCTTAGCTGAAATTGGAATGTCATTTTCATAGGGCCCAGGATTGCTGGGATGTTGGTGAAAGCTGGGAAGGCAGAGAGGAGTGGAGGCTATGGGACATCTGCTTTGCTCATTGCTCAGGCTCTGTGAAACCACCTGTGGTTAGTGAAGGGCATGCCTCTTTGGGATGCCAGGATGCAGGTTCAAAAGGAATACCTGGAGCTGCCACATTGCAGCCGGATTTGGAGCAGTTTTTAGTCTGCTGTTGATTGAAAATCTTTTAAGACAGTTATAGACTTAGAGGCAGAAGGTAAAGTTAAGGCATTCAGGAATAAATCTTTGTCTTGTACACTTGAAACTTCCAGGCCCGTGCTTCTGATAGTTTAAGAGAGAGGAAGATCCCCAGGACCTGGGGAAATAGGGAGCCCAACCTCAGGGGTAGGCAGTAGGGGGAAAGCTTAGGCTGTTGGTTGGAAGGAGCCTTATCCAGAGTCCATTTGACTTGTGACAGGTGGGTCCAAGTCTCACAACTCCCTGGAGCTTACATGAAAATTTTAAGTTTATAAAAAGAGGTAAATTTACCACTGTTTGTAATCTGTACTGAAAGTCCTCATTGCAGAAAAAATAGTAGGCTCATGCCATTCAGTAATAGTAAAATATTGGGGACCCCAAAAATGACTCTGAGATAAAATCATTAACAGTCTTCTTTTATCCAATTTTTACCATTAGACACAAGTGGTTGATTATTGAGAGCAATCATTATATAACAAGTTCCTTTAAATAAAGGAATGAATAGTAAAAAGTTGCATTGAAATAAGTTTTGTGAGATTATCTCTTTTTTTTTAAACATCAAAGTTTATTTATAGAAAACACAGGTAGGATAATATAAGGAGGGCTACATTCAACATCCAATATGAAAAAATTTAAAGCAAATAAAATTTATGCAATGAAGTGGGTATCAGAAAGATTGCAGTTTGTGGATTATTTTGAAGTATAAGAGCACACTACCTGAGAGCAAACTGGAAACTTTACCGCTAGATGTGAACACATCAGAATTTAAATACAATGACCTGAGTTAGGTGATGGATTTCTGAGGTATAGCTATAATACTAAGTATTAAAACACTTGTTCCTGTTTGGCCATGGAATCTTTATATCTTTTTTCAGTCTATCAATGCAACTTTTAAATGATACTAATGTTAATATTCAAATGAGTGTTCAATACTTAAGCTAACATAACTGAAGTAGAAAGTCTAGAAATGTATTGACATAAAAGAACTAGCTTCCAATTCAAATGTGTTGTTTTTATAATAGAATAGTTTGTAGTCATGGGCACTTGTTCAGGACTCTGGCAGAAAGCAGACCAGAGCTATCTTAAAAGGAAATTTGTTAGATGTTTGTTCTATCATGATAAATATATTAAAAATTAGAGCATGAGGGAAATTTCACATTTGCATGTACATAATTTCATTGCCTAAAAATTAGGTAAAAGCAGAAAACTATACTTAAACTGATTCAAGTAGCATAGGAATACACAAAATGCACACACCCATACCTCAGAGATTATCTCTTTTAATGTGAAGCCTGTCAGCAAGGTAAATTTCAGAGTCTGCCTTTCTCAGGAGACCTAGAAGCTTTGGAAACAAGTGAGGCCTGGTTTTTACATATGAAATGAACTGCCTGGGCAGCTGTAGATTTGGAGGGTGGAGCTGTTTTGCTTGGAGGTGTTGAACAGATTAAACTACAGTTCATCATCAACACCATCAGAGATCTGAGAAAGACAAATTATAGTGGGGGTGGGGGAGTGGGGGGGTGGGGGAGGTGGGGGAATAGGAGGGTTGGGGGGTGGTGGGGGGAGATATAAAGCCAAATATTCTCTATATCAATTAAAATAATAGAGACTTACCACCTACCCAGGCTTCCATGGTCTTGATGGCTTTCTTGGGGGATAGGGGTCAGAGGTTTTTCACCTATCACATAAGACAGCATTATATCTTCAGCTGCTTTACAGGACAACAAAGACCTTGGGCTGCTAGACCCAGAAGGTCTGAGAGATTTTCCTAAGGAAGAGGAACTTGGGAAAACTGACCTGCCTTGGTGCGGCAGAGTAGGGTAGTCAACACAACAATGCCCACAGTTTGGGCAGGGCCCTGGTGATGGGTGAGGCATGGGCAGTTCTTTGCCCAGTGGTTAGTGCTACCACAATTCAGGTGGAGTCATCCTGCCCCTCATCTTCTTTAGAGACCTTAGGGTTGCCACTAGGTGCTGGTATTTCTATCTATCTCAGGAAGCTTTTGTATTAAATGCCTTAATCTTTGAAGATTAGAATCTTTGAAGGGTTTGGGGACCATTATCTATTAAATATACCTGACTTAAAGAAAACTTTACTTGTTTTTAGTTACTTAATTTAGGCTTAACCTTGAAAACATATACAGGAGGCTAATATACATTATAGGTTTGTCCCTGTAGATTTTGTACTTAGCATGACTAATTATAAGCTTAGTTCTGACTGAGCACATTAAAAAATTTGATCATGTATATGGGTGACTGACCATTAACTTTCATGTATTATATTAATTATCTTTAATAATTTACAACAAGTTAGTTGCTTTTATAAGATTAAGATTTTACAGTTTTATCCCTGTTAAGTTTCAGCCTTAAAATTTTTTTTTAAATACTTTATTTTTTTTTCCTTCAAGTTACATCTCAGTCACAAACCCCTCCCTATTCCCCCTTCTTATCCTGCCCTTCCACCCTCTTCCCCCCAGAAGTTTCCCCTTTCAGTCCAACAGATGGTTCCTTCTCTTATAACAGTAAATACTATACAAAACAACAGATATAAATATGCCACATTTATGAGAGTTAAATGGCCCAGTATACCTTCCCAATGTCCAGTTTATACATATTTGGCCCCTGACTTTAACATTCTACTATCTAACCATCTCCATGAGTTTAAAGGTCTATATGTGACTCAACATTCATACTAACTTGCAACACACTTTTAAGAGTATCTTCTTAGATCTATAACACCCTCTTGATTCCTAAACAGCTCAAAATTTAACTATGAGACTCTAGCTGTCTATTCTTCAACCACCTCAGAGACCTGAGAGGGATAAATATATCTGCTTATATAGGAAGTGCAGGGCCTGCAGCTTCCAAAACTAAGAAATGACATACCAGTGACTGCCTGGACAGTTCCCATTTTCTCTCCACTTTAAGAGAGTGACGTCCCATGCCCAGAGGGTGGGGAGGGTGTTTCCCTGCCCTTCTTTTTGGTTATTTGAAGGATAACTGAAAACTCTGATATTTAGGGGAAGAGATTACAAGCTGATAAATGGTCCTGTTTAATGGGTTTTGGAGGTTAGCCCCAGGGACTTCCTACTTTTCCTTTTCTGTATCCTTCTTCCTCTCCTATGTAGGAGTGCATAGGCTTGAGAAAAATGAGACATAGACATAGCACAGGAAGGTCCAAGAAGAAGGGGCAGATTATTGAATATGCCCATATACCTTTGTATATTGATACAAAATTAGTAGTGTATTTGGCTAAAGTGGTATTGACCATTGTTTAATGTGCAAAAATAAGATTGTATTGGATTACATCGGTATTGATCTTTGTATATTGATACAAAATAAAGATTATAGTTGGCCACAATGGTATTGACCCTTGTATATGGACGTAATATTAAGATTGTATTGGACTACATAGGCATTGATCTTTGTATATTGATACATAATTAATAGTATATTTAACCACAATTGAATAGATCTTTGTATATTGATACAAAATTAAAGGTAACGCTTCCTAATGGTATCATACCTAGAGATACTTAAAAATAAAATGTGAAGCCTTAAAATTTTTTAATGGAAGATTTTTTTAGCATAAAAATAAAATTTAGACCACATATACAGTCCAGAGAGACTAGATCCTAGCTTTTTGTATCCTTTCATAGTAAATCATTACAGAATATCACAGTGTCTTGTAATACTGAGCTTATCTAAATAGATAAAGCTTAATAAAGTTAATTAAGACTAAGAGACTACACACACATCTTCAAGAATTAATCTGAGTAGACTTTAGAAATTTATAAAGCTTGTTGATCAAACATATGTTGTTCCTTACTTAAATTTTCTAGAAGCCTTGTGTTGAACACAATAAATATATATAGATGGTTAGACATGCATCTCTAAGTCAGTTTCTATTAACCTGAGCATACCTTTATTACCTTAGGAATTTATAAACCTTACTCAAACATACTTTCTCAAACATATATTGTTTCTTATGTAATTTTTTTTGAAGTTTGGTATTGAACACAGCAATGGCATCACTAGTTAGATTTAAATTTCTAAGTCAGCTTTTGTTAATCTGTATAGACTTTTAAAAGCTTATAAATTTAACACACAAAATCCATACTAATCCAAAATATTTTGCAGACCTGCTGTTGCCTCCTTAGTCTAAAAAGAAGATACAATGATAAGAGAGGGCTCAGTAGTACTAAGATATTTTCTAGTTGCTGCTTTAGTTTGTTCATACCACATGGTCATCTTATCCAAGATGGTGATGAAATTACATGGCACATGCCCTTTTTAACCTTAGCAAAGATGGCTGCCAACCACATGATTGCTTCCATCCAGGTAAGGTCACCAACCAAGATTTGGGTGAGTTATATGGTCATTATTGAAACAAGAGTTGAATTCAAGTTACAAATATATATACATATGTGTATTTTTATGTATGTAGAATGATGTAGAAAATTAAGATTACCTATGCATAGATTTTTTTAACTATCTACTTTTTTGTTACAAGTTTAAAGCTAATTTTTTGTTTCAGATTTTACAGATTATTTTTTATACGTTTATTTATTAAATCAAGTTACATCTCAATCACAGTCCCCTTCCTCCTCCCCTCCCACTCCCACCCTCCCAGTCTCTACCCCCTCTACCTACCTATCCTACTTCTCCAGTGTGGAGTACCCCCACATATCAGCCCCTCTCAGTTAATCAGTCACATGAGGGCTAAGAGCTTCCTCTTGCTCTGGGGCCCCACATGGCAGCTCCACTAGCTTAAAGTGTCCCACTAACAAGTAACAAAGTCCATGACTGTGACAGCCTTACCACTACTTGCTAAGGGATTTGTATGAGGACCAAGTTGAGGTCTAGGTGAAGTCTAAGCTTTTTTTCTTCTATTTTGGTTAGTGTTTCAGTCTCTGTAAGCCTCTAGGGGACTAGGTTAGTTGGTTCTGTTGATCTTCATGTGTTATCTTGACCCCTCCACGTCTCTCTATTCTTCCTTCCTCTCTTTTATAGGACTCCCAGAGCTCTACCCAATGTTTGACTGTGTGTTTCAGCATCTGTTTTGATCTGATTTTACAGATTCTTTAACCACACCCAATGAATAATCTTGAGATAAAGACTGTTTACATAATAGTCTTAAAAGATTTCTTGAGAGCACAGGGCAGAGAAATCATAGAGACAAAAGATTTTGAAGAGTGCAAAGTAAACAAAAACCTTAGAAATAAGAGACTTTGGAGAAAGTTCATATATAAAAGATTTAGGATTATTTGTTTATGCAGTGGCAGAAGCTGCTACCATGTGAGAGAATTTGAAGATCAAGTGTGTCAGTTTTTGGCCATTGATTGAGCTTTACTGAATCCAAGCCCTTTGCAGTAAGAGAGTGAGGCTTTGAGAAAATCTCTGAGTCTGAGGAGTAAGAGAAACAGGGTCCTATAAGGCCAAGGAGGGTTTATAGAAGCAGTGAGACTTCCAGGAGGGAGCTGAGAGACAGAAGGTCATAGAGAAGCTGCAGAACTGCAGCTCCTAATGGAAGGTGAGAGAAAGCTCCAGGAAAGAGCTGAGAACAAAGGCAGAAGAGGGGAGAGGGTAGGTGTCATGGTGATAGGAATTTCGATTTAGGGCATCTTGGAACTGATTGAGAGATTTATCAGAGAAAAATGTCCCAAATCATAGATGAGAGGCATGCATTCCTTTCCACACTATAAAGGTCTGGTATTGTGATATGAGCTTTCTGGCACAGCAGTGTGGTTTTGTCGTATTAGTAGACAAAGCAGGCAGCCCCTTGGTGACACTTACCCTGTAGAGGAGAGATTGGAGGTTAGAGCAGGTAGAGGAGAAAGCAGCTGAAGAGGTAGACTGGGAGAAGCTTTTGGAAGAAAGGAAGGTTCCAATGCAGGGAGAGTAGTAAGTGTGTTAGTAGAGAGATGCCCCATGATGGGCACCCCAGGAGGTCATAGCAGGCTCTAGAAGTCAGAGAGACACTGAATAGATGAGGAGAGATGAATGGTGAGAGCAGGTGGAGGGAAGAAGCAGATGAAGAGGCAGACTCTAGAATTTGGAGTCAAATTTAGTGGGTGGCAGAAGCTCACAGAAACAAATGATCCATACATACCTTAGGAGAGTCAGACTTGGTTTTGTTAGGGGAGAGGCTGAGTCCCTTGGAAGGGGGCTCATATATGGCCCTCTAGCTTTCAGCTCTAGATGAATGAAAATGAGGACATGACCACCCCTAGGTATGTTTTAGGAGAAGGTTTTTATTTTAGATATGACAGAAAGTACTGCTAGAGGTATCTGGAAGGATCCAGACTGAACCAGGCCGTGAGAAGGGGAGGGGGGAATAAAAGAAGAGAGAAAAGAGGGCAAAGAGGCCAAGAGCAAGCCAAGAGAGGAGCTAAGAGAGCACATGGCCCAAATGGAAGGTTTATATAGGAATTAGAAGCTGGGAGAAGGGAAGTGAAGCCCAGCCCCTTGCTGGAAAAGTTTAGGGTATGGGTCCAGGTGAGAAATGCTTGGAGGAACCAAAGGTAGTGAATAAATCTTGCCTTAGGTTTCTTTGGGACCTGACACTCCCTACCTGCCTTCTAAATGTCCATTAGAAAATGAAATAGGCAAACCTCTGACTACTTGGCCTTAGATTCCAGACACTTGTCTTTTCGGGCTCTGTGTTTTCTAAGGTATAAATGATTCAGTCCCTTGCCAATCCGTGAGGCAATACAGTGACTCTCCTGGGTTTCTGTAGAGTTTTGGAGGCTCCATGTCTCCAAACTGCTCAGGCCATTGAAACTGCTTCTGTTCAGCACACTGAAGACACAGCTGTGTGACCTTAGCTGCTCTTTGCACCACTTAGGTGGATTGGTCTACACAAGCATCATCAAGCAATGTCTGACTGGAGACTCATGGAAGATACTGAGGCATTGTTGACAGGTTCTGGAAGGACCACCACCTTCTCAGGTCAACTGACCATCTTAGATTAGAACTGCCCCATTCAGTAATTTCAGTCATGTCCAGAATTCTAGCTCTTCACTCCTTCATATCTCAATCTCCACTGTCACTCACCTTTCCTGGGGAGCACCCCTTTCTGTCCTCTCAGCACAAGCCCATCTAGACTGTGCCCATCTCCCAGGCTTCTGCCCAAACATATAATGTTCTTACTAGGTGTAATTGACTGGTTTTATATCAACTTGACACAAGTTAGTGCCATCAGAGAGGAAGGAGCCTCAATTGAGGAAATGCCTCCATGAGATCCAGCTGTAAGGCATTTTCTCAATTAATGATCAATGGGGGAGGCCCCAGCTCATTGCGGGAGGTGCCATCCCTGAATTAGTGCTCCTGGGTTCTAAAAGAAAGCAGACTGAGCAAGCCAGGTGAAGCAAGCTAGTTAGCAGCACTCTCCCCCCACTCCATGGCCTCTGCATCAGCTCCTGCCTCCAGGATCCTGCCCTGTTTGAGTTCCTGTCCTAACTTCTACTGGTGATAAACAGTAGTGTGGAAGTATAAGCTGAATAAACCCTTTCCTCCCCAGCTAGGTTTTTGGTCATTGCCCTAACTAAGACACTAAGGAATACCTTGTTGTGGATCCCCTCTACCCACTGCCATACCTGTTACTGCTGGGAGAGTGAGAAGAAAGGAGGGGTTACATAGTCCCACTTGTCCTTGGACCTGGAACTTCCTAAGCTCTACATTCAAGGTAATGTTTCAACATTCCACACAATGGAGACATCAGCTTCCTGGTTCTGCCTCGTGGGTTGACCAGCAAGATCACACAGCCCTGAGTATTCTTGGAACAGCCTTCTCTTCCTTATATAAGACAGTCCAGGCCATGCGCTGTCCTTGATCCTCACTCTGGGCTGATGTGACTGTAAATCCAGATGGCCCTTCTGAAGCCATTCTCAACTGTCTCAGCAGATCTTTGGCAGTTGTCCTTCATTCTGGATTGATGTGGCTGTGGTGATAACAGACAGGCACTTAGAATTAAAGTGGAATTCTGAGTATAAGTTGAGAGAGAAGAGGAGCTCATTAGGATGGATGGAAGCATAGTGTAGGTCATTATTCAATGACAGCATAAATTTAAAACCAATTGACTCCTGATTTGCTGGTTAGTATTTTAGGGCTTTATAAAATTGCAATGAAAAGAAAATGACCACGATGAGGATAGTGCTAACAGCCATTTGCTCAGTAATCAGCCTTCCTAGTTTGTGAATTCTAGATATCTCATTTAATATACAGAAAACTCTGAAAGGGAGGTAGTTGGGAAATTGGTTTCAATGTGAAATGCCCCTCACAAGCTCAAGTGTGTATGCAGCTTCACCGTAGGAGGTGGCGCTATTTGGTGCTGTGGACTGTTTCAGATAAGAAGCCTAGTTGGTGATTGTAGGACCCCAGGGGTGGGATTTAGGGGTTATAGCTCTACCCTGACTCTGGCCTGAGCTCTGCTTTCTGAGTGTTGCTTTGATATAACCATCTCATGGTCTCATTAACACAGGTGTGAGCTTGTCCCAGTGTAATGCTTTCCCCATGGTACCAGGCTGTCTCCTCTCAAATTGTGAGCCAAAATAAATCCTTCCTTACACTGCTTCTGCCTGGTGTTCTGTCACAGAGATGAGGAAAGTAGCTAACACAAGGCTTATTTACACTCCTTCTTCAAAGGGATCTCTAAACCAGGTGTGTCCAATCTGCAACCTGTGAATCAAGTGACTCTGAAGATAGTTACAAATGTACTCAACACATTCATTATTATGTCGTACCATAGCAGCATGTTATATTATCAGAAGATTAGACACTCTTGAATTAATCCAGTGCCACAAAATATGGTCCAATGAGATCACTATCATTCACCTTTTAGATAAAGACATAGAGGCAAAATAATTAAATTAAGTTGGCATAAGCAATGCAGTAAGCAGGTGGTGGAGCCAGGGTGCAGAGGGTATGTTTTTTGCTTAATGGTATCTGGTCAAGGAAGCTAAGACCCACCCAGGACCCAGCATCCAAGTCCTGGGTGCTTGTGTGAGGCTAAAGGCTGAACAAATCCTTTATATAATTAAAATAGACAAGCTCTCCAAGTTGAGAGCCTACTGGAGTTACATCTGCCCAAAGAGCCTAACTCTTCTGATTTACACTAGGGCATTGTATAGGAGACTGAGCCTGGCAGACCCTAACCCTAGAGTTTACTAACCCTAGAGTCTGATTTATGAGCCTGCACTCTGAGCTCACAACGTGGGGGAAAGGCTACCTTTTCATTTATGGCATTCTGGTATGTTTTTCTCATTGCGTATGGCAGAATTCAAAGAACCATGACTTTTTGCATAAACAAGGGTGCGGCTATAATCCATAAGCCTAGCCCATAGGGCACAACAGTTACCAGGTAGATATGTTCAAAGTTTTCCACAGCCTTCCCATCAGCATGACAATCTGAGGACCAAGTGTTCAAAGAAGCAGTTCATTTTTAGAAAGGATTTTCAGGAAATGTAGGGGTGTCATTGGGAGTGTGGACCAAGTCATCAAGGGCCTAGGGTTCTCTAGAGTCACAGAATTTATGGAATGAATCTCTCTCTCTCTCTCTCTCTCTCTATGTACACACACATACACACACACACATACACACACACACACACACACACACACACACACACACACACACACACAAAGTTTTATTAGGATGACTTACAGACTGAAGTCCAGCTAATCCAACAATGACTAGCTGTGAAGGTAAAGACCAGAATCTAGTAGTTGCTCAGTCCCACAAGGCTGGGTGTCTCAGCTAGTCTTCTGTATATGCTGGAATCCTGAAGAAGTGGGCTCTAATACCGGTAAAAGAATGGATGTGCTAGCAAGGTGAGGGCAAGCAGACAAAAAGCAAAAGCTTTTCTTTCTTCTTTCTTTTACTATTATTATTTTTTTATTTCTTCAAGTTACATCTCAATCACAATCCCCTCCCTACTCCTCTCTCTTTTCCCACCCTCCCACCCTCTTCCCCCTCAACCCCCCATCTGCTGCCTTTTTTTTTTTTTAAAGTTTAAGGTATATCTTTTCCCCCTCACAGCTTCCCCTTTCAGTCCAACAAATGGCTCTTTCTTTTACAACAACAAATACAATACAAAACAATAAAAATAATTAGGCCACAATTATGAGAGTTATAAGACTTAGAATACATTCCCAATGTCTAGTCCATATGTATTTGGCAACTGACTTTAACATTCTACTGTGATGATCTAACTTGCATCACAATTTTTACAACATCTTCTTAGATCCAGAACACCCTCTTAATTCTTAAACAACTCAAAATTTAACTATGGTACTATAGCTGTCTAGTCTTCAACCACATCAGACACCTGAGAAGGGTAAACATATCTGATTATACTCTTTTCTTTCTTCTAAATCCTTATGTAGACTTCCAGCAGAAGGTATGGCCTATATTAAAGCTATGTCTCCTTGCCTCAATATTCAGATCAAGGGTGTGTGTCTTCCCACTTTAAAGGTCTGTACTAGAAGTGGAATCATCCATTTCAAACCAAGCAGAAAAGTCTCTCAAAGATGTGGCCTCCATTTCTAGATTGCAGTTCATTCCAAATATAACCAAGTTGACAAACAAGAATAGCCATCACACTCTCCCATCCCTTGTCTTAGTTTGGTCCTCAGTGTCCTCCTGCTTCTGGCTATGGATGTGCTCCCAGGCTGTGGAACTCCTGACTCCTCTTGTTCTTGACTCTACATGTTCTAGTGAGGGCACTGGAGATCCAGACTAGAAGAAGCAGGAGCCCTGCCAACTGCCTGCCATCCATTATTCAGTTCTATCCCAAATCAGTCCCCTGTGTGCTTCAACCTGGCATCCCCTAGGGAGCAAATGGACAGAATTTTTTGGCCTTGGAAATGCTGGGTGCAAGAGCTCACAGCTCCATGCAGTGCTTCCTAGCCAGAGCTGCCTCACAGAACTCTTTGAGTGGGAATGCTCCCTGTCTTCCCCACCCACACAGTCATTGACAGGTGGCTAATGCAACTGAAGAATTTGCTTTACAATTTAATTTCATCTTAATGAACTCAAATTTACAATAAAGTAGACACCTGAGGCTGTTGGCTTCCACACTGAATGATGCAACATGAGCAGTCTTCTCTAGAGACTCTGGGTCACCAGCACAGGCCATCACCATGCCAGCTGGCTGAATTAAATCCTCAAACACTAACGTGATTAGGAACCCACCATGTAAATAATGAGCAAATGGAGATGTTGAAGCACATCTGCTGAGTATAAGGCCACCTTGGTGAGCACTGTCATAATGTGATAGAGGTTCACGCATGACCCCATCTGGCTTTATCAATGCCAGGCAGTTGCAATTGCTATCCTCATAAGGCATCTTGAAGCATTCCATATTCTCCCCAACACTCTCTATATTGCAGAGGTATGATTTGTGCAGGTTCTGTAGTGCAGCCTAGATATGAATCCAAGACTGTCTCAGTTTGAGGTCCATGCTGTGCTTTACATTGTTCAGGTCTCCTTCCAAAGGATGCTCAGTGGCTCAACCTACCTTTTCACTGAACTTCAAGTTTACCCCATCTTTCAAAAGACTCAAAAAGTCACTCCATCTCTACATAGGATTACAGAGTTACCCTGTCTTTCAAAATCACTCCATCTTTCCACAGGACCCTCACAAACTCAGTCCATCTTTTGTAAGACCATCAGTTGTTTATCATTATTTCCACAGGATCTCTACTGACTCACTCCACCTTTGAATAGGTCCTTCACCAGCCTAACTAGCTTTCCATAAGACCATCAAAAACTTGCTCTATTACTGCCCTTCTGGTTTTTCCAATAACATGGAAGGATTTGCTCAACCTTTAAGGCATTGCTCTTGTCAAGTCAAAGTAATAGAATTGTTATTGTCACGGAGTTTTGTTTCGGTGAACAAACATATGCACATCAGACATACACATATGACACACAGCCATGTCCCATGCCTGCGTATACCACACAGACTAATATCACATACACACATATGCATAGATATGTCTAGCATACATGTGGACATCACACACACATGTGCATATACAAAGACACACAGTACATATATGTGCATGTGTATGTATGTCTGTCTTTGTGTGTGTCCTGTGTCTGTGTAGTGTGTGTGTATGGAAGCCCGAGGTTATTGTTAATGTTAGGTATCTTCACTGATTTTTCTCCCACATTTTTTTTTTTTTTTGAGACAGAGACAGAACCTGACTTGTCAATAAGCTTCAGAGCTCTGCCTGTCTCTGCCTCCTCCAACCTTGGGGTTATAGACACATGTTGTTGTGCCTGACTTTTTACATAAGTTGTCTAGAGGTCTGACCTCAGGTTCTCATGCTCTTAGAACTTTACCAACTGAACAGTTTCTGTAGCCCCAGGCGTGTGGCCTTCCACAACTCTAAGGGGAAAAAAATGAATCTGAACTGCCCTTGAGGAAACTGGTCAAATGCCAGGCTTCACACTGAATATCCAAAGTACCATTAGTTGCTAGTGCACACATGTTCCAAAAGTTCCATGAATTTATTTTGTCCTCACATGAAATCTGATCAAAGATGTAATGAGGGTTGGCCTGGGTTCTGGTTCACAGAGCCCCACAGAGCTGGCTAACAGCTGCCTTGCTGTCTTCAATAGATGTCTTTGAGATAGCAATGCTCAGCTATCAGATGGGTTCAGAGAGAATCCAGGACAGCCCTGCATGTGGCAGACATCACTTCTGGGCAACACCCAGTGACATGGGCCCAACTCACTGTAAATGAGAAACACAGTCTGATTGTGGCTGAGTCATGAAAAAGCAAGCACATTTGGGATTGCTCGCTAGTCTCTGCTAGCACTCTCTATTCCTCAACCATTAGACGAAGGCATCCGTGTTCTCAGGAAGAGTCCATGACTAATGGGGTAGAGTGGAGTTTTTTTTTTTTTTCTGTCTAGTATTTCTTTGCAGACTACCAAGATGTACAGAAAGAACATATGAAGGAAGAGCTAGTCACATGTCTTGAGAAAGTTTTGATTACTCATTAGACCTTGTTTATGCCAATCATATCTGTCAGCAAATGAGCCAAAGGTCATCAATTAAATGGTGGATACTGTGGTTTATCAGGCTTACCACAGTCTACCACTGACTTTTCTACCTTTTGGCTCAGTAGTCCAGTTTTTCTGATTTTTGGTTGCCAGAACATTTTCCTTTGGACACCCCAGTGCCTTAGCACAAGCTGTTTCCATTGCTTTCTACTTTCTATCTTTTCACACATGTGTGAGCAGGAACGCAGGCATGTGAATGTATGTGTGGGGGAGCATAGAGGTAGATGTTAGGTGTTTTCCTCAGTTACTTTTAATTTTTTATTTTTTTTGAGACAAGGCCTTTTATTGAACCTGAAGTTCCCTGATCTGTTCAGACTGTCTGGCTAGTAAAGCCCAGAGACTTGTCCCTGCTCCCCAGTGGTGAGGTTACAGATTTGTGACAGGAGGTATCTGGCTTTTCAGGTGGGTTCTGGGGATCTGAATACTTGCACGACAAGCATATTGTTGACTGAGCCATCTTCCTAGACCCAGGTTTCCTTGTCTTAAAATACTCCAGCCATCTTGATGCCCCCCACATCCCGTCATCTGGAGCTTAAGGCAGGAGACATTCTGATTTCTTCAAGTGGTCTCTTGTCCAGCACTCTGAGCCTGTTCTAGTGGTAGGAAATGTTGCACGTGTTGAGATTTACTCTTCTATCAGGTAGATTAAAACCCCTGATGCACACACTCTGTAATGATTTCAACACATGAATTGAAGAACAAAAGCTGGCCAAGTTGTGCTGTTTCTAGAAATTATACCTTTTCTGTATTTTGTGTTGCTTTCTCTCTGTGAGAATTTCACTTAGTATATCTGTTTGTTCTGGATAAAGAGGGCTTGTTTATGTGAAGTGTGTGTGTGTGTGTGTGTGTGTGTGTGTGTGTGTGTGTGTGTGTGTACCTGTGCATGCATGCCATTTAAAAATTTGTACCTGAGCCAGGTTGGTGCTTAGAGGCACTTAAGATGAATATGTGTTTTTGGCTGAATTCCTTCATACACTCACTTCCCCTTCTCAGACCACCCACATGGCTGTTGCTGTTTTTCTTGCTATCCCATAGTGTATCTGGCCAGACAGCCTTTTTGGTGAAAATAGAACAAATTAAAAGTTTAACAAGATCAGGCATACTTATTAAACACCCACATATTCTTTGTTAAGTCCCCTTTAAGCCCCATTTGAGGCTGTTAGCTTTCTCTTGTGCCTTAATCTCTATTCTTTCCGCCTTCTCTTGCTGTCCTCAATCCCAGACCTGAGAGACTAGCATAAAGCAGTGGCACAGCAAGGATTCCCTATGGCAATCTTTTGAGATATGATTGTATTTTCTCACCCAAATCCTCAAAACAAGGATGCAAGATTACCATATACCTCATTCAGCCGTGCGCCTGTAGAATGTAAAACAGAAGCCTGTAGAATGTAAAACAGAAGCCATTATTCCTCCCTCTGGTGATAAACCAAGCTGCTTTGAATATAGAAAGGTTAAGTGTTTGGGAAGATCCACCCTACCACTTTAAGAATGCAGATTTCCACCCTTATTGGGCTAGATGCCTAAACCATGTCCGATGACTACAGGAAGGCTGGTAACACACACACATATACCTAAAAAGAGCTGGGCCAGCAACAGTGGAGGGTATCAGCTAGGAATGGAGAGAGGGAAGGCACAAGGACACGCACACTGAGGGGGCTGGCAGATAGAAGAGAAAAGAGACAGAGACAGAGAAACAGACAGGGAGGAAACTATCCCTAGAGAAGTTCACATTGCTATTAGGAGGATTGGCAGGGTTGCTGTGCAAGTTGCTTTATTGTCCCTAATATTTCATACCTTTTGTCCCTCACTTGTTGCCTGTGACTTTGGTTTTTCTCCATGACAGGTAGAGTACACTTTACACTATTGACTTGTAATTTCTGTTACCCAGTGGGAGGGATAGAGAGTCACAGACCCCAATTCTGAGAAGTGGTCTTGAGGAGGATGGTGTTTTTGAGTCCTTTCACAGTTTGGCAGTTTCTGCAAAGAGGGCCAAGTAACTGAGTTTCTCACACCAGCCTTCACACCCCTCCTGCCTGAGAAACAGCACCCAGCTTCCTCCAGATCTGTGAGTGTAATAACAGAAGTGTATTATTGATGGAAACCACTGAGGCTGAGGGTAGGTTATGTAGCGTCCTTGTGATAAGAGACAACTAATACATTAATGAAAAACCTGCAGAGAGCTATGGGCTGTGGGTAGGGGCAGTGCTTTCTTGACATCCCAGTTTCTTTCCTGGAGACAGACCCACATCTTCAGTAAAGAAGTTATACAGAAAGCTGTTCTTGGGACAGCAAGAGGTGCTGGTGAATGTGCCAGGCAGAATGCCTCTCACTTCTGTGTGGAACAGAGGATACCTGAGAACTGAATGTGTGTCTTGTAAGGGGCCTTCAGCAGGACAGTCCACCACACAAACGTTTCCTGGCACCTACCATGAGCACAGCCTGGCTTACTAGATACTGGACACACAACATGGCAAATAAACCAGTCTTCTACCTACCCTTTATAGCTTCTATTCTGATCACCATGATGGTAACACTTGCATCCAACACTTGGATTAAACATCCACTTATGATAAGATAAGACAAGATAAATTTAATTTTCTTACTGTCAGTTGGCAGTAGAGGTTTGTAAGTAGTTATGAGCAGTGAAAAGCTGAGTGACTCTGCATGCTCTCAGACAGGACTAGGGCATCCTGTTGGGGCTGATTCTCTGGTAGACAGGAGAGCACAACTCCTCATGTAATTATTTTGCATCTTGTCCTTCTTCCTCTGATGATGCCTTTTCCCCAGGCATCCTGGGAATAGTTACATAACATGAGCCACAGCACATTCCCCTCCTCATATATTCCATGCCTATCCCAACTGCCTCCTGCTTTTAGGGTTCTTCCCTGTGACCCCTGCCTCCCTCTGGACCTACCACTCTCTATATCTTCTTCTCAACTCCTAGTCTCTGCTCTACAATCCAGAGGGCACTATTTTATACCAAGACTTCTTTACTTTGTGTAGCTCTGCTGTAGTCTGGAAGAACTCTGATGCCCAGGAGGTTGCAACTCAGTGCCTCCTGGGGTATTTCAATGGGTCTCAGGTTCAGAGACCTCCAACAGCAGACTATGGAGGGTCCCTCCCTCCCTCCCATCCATTATCCTATTTCCCTCCCCCCTTTTCCTTTCCTCTCTTTTTCTCTCCCTCTTTTTCTTTTTTCTTCTCTCCCTCCTTTCCTTTTCTCTCCCTCCCTCTTTTTCTCTCTTCCTCCCTCCCTTCCTTCCTTGTCTTCCTTCCCCCTTCTTCTATTGCTTCCTTTTGTTCATCTACTAACTACATACTACCCTCTACACTTGGTTTCTTCTCTACAACTTATAGAAATTTGGTTCTGAGACTTCTCCCAGCCCCTTAAGTAACAGGTACATTGTCCTAACCATTCTCACATTTGGTTAGTGTACCCATCTTGCAAAATGTATTAGTGTAATTATTTTTATGAGAGTCCAACACAGAGTGCTGAAGTCTAAGTAAACTCATTACTGGCCTGTAAGATAAAGACTTGTTAATCCTCATAGAACTCTGACTGGATAATATTACTGCCTCTGTCTTTCCAATAAGAAGATTGAGTTATGAAGAACCCTGGTGAGTTGGCAGAGTCTTTCAGCTAGAAGGGACAGAGATTAATATTCAAGCTCGGGAGGGATGGGTATCAATTCCTGGTCTATGGAACTTCTGCTAAAGCTGTTGCCTGGGTTTTATACCTGACTCACCTGAAGTTTCCAACACCAGAAAAAAAAAAACCCATCCAATGACCTGACTTGACCCTAGGTGCACAAATTCAAACAGACAGACAAACAAGATAAACTATGAAAATTATTAATCCCTCAGTAATGTCACCCAATGAGATTGAATTAAATGAAAACCTTGTCAAAAATTCAGAGGAATGATTTTAAATGAAACCTAAAATGAAAATAAACTCCTGAATGAATTCTGAGAGTATTTGAGCAGCTAAATGAAAAAGAAACTAAATGCAAGATATTAAAGTAGAATTCAATAAAGAAACAGAAATCCTGAAACAGAAAACAAACAAACAGAAATACTGGAAATAAAAAGCTCTATGAAACACATCATAATGGAATAGATCAAGAGGAGAAAAGAATATCAGGGCTTAAAATAAGATATATTAATTATACCATTCAAACAATGATAAAGATAATAAATAAGAAAGTACAAACAACATATGAGATCTATGAAAACTACCAAAAGAATAAATATGTGAATCGTTGTCATAGAAGAAGAATTTTTACAATAATGGTGTAGCAAACATTTTCAATAAAATCTAGCAGAAGATTCCTAAATCTAGGAAAGGGATATCCATACAGGTACAGGAGACACTTAGAACAACAAATAGACAAGGTAAGGAAAGAAGCTTTCTGTAACATACATTTAAAATACTGAGCATTCAGAACAAAGAAAGTATATTGAAAGCTGCAAGAGTGAAAATCCCCAAGTCATATATAAAGACAAGCCCATGAAGATAACGGCAAATGCCTCAAAAGAATCTTTAAAAGCCAAGAGGGCTTGGAATAATATATTTCAAGATCTGAAACACAGAACTGTTGGTGCAAGACTACTATATCTAGCAAAACTGTCTGTAATAATTGAAAGAGAGGTAAAACTTTCCTCTCCACAATAAAAACAGACTGAAGAATTCATGATCAGGAAGCTGAAGCTACAGAAGATACCTGAAGAAATCTTTCAGGCTGAAGCAAGCAATAGGAAACATAAACCATGCTAAGATGGTAGTTAAGCAAAAGAATAGAAAAAACATCAAACACTACAAAAATGAAACAAAATGAAAAGAATTAACACAGACTTTCAAATGGTAACTCAGAATATTACTGATTTCAACAAGCCAATCTAAAGGCATATACTAGAAGGTTCCACTAAAAAATAAATTCCATCTGTTTGTTGCTGTTCTGGTTGGTTTTGTGTCAACTTGACACAAGCTAGAGTCTTTTGGGAAGAGGGGATTTCTTCCCAAAGTTGAGAAGATGCTCCCACAATATTGGCCTGTGAGTAATCTGTAGTGCATTTTCTTGATTGGTGATTGATATGGGAGGGTTCAGCTCACCATGGGTGGTAACCCCCATGGGAAGGGTGATCCTTGGTAGTATAAGAAAATAAACCGAGCAACCTATGAGGAGCAAGCCAATAAGTAGTTCTCCTCCTAAGTAATAAACCAATAAGTAGGGTTCTTCATTAGTTCCTGCCTCTAGGTTCCTGCCCTGAGTTCATGCTCTGCTTTTCTCAGTGTTGGACTGTGATGTGGAGCTGTAAGATAAAGCAAATCTCTCTTCTCTAAGTTGTTTTTGGTCACGGTGTTTTATCGTAGCAGTAGAAACCCTAAGACTATTACCTCCAAGAAATGAACCCTGCTATCAAAGTCAGATGCATTGACAAAGTGTAAAGATCAAAAAAGGCATTCGAAACAAATAGAACCAGGAAACAAGCAGCTGCTGCTTTTTTTTTTTTTGTATCTCTGACAGACTCAAACAGAACAGATAAAGTATACAGAGGGTCACTTCATGCTGATTACAATAGTAATCCATCAATAGGACATTGCAATACAAATATATGCACAAAAACATGGTGCATTCAAATTTATAAATTACTGTTAGATGTGAAAACACAGTTTAACTCCAGTATAATAATAATAATGGGTCACTTAAATACTTAAATACCCCATTCCCGTATTCTGACAAAAATAGAAAAATATCTGTGTTAAATAACACTAGAGATCAAATGAACCTAACAGACATTTCATCTTAACACTGTAGTTACATTATACATTCTTATCAGTGGCTCAGAGGACTTATATCAAAATAAATTATCTAATAGGATGAGAAGCTAGTCTTTTAAATTAATTTACTATTTTTTTTTTGAAACAGGGCTTCTCCATGTAGCCCTGGATATCCTGGAATGCTCTCTATAGATCCAGCTGGACTTGAACTCACAGAAGCCTGCCTCTACCTTCTGAGTGCTTGAGTTACAGGTGTGTACCACCATCATTCTTATCTGACAAATCTTAACAAAAAAATAAAGTTAAATATCCTTTTCACAGTTTTCTGTCTACAATGGAATAAAATTGGAAATCAATAGCAAAAGAAGCTACACAAAGTACACAAATTTATAGAGATTAAATAATACACTATTGAATGATGAATGAGTCATTGGAGAAATAAAGAAGGAGAAAATAAAACTTTTTAGAATTGAATGAAAATGAAATATGGCCTGTCTATGGGGCACAATGAAAGCTGTCCTTAGAGGGAAGCTTACACCTATATGTGCCAATATCAACAAACAAGAGAAATCTCAAGTAACTTAATGATGCACCCTGAGGCTTTTGAAAAGTAAGAATTTTTTTGAAAAGAAAGAACTCCAAATCAGTGGTTAAAAGACAAAAGATCAGGCTATAAATTAATGAGGTAGAAAGAAAAAGTCAAGAGAATAAGTAAAATAAAGAGTGTGATCTTTGAAAAGAGAAATAAGATTTAAAATCTTAGTCACACTAATCAATAGAAAGAGAGAGAAGACCTAAATTGGAGATGAAAAGGGACATTTTTACACCAAATAGATGCCAGTGAAATTCAGAAAATATTAGGAGAGCACTCAAAACTTCATATTCCATTAAATTGGAAAATCTACAAATATTTGACTCCTATGACATACCAAAATTAAATCAGGATGAGACAAACAATTAAAACAGATCTATAATGAGCAACAAGATTGAAACAGTAAAAAGAAATCTCCAACCTGAAACAAATCTATCCCCGGATTGACTCACTAGTGAATTCATCCAGACCTTTAAGGAAGAGCTAACACTAATACTTCTCAAACTCTTCCATATAAAAGAAAAAGAAAAAAGAAAGAAAGAAAGAAAGAAAGAAAAAAGGAGCTATTAAGTGCCTTTTATGAAGCAAATATTGCTTTGTTGCTAAAAGCAGAAAAAGCTAGACACAAAAATATAGACCAATCTCCCTGATAAGCATAGATGCAAAATTCCCAATAAAATATGTATGAACTAAATTCATGACAAATCTAAAAGATCATTCATCATGGTCAAATTGGCTAGATTCTACAGAAGCAGGAATGGTTCAACATACACAAATGAATAAATTAAATACATTACATAAATGAACCCAAGGACAGAAATCACACAATAATTTCAAGAAATTCAGGAACAACTATTGAAAAAACCCAACATCCCTTCATGATAAAAATGTTGAAGAGACTCAGAATAGAAAGAGCACATCTCAACACAATAAAGAATATGTGTGGCCAGATTACAGACAGCATTTTGGTGAATGAAGAAAAGCACACATGTTAACTTAAATCGTAAGTAACAGAAGGATGTTTACTATTGCCAGTCTTACTTAACATAGTGCTTGAAGTTTGAGCTACAGCAATGAGACAAAAGGAGGATCTAAAAAAGGAGATAGAAATAGTAAAGGAAGAAGTCACAGAACTTTCATTTTCAGATAATATGATTTTATACCTAAAATACTTAAGGACACCACAGAAAACACTTAGAATCAATAAGCACTTTCATCAAAGTAAAATCATATAAATTAGCATATAAAAATCAGTAGCCTTACTATATATAATGACAGACACATAGAGAAAACCATAATCAATCAATTCATAATAGCCTCATGTGAAATAAAGCACCATAGAACTAATCTAACTGAGGAAGTAAAAGACATGGACAACGAATACTTTAAAATATGTAAGGAAGAAAGTAAAGAAGTTATTAGAAGATGGAAAGACCTCGCATGCTCATGGGTTAGAAGACTTAAATTGGAAAATGGCCATGTTACCAAGAACCTATAGATTCACTAGAATTCCTACACCAGCACAGAAATATGAAAGATAATCTTAAAATTCACATGAAGTGCACAGGATCCTGTAGGGAGTTAGTAAATACCTAGGGGTTTCTGATACAGTCTCTTAATTCCGGGCATGAAGATCAACTTGGCTGTGACCAATTAGCTTATCAGCTTGTGGACTAAAAACAGGAAACAGGAAAGACTTAATGGACTAAAAAACAAGGTTGAAGCCAGGAAAAACAGGAAAGACTTAACGGACTAGAAATAAAGTATTTGGCTTGGCATTGTTTTCAGCTGCTAAGTGAGAGGAGCCCAAATTAAGCTGAAACAGTGTTCCACCTATTTAAGGACAAGTGGATGGAGCCAAGGAGGGCCCCCATGCTAGAGAGCTTTGATGCTAGCGAGTCCTGATGGAGAAAGTGCTGGTGAACTGATGGCCAGATCTCCCTGAGGCAGAAAGAAGCTGGTGAACAGAGAAAGCCTCAGCAAGACAGCAAAAGGCCAAGGACTAAACCCTGTGGCTCAGCTTTTGCCTAGAGGGGTTTGACCTGTCCAAACAGTGCCCTAAAGGAAACTGTGGCCAGCTTCAAGGACTGAGGCAGAGCAGCAGAGTTGCTGATATGAAGGAAATAAGTTGGCCTACAGACGGCTGAGGTCTCCCAGAGAGAAGAAAGCCTCAAGCCTTATTTAAGGTGATACTGCCATACCAATTCACCCTGACGGATCTATGTCTGAGATATTCCAGAAAAAGGACTGCTAAGTGCATTAAAGGGTCTACCACAGAGACTGTGTTCCTGACCACTGAGGACCTGCCCCAGAGACTGTATCCTCCCAAAAGTTAGGAAAATAGTTGTAATAGTTATCAGTAGGTTTAGTGGTTAGGTTAAAGGGGTTGTAGGAATTTGTAGGATGAGTAGTTAAGTGTTTATATTTTTTATAAGTAAATAGTTATCAATAAATAAATATTTGATAATTTTAAAAAGTTCGGTTATAGGATCCCACATAGCCAGAGCAATCCTGAATAGGGAAACTTGTAATGCTGGTGGTAGCACTGTGTTTGGTTATATGACAGAGTTATACTACAAAGCCAATGTAATAATAGCAGCAGGTACACACAGTCACAGCTCAATGGAATAGAATAGAAGACCCAGATATAAATTCACAAAGCTACCTTGTTATTTACTTCTCCCTCCCTCCCCTCCCTCCCTCCCTCCCCTCCCTCCCTCCCTCCTTCCTTCCTTCCTTCCTTTTTCTTCCCTCCCTCCATCTCCCTCCATCTCTCCATCTCTCCCCTCCCTCCCTCCCCCTCCCTCTCTCTCTTCCTTCCTGATACAGTGTCTCATTTTGTAGCCCTGGTTGGTCTAGAATCCACTATCTGATCCTGGCTATCCTTGAACTTTCAACAGTTCTTCTGCCCAGGTCTCCCAATTGCTGGGATTACTAGTATTAGTTACCATGCTTGGCTAATTTTTTTAAAAAATCATGAAAAAATATGTGAAAATCCACCCTCAATTAGTAAATATCTCTGTTTTTTGGCCACTGACTTGGTTCTAATTATTGACTGCTTCTCTGTCCACCTACCTGGAAGAAGTCTCACAGATGGATCTGAACTGAGGTGCTAGGTGGTGAAGGAGGACACTGTGCAGTTAGGCTGAGGAATAGATATGAGGCTTGGGGAGTTGGCCTCTGGTTAGAGGGGAGCTATCTGGTAGGGTAGGGACAGGGTCACTTCCAGCCCCACTGATAAAGGACCAATTCTTTTCCAGGAAGTTTGGAACTACATAAAAAAAATCTTGCATTAGGTGCCTCCCAAGCTTACCCTGTTCGAAATAGAAAAGGTCTCCAGCCTGAGAAATTCTGGTGGTGCCTTACTCCCATCCTCCAGCTCCACTTCTAGCTTAGGTAATGTGTTGGCCAGTTATCAACAGTACTTGGCATTAATCTAGCCCGAGAATTTTCTTTTTTCTTTTCCTTTTTCTCCTTCCCTTTCAAGGGGCTCAGAGCCATGCATAGAATTGATTGATGGTGGCAATTCAGGAGGCTGCAGTCTGCTGCTTATTTTTATTTGAATCATAAAATTGTCTTGTACCAATATTAAGGATTATCAAAAATAATGCCAAGGAATTTGTAAATTGAAGAGTAATTTGGCTTAAATCTCCTTATTATGTCATTTGAGAAAAAAAAAAGAGAGCTAATGATAAATCTACCTGTGTCACATGAGCTGGGGCTATGCCCTCTCTCAGCAGGGCTGTGCCTTCCTGGTGTAACTGTTTGTTTAAGGCTTACTAGATCCTATGTGCCATGCAGACAGAACCTGGCCCCCTGTTTACTGATGTTCTGGCATATGGCACTTGGTCAATAAATACTTGTTAAATATGAATAAATAGATGAATGTGGAAGCCAGTGCAGCCACAGCTAGTGAAGTCAGTGTAGTTCCTGCTGGCGTTAGCTTGCTCTCTTTTCTGCATTTCCATACTTGCTGAGGGACTTGATTAATGGCTAATGCAGGGGAAGAAGGTGTGTTTTTGTGCTCTGGTGGCCTTGGGAAATCTGCATGCTGGACTCTTGGCAGCATGGGCTTCATCAGCAGAAGGAGGAGGCCAATCCCAGGTGGGGAGGATATTTATTGGCTGGGTAAACTGGCCTGGTGACAGACACTGGCTGCAGAAGGGAGAGCTAGAAAATCCAGGGATGAAGTTTGAGGGGCTGACTTCTTCCCAGTCCCATTCTAGGCAGAGGGGTGTTTAGAGTAGCCAAACAGATGGGCAGCAAAGGGAGGAGTGAGAAAAGGAAGAGGGTGACCTTGTGAAAACCACATGGTGGAAATTGGTGAGGAGTAGCCCATTGGAGTAAGAGAACAGAGAGCAGAGAACAAATTCTAGGAGTGATAGGAAGATCCAGAGGGTTCTGAGGTGGATGAGTCCCAGATTCAGAGATGCACTGGGGCACGAGGCAAGTCATCAGACAAGATGGAATGTGAGTTTAGATTTCTAGAATGACTGTGGCTTGGAAACCACAAAGCTATTACCTGCCTCAGCCTGGTGATCATAACTGGGCCTCAGATTGATGAATAAAACATCTAAGTTATAGAAATATATAGAAGCTCTGTAGCCATACTACAGCAAATGATCCCCATCTTCTGGTTTCTGAAGCTAAGCACACCATTCCCTCACCTCCTCCCAGCCCCACCTTCCCACCCACTTTCCCTATATCTCCCCTCCCCCTGACCCCCTACCAACCCACTCTGACAATCACATCAGGACTAAGTGCCTCTTCTTTCATTGAGGTAAGACAAGGCAGCCCTGCTACAGAAATGGGATCCAGAGGAAGGTAACAAAATCCAAGTCAGAGACAGCCCCCACTCCAATTTTTTAATGTTTATTTAATACTTCAAGTTACATCTTCATCACAGTCCCCTCCCACCACCCCTCCTGGCCCCACCCCTCCACCCTCTCCCCCCTTCTCCCAGAGCTCATAATTCTTTTTTTAATAATTAGGCCTCAATTATGAAAATTATAAGGTATAACATATATTCCCAAATGTCCAGTCCATACATATTTGGCAACTGATATTAATATTCTGTTATTCATCTATTTCCATGAGTTAAAATTCTATCCCTAACTCAGTTTCCATCCTAACTTGCATTACTAACTTAAAACCATCTTCTTAGACCTAGAGCATCCTTTTAATTCCTAAACAACTTAAAACTTTAACTATAATTATCTAGTCTTCAACCATATCAGAGACCTGAAAAGGATAAATATATCTGATTGTGCAGGAAGTGCAGAGCCAGCAGCCTCTAAAACTAAGAAATGACAGACAACTGGCTGCCTGGACAGTCCCCAATTTCTCTCCATACATTAGAGCATCTATCAAGCAGCCAGCAGGTTCATATGTGTAGGGGCCTAGGAAAAGTCCATGCACGTTCTTTGATTGGTGGTTCAGTCTCATGAGCCCCCATGGTCCCATGTTAGCTGTCTATGTGGATCTTCTTTGACCCCTCCACCCCTCTCAATCCTGCTAACTCTTCCACAAGACTCCTTGAGTTCCATCTAATGTTTTGGTGTTGGTCTCTACGTCTGTTCATTATCTGCTGGATGAAGCCTCTTAAAAGACAGTCATGCTAGGTTTCTGTCTGCAAGGATAGCAGAGTATCATTAATAGTGTTAGAGGTTGGGTCTCTCCCATGAGGTGGATCTCAAGTAGGCTAGTCCTTGTTTTGACATTCCCTTAATCTCTGTTCCTTCTTTTATCCCTTTGTATCTTGTAAGTAGGACAAAGTTTTGGTGGAGAGTTTGTGGGTGGGTTGGTGTCCCTCTCCCTCCTCTAGAAGTCCTGCCTGGCTATAGGATGTGGCCACTTCAGTCTCAATATCTCCTGCTGCTAGGAATTTCAGATACCCTCCCCATATTCTTCCAGGATTCTCTCTCATCTCAGGTCTCAAGCTTGTCCCAGAGATGCCTGAACACTGTTTTCTGTTCTTTCTCATAGCCCTCTCACCCCCATCCCTGCTCTCTGCACATCTGATTTTCCTTACCATTCCCCTCTCCACCCTCTCTTTCACCAGTTCCTTTTCTATGTCCACTTCCAATCTCTATTTTATTTTCCTTACTTAGTAGGATCCAAGCATCCTCCCTTGAGCCCTCCTTGTTACTTAGTTTCTTTGGGTTTGTGGATTGTAGGATGGTTATTCCATACTATATCACTAATATATTTCATTGTCGAAATGTACCATAGTTTCTTTATCCATTCTTTGCTAGAGGGACATCTGAATTGTTTCTACTTTCTGGCTATTATGAATAAAGCTGCTATGAAAATAGTTGAGTCCTTATGGTTTGTTGAAACATATTTTGGGTATATGCCTAGGAGTGGTATAGCTGGGTCTTGAGGTAGAACTATTCCAAATTTTCTGAGAAAGCACCAGATAGATTTTCAAAGTGGTTGTACAAGTTTGCATTCCCACCAATAATGGAGGACTGTTCCCTTTGTTCCACATCCTCACCAGCATGTGCTGTCACTTGAGTTTTTGATCTTAGCCATTCTGACAGGTGTGAGATGGAATCTCAGAGTTGGTATGATTTGCATTTCCCTGATGACTAAGGATGTTGGTATTTCTTCAGATGCTTCTTAGCCATTAGAGATTCCTCCGTTGAGAATTCTGTTTATTTCTATACCCCATTTTAAAATTGGATTATTTGGTTTGTTGGTGTTTAATTTCCTTTTTAAAATTTATTTATTGCTTCAGGTTACATCTCCATCATACTGTCCTCTTTCCACCCTCCCAGTCCTGCCCTCCCACCCTCTACCCCCTAACTCTTCCATCCCACTCCTCTGGAGTGGAGTGTCCCTACCTAACAGTCCCCTGCCCCAGTTCAACAGTCATATGAGGGCCAAGAGCCTCCTCATACACTGGGGCCTACAAAGCAGCACCACTAGGGAAAAGTGTCTCATTGACAGGGAGAAAAAAAAAAGTCTATGTCCATGTTCCCTTTGGTGTGTTGGTTGGGGTATAGATATCATGTACTATATGGCTAAAATATGACTATAAGTGAATAGACGCCATGTGCATCCTTCTGAGTTTGGGTTAATTCACTCAGGATGAGCTTTTCTAGTTCCATCCATTTGGCTGCAAGTTGCATAATTTCATTGTTTCTGATGCTGAATAGTATTCCATTGTGTAGATGTACCACAGTTTTTAAATCCATTCTTCGGTTAAGGGACATCTGGGTTGTTTCCAGTTTCTAGCTATTACAAATAAGGCTGCTATGAACATAGATGAGGAAACTTCCTTGTGATTCGGTGAGGAGTCATTTGGATGTATACCCAGAAGTGGTATGGCTGGGTCTCGAGGCAAAGCTATTCCAAGTTTTCTAAGATATCGCCAGACTGGAGGCATAGTGGTTGCACAAGCCTGCATTCCCACCAGCAATGTATGAGGGTTCCCCTTTCTCCACACCCTCGCCAGCATGTGCTGTCATATGAGCCTTTGACTTAGCCATGCTAACAGGTGTGAGATGGAATCTCAGAGTTGTCTTGAGTTGCATTTCTCTGATGGTTAAGGATGCTGAGCATTTCTTCAAGTGTCTCTCAGCCTTTAGGAATTCCTCCTTTGTGAATTCTGTTTAGCTCTTTTCCCCATTTTTTGATTGGATTATTTGCTTTCTTGGCATTTAATTTCTTGAGTTCTTTGTAGATTTTGGATATTAGCCCTCTGTCAGATGTGGGGTTGGTGAAGATTTTTTCCCAATCTGTAGGCAGCTGTTTTGTTCGAATGACAGTGTCTTTTGCCTTACAGAAGCTTTTCATTTTCATGAGGTCCCATTTATTGATTATTGGTCTTAGGTCCTGAGCTGTTGGTTTTCTGTTCAGGAAGTTGTCACCTGTGCCAATGAGTTCAAGGGTTTTTCCCACTTTCTCTTCTAGTAGATTTAGTGTGTCTGGACTTATGTTAAGGTCTTTCATCCACTTGGACTTAAGTTTTGTACAAGGTGATAAGTATGGGTCTAATTTCATTCTTTTACAAGTGCACATCCAGTTGGACCAGCACCATTTTTTGAACATGCTGTCCTTTTTCCATTGTGTGGTTTTGGCTTCTTTGTCAAAGATTAATTGACCATAGGTGTGTGGGTTCATTTCTGGGTCTTCAATTTGATTCCATTGATCCACTGGTCTGTTTCTATACCAGTACCATGCTGTTTTTATTACTGTTGCTCTGTAGTACAGCTTGAAATCTGGGATGGTGATACCTCCAGACATTTTTTTATTGTACAGGATTGATTTAGCTATTCTGGGTTTTTTGTTGTTCCATATGAAATTGAGAATAGCTTTTTACAGATCTAAAAAGAATTGTGTTGGTATTTTAATAGGCATTGCATTGAATCTGTATATTGTTTTGGTAGGATGGCCATTTTTATTATGTTGATCCTACCTATTGGTATTAGCTCTTCTTTGAAGGTCTGGTAGAATTCTGTGCTAAAACCATCTGGCCCTGGGCTTTTTTTGGTTGGGAGATTTTTAACGACTGTTTCTTTTTCCTTAGGGGTTATAGAGCTGTTCAATCTGTTAACCTGATCTTGATTTAGCTTCGGTAGGTGGAATCTATCAAGAAAATTGTCCATTTCGCTTAAGTTTTCATATTTGGTGGAGTATAGATTTTTAAAGTAGGACACAAATATTCTCTGAATTTCCTCAATGTCTGTTGTTATTTCTTTCTCCCTTTACATTTCTGATTTTGTTGATTTGGGTTTTTTCCCTCTGCCTTTTAGTTAATTTGGTGAAGGGTCTGTCTATTTTGTTGATTTTCTCGAAGAACCAACTCTTGGTTTCATTGATTCTTTGTATCGTTCTTTTTGTTTCTAAGTTGTTGATTTCAGCCCTAAGTTTGATGATTTCCTGCCTTCTGCTCCTCTTGAGAGTGTTTGCTTCTTTTTTTTCCAATTCACCCAGTTTATCTGTTAATTTGCTAATATGAGCTGTCACAATTTTCTTTTTGAAGGCACTTAGTGTTATGAAGTTTTCTCGTAGCACAGCTTTCATTGTGTCCCATAGATTTGGGAATGTTGTGCCTTCATTTCGTTGGATTTTAAGAAGTCTTTGATTTCCTTCTTTATTTCTTCCCTGACCCAGTAGTCATCCAATAAAGAGTTGTTCAATTTCCATGTGTGTGTAGGCTTTCTGTTGTTTCTTTAAGTATATCAAGTTCCAAAGGCAGTCTCCACTTGTTTTTGTTTTCCACAGATACAGTTTTCTGTTGTGTTTTGTAGACAGATACACTATGGCCAGGAGACACTTTGTTTTACTTGGTACTTGGGTAGAACAAATAGAATGACAGAAGCTTTCATTCTCCTTCTTCATGTGTCTCCAGACAGGGCTAATGACTTCCTCAAAGCATGATCCCATCTGGTTATCCTCCCCCAACTTGGTGATCTCTGCTGACACTACTTGCAGTGCATTGTTCCTATGAGCTCCATCCAAGCCCATGATTGATGATCCATAGTATTAGGCTCTGTAGAACTACTTATAAACTATATGACAAAAACCAGTTCTCCCTAATCACATGAATTCTGGCCCCTCCCTTTTTAACTTGTCCCCAGCATTGAATCTATCCTCAAAGCCACAGCACGTTCTCAGAGACTCACCTGACCATCTGTCTTTGAGGCCTTTTATTATGGCCTGAGTAGTGATCAATTCTAGGTGACGGCTCACAGCCTCATTTATGACTGAGTGATCTGGGTAGTTAGACAGGACTCTATTCTTAGAAAAGCTCTGAGCTTTATTTATATTCTTCCATAGCTGTTTTGACATGCTTAGTAGTTTTTGAACCAGGGGCCCTGTATTTCCTTTTTCACAGGGCCCTGGTTGGTTGTGCTGTATGGATTCTGATTAACTTCAAAAAGGCCCCACTCTATTTCATATTACTATATGCACTGTTGTGAGCCTCCTGATCTAGATTCCATAGCCCTTCTGTTGATGCTGTAGATTCAGCTGCCTTAGTCTTGGTGTCTTATTTATGTATCCTCATTACACTTGACCAATGGGATATAGAAGTCAAGGGACAAGTTGTCCTTCTCTCCCTCACTTCTAAATACACCATCCTGAGCTTCATTTGGTGTGTCATCTTAGAAGATGATCCTGTATGGTGGAACATTAGTAGCTTTCTATATTAGTAATTTTACTCTTTGCTATAACAAGATACTGAACAAAAGCAGCTAGGAGAAGGAAAGGTTTATTTTGGTTCACAGTTTGAGAGTACAGACCATCATGACAGGGAAGCCATAGTGACAGGAGCTTGAGGCAACTGGTCACACTGTATCCACGGTCAGGAAGCAGAAAATCAGGGAGGCTGGTTTTCAGTTTGCTTCTCCTCTTTTATTGTAGTGGTTAGGTTGGGTTTTCCCACTTCAATTAACCTAATTTTGAAAATCATTCACGGACATGCTCACAACTCTACTTCTAAGGTGATTCTAGTTTCTGTGCAATTGACAATATAAACCATCACAGTCGCACATTCACCTTGGCTCATCCCTGCTCCAGACACACTGCCTTTCTGACCATCCTTCCTTTTGGGTTTGCCTCCTAATGTAGCAAGAGTGCTCACCCATGACAGCACTACAATTTTTACTAGTGCTCTCCAGGATAGGTTAGTGATGAAGGGTCTTAAGGATCCTAGCAATTTTCTCTGAAGACAGCCTTACACAGTAACTCAGGTGGGCATGAGTGTAGCAGGCGAGCATGTATTGGATAGGAGACTGGGTTCCTCTCCCCACTGTCCAGGATCAAATGCTGTCTCTGTCTTAGTAGTCAGTCACAGGCATATGACTTTTGCCACCTGAGTGATTTAATTTTAGGTTCTTCTACACACTGGATCCCATACCAGTCCTCAGCTCATGCTGTAAATTAAATAAGGCTCTTAACAACAATCAGCACAGGATCTAGCATTTGGAGTGGTTATTTGTGAATTAACCATTGTTATTATTTTGGTGTGTTTGTGAAGGTTTATATTCCTAGGCTCCCAGCTCAGTCCTGGGCCTGGAGAGATAATGCATGAGTTGTCTGTTTAGGAAGGAGATGGGTAAGGTACAATAAAACATGGTCTTTGGGCATGGGTGACTGTGACCTCAAAATCCAGGTCTACTGCCCATGGCAAGTTGCCTATATCCCATGCTCTTCAGTATCTTTAGATACTGGAGAATATTCCTTGTTCCATTTTTCCTTTGCCATTCACAGAATTTATTCTTTTTGTAAGACATTGCCAGAGACAGACATTTATTAGCAAGTATTTGATTTAAAATAAGGGTTTTTTTTGGGGGGGGGTATGAATAAGTCAAATGGTAGTATTAGCAGCCTATTGTTGAAGATATTCTTCACCCGAAGATCACTTTCTTCTTGTCTTTGGAAGACAGCAGGATGTGGGCAAAGATGAGAAGGTGGAGAAGGGACTGTAGATTGTAGTAACCGTGCCTTATCCTTTTGACTAAAGGTGATTGGCAGTACAGGTAGTCAATTACACAGTGGCTTTATCATATCAGCTGTGAAGCTTTCCTTATTATTAATGTTTTCCTCCAAGGCCATTTGTTTCAACATATATAACCTAACTAGTTGAAGTGCTCTGGGTATCCTGGCATTCATTCTATATGTTCAGAGATGAAGGAGGGCAACTCATGCAAACAGCCAAGAAGGCTTTTAACAAAATTATCTAGAATCACCCAAAATGTCCTTTTCCATTACAGTATATTTGATCATTGATGCAACAGAAGCAGAAAGAATGATGATAAAACTCACAGCAATAGCAACCATGCTTTGTTGACCACATGCCTTCACTATTTTTTATTTATTATATGTGTTGGTCATTATTATCCTTAACCTTTAAAATATTTTATTTTTATTTATGTGTATATATGTATGGTGGAATAGTGGTGGTGGTGAAGAGGGGAGACATTTTCATTTTAGTACCTGTGAATGCCCAGAAGAGAGTTAGAGTTATAGGTGGTTGTAAACCACATGACATAGGTGCTGGGAACCAAACTCTGGTTTTCTGCAAGAGCATGCATACTCTTAACTGCTGACCCATCTCTCCAGCCTCCTTCCTTATCTTAACACATTAGGAAACCAACTCACAGAGGTTAAGTAATCAGTAAGAGATAGCACATGGTTTAGTGTTGAATGGTCCAGCTGGAATTCATGTTTGGAGTTGATCTGAATGTTTCTTCTTGTCTATTGTACCATTCACCTCTCTTGGTAGTCACATAGATAATGGGATATGAAATGTCTGGTATCTAGCAGCTTATATAAAGTGTTTGTTTTATCTTTCTTTTCTTTTCAAGAATGCTCTCATTCAGTCTTTCCTTTCCTCATCAGATACAGATCTTAGCTTCCCCTCTCAAAACACCATATTCTGAACTCAGTGTTTGACCACTGAACTTGGAGCCATAGCTCCCCTGTCTGATCACTGCATCAGGCTACAGGTACAGCCTCTATCATTTCTGCTCTGTTGGGCATCCAGGGACATGTGGTTTCCATCTCTTGACTTCTGTCTGGAAAAGACACCACATATCAGAGTGTGTGCAGCAGTTGTAAGCTGCCAGCCGCAGTGTCCACAGCAGTCCACAAACATCACTCTCATTTGTGCAGTGACAGAGATTAAAGTAAGCCCGAGAAAGCATGAGATCAGGAGTAGGGAGGAGATGATAACTATTGCTTGGATGGTAACATTTCCTTAGTACTTTCTGCCTGCTGGTATTTTCTTGATGTGTCTCATTTTATCAGGTTCTCAAAGTTACACTATTTGATAATCTCATTTAATTATATTTAGGCCACTGTCATTATAAGAACAATACCTGACAAACAAGGGACTGAGGTTCATACTTATTAAATTTTGAATGAGTCTCTCTTTTACTGAAGAAGAAACATATTTAGGCAACTAGTTCAAGGCCATATAACATGCATAGATTTAAGAAATAGAATCAGAATATAGATTTGGGGCCTTTAACCACTCCACACAACAGTTTCCAATTACCAAAGGCCATCTAAGAGGCAAATGTCTTAGGTGGACGTGATATGTACTAGTAAGATTGCTCAGTGGGTAAAAGCTTTTGCTACCGAGCCTGGAGGTCTGAGTTCGATTCCCATAGTCAACATGACGGAAGTAGAGAATTGGCTCTCACAAGTTTTTTTCTGGATTCCACATGTGCATATGCATGCACGCATACACGCATGCACACACACACACAAACACACACACACAGACACACAGGGAGGGAAAGAGAGAGAGAGGTAGGGAGGGGGAAGGGATGGAGGTAGGGAGGGAGGGGGAGAGAGAATTTTGTTTCTAAAAAAGAGCTGTAACCTTCCAGCATAATTCAGGATTTGAATCCTAGCCTTGCTACTTAACAGGTTTCAACAAGCCCTTTAACTGTTGGTCACAGACAGTGCTCAGTGACCCTTCTCCCACAACCTTGCTGCCTCCATAACTGGGGCTTGAATTGTTTCTTCAAAATTCATGTATGGAAGCTCCTCAAAAAGTGACTTTATTAGGAGAGGGAATATTTGAAAATGTAATCAGGTAAACGTGGCATCACTAAGGGGGAGACTCAATCCAGTATAACTGGTATCCTTATAAAAGGGACAAATTTAGGGTGGGCAGATGGCCCCATCGGTAAAGTGGTTGCTGTGCAAGCTCAGGGCCTCAGAGTCCATGAGTAAAAAACTGGGTGTGGCATCAGTGTCTGTAATCCCTGTACTGGGGAGGCAGAGACAGCAGCATGTCTGGGTTGGCTGGCCAGGAGATCTAGCCAATTAGTAAATTCCAGATTTAATGAGACCCTGTCTCAGAAATTAAGATGGAAAGTGACTGAGGAAGACAACCAACATTGACCTCTGGCTTCCACATGTGTGTACACAAATATGCACGTGAACCCACATGTACATCTGCACACACTTATGAACTTGCACATACACATATACACAAATTAAAAATAAAGGGGAGCTTTGAACATATTGACATGTATGTAGAGAAGACAAAGAAACAAAGTAGAAACCTGGAATAAACTTTCATTCTCAGCCTGGAAAGAATGCCACATCTTGACCCCAGACAGCCACCATGGAAGCTATCCAGGCAGTACTTCTGGGTTACAACAGTCCTAGCAAATCAACATAGGCAGGAAATAGAATTTTCCTACTGTGTCTTGCCTTGCAGACTGGTTGTGTGACACTATGTAGCATGAGATATCAAGAAAGGAAGCTAGAGCCTTACTGGGCAGCAAAGGCTATTAATAGGAATGTGGTGACTGGAGAAAGTATGTGAGAGGCACAACACCCCATCCCTGTTGCCATTGTCACCATAACTGTCTGCTTCTAGACTTTTGGAGGCATCTTTTTCCTTAACCCCATGGGTTGGGCCAATTGTTATTTGCAGCTGAATAATTCCTGACTTGCTCAGGACTTCTGCAGTGAGGATAACCAGGCTCATGGAGCTGCTGAGCAGAAGAGATGAGAATCCGTACAAAATAGCAAAGCCACCTCACTGTGAGTTACTGTTGCAGTTAACCAAACCCTCCCAAAGCCACTGTGTCTTCTAAGTTCTTATCCCTGCCCCTGACTTAGAAAGCCTCCAGTCAGCCCCCATAAAGAAGCCAGATGGGCTGAAACACTTGGCTCCCAGCCGCTCAGAGTGGTTATTATTTAAACTTATAAGGAGGTCTGAAGAAAATTAGTTTAAATGTCTCATTTTATGACTGAGAAAACTGGGGCCCAGAGAGGCTAAATGACTTGTCCAAGGTCACAGAACAAGTCTTTGCAGACTCGAGCCTTGGACCTCAGTGATAGTCTTCTTCTTTTTTTAAAAAAATATTTATTTCTTACTTCAGGTTACATCTCCATCACAGTGTCCTCTTTCCACCCCTCCAAGTTCCTCCCTCCCACCCCACCCTCTACCCCCTAACCCTTCCATCCCACTCCTCTGGAGTGGAGCGTCCCTACATAACAGTCCCCCGCCCCAGTTCAGCAGTCATATGAGGGTCAAGAGCCTCCTCATACACTGGGGGCATACAAGGCAGCACCACCAGGGCAAAGTGTCTCATTGACAGGAAACAAAGTCTATGTTCATGTTCACCAGATAGACTTGGATACTCTAGTAGTTTATTGCTTTTTTTTTTAATTTAGGGAGTATATGACACCATTTCATTTCCCTTCTGGTCTAAGTAGATGTAATCTCTTCCTTTTCAGATCTTGAATTTGGTCTTTTTTTTTTTTTTTAGCATGTACAGTCTAGCCAGATTCAGTGGGGTTTGTTTTCTTGTCTTGTTTTTCCTGTTGCTGCTAATAACATTACCACTGTTGTTGTCCACTTACTGTGCACCAGTGCAAATATTGTCTTATGTAGCAACTGTGGTATCACAGTGTTGTGGATGATGCTACCCATCCTCTTTTATCTATTCCAAGAAGGGGTGGGATGAAGTCATAGTTTTTTTGATTGCCCAGTTAATACTGAGACAATAACAAGTTCTCTCTATAACGTAATAGACATTCAGTTTACTTGAACTCAGGCCAATGTTTTTTAGTTCTTATTGCCTTGTTGGACAATGAGTATAGTGAAGTGAACAAGACAGTGACTTGCTCTCAAGGAGTTCATGGCTAAGAGAAGAAGAAGCTAAGAGGCTGTGTAACTTTGGATAAAGTATTTTATCTTCGTACATAAAAATAGGGTTGCATGTTGAGTATCTGTTATGCTAAATGCTTAGGAACAATGGATTTCAGTTTTTTACAAAAATTTTTATTTTTATTTTTTGTGAGTTTTACATCATGCACTATAGTCTTGGTCATCTTCCCATCCCTTCATACTATCTTTTGCCCTTGTGATCTACACACACACACACACACACACACACACACACACACACACTAACAACAGCAACAAAAAACAAAGCATAGAAAACGTCATGCATCATGGGGCTGCAATGTGCCACAGTGTATCCTACAGTATATCCCTCTCTCCACTAATGTTCACTTGCAATTCTGGCTCAAGATCTCTGGCTTCTGTGACACCATCCATATTAAATCCTCACTGGGACTCCTGGTTTTCCTGTTGCCTTGTGTCATGGAGATACTGCACCATTGGGTCAGCAAGACTGGACTTTTCACGCATCGCAATTGTTGGCAGATGATATAGATTTTGGGGCAGGCCATCTTAGAGCCCTGGATCTGGGCCTGGGTGAGAGCAGAACTGGTCAGCTCACTGGCTTTTCCTTATCCATACCACTAGGGAGCGCTCTCCAGCATTGCTCTGGTTAGACCACCCAATACTACCATCAACAGGAGGAAGGATCAGTTCTGCTCTCATGCCCTAAGGACCAGCTCCATTGTATTGCCAAAGTGTGGTTCAGGGCCCACCCTCCAGAGTGTTATAGCCAGTGAGGGGGCAGGGCTTGCTCTCCCACTCTCATGTCCTCAGGGCCAACTCTTCTGATTATCACAAGGTGGGAGGGCATCACCCCCACACCCACAACACCTCACAGCAGTCAAGTGGCAGCACGGCCAGCTCTCCCGTGCTCTCACCCTTGGGGCAGCTGACCTGCACCCATATCCTTCCGGACCAGCTCTACTGCGCTGCCCAGGCGAGGTACAGGGCCACTCTGCCGAGTGCTTCAGGTGGTGAAGGTTGGGGTTGAGAGAGGGCATCACCCCCGCACCCATGCCACTTAACAGCGGACAAGTGATGGAGCCAGCTCTCCTGCACTCTTGCCCTCGGGGCTGGCTCACCTGTGCCCCCACCACCAGGTTTAGCTCTGCTGTGCTGTCCAGGTGAGGTTCAAGGCCAGCTCTCCTGAGTGCTGCAGCAGGTTAGGGGCAGGGATAGTTCTCTGGAGCTCATGACCCCATGGGCAGGAGGGGGAATCATCACTGCACCATGGCAGATGAGTGGCTGGGTCAGCTATTCTGCACTCATGCCCTAGGGGCTTGGCTCACCCGTACCCCTACCATCAGGGCCTGTTCCACTCTGCTGCCTGGGTGAGGTACAGGGCCTGCTCTCCTGAATGCTGCCAACAGTGAGGGGCAAAGTCAGTTCTGCACAGCCCTTGGGCATCCAGGTGGTCCTCAGTGGCTGCCCTTACTACGACATCCCCATGTTCTCTAGTAGTAATATGAGTCACGGACATTGACACTGACCCCTGCCACCGTGTAGCCGCTGACTCAGAGATGGCCCTCAGCAGGAGCTGGGGCTGGGACCTCACCATGGCCCCAGGTGGTGGGACTGACCACTCACAGGAGGCTTCTCCTCTCCACCCTCAAGTCTCTAGTTCCATCTTTCTTCATAATGCTCAATCAGCTCTACTTATCTTTCTCTCTCATATGACCACATACTCACATGTTGTGGTGGCTCCCACTGCAGGCTGACCACACAGTTGGCAGGCTCCTGGGTGACATACTTCATCCATTCTGTGTGGTGTGCAGGCAAGCAGGTATCTATGGCCTGCCTGTGCCTTGGACAGGAGTGCAGATCTGTGGGTAGCACAGCAGTGTGCAGGTGCTTCTGTCTTCCTCCTTCTTCACTGTGCTGCCTGAATTTTATTTGAATTGATATTTATGAATCCTAGGCATAAACCAGCTTTGGCCACCAAGCCAGACATCAAGCTAAGATAAACAAAGGACTGCCACCTGCTCTGCCTCTACTGATATAAAAGCATCACCACAAAAAGGTGTCTCTTTGCCTATTACCAGGGGTCTGGGCTTCAGTTTTAAAAGGCTTTCACATTTTGGAATGTTTGTGCAGATTTTTTTTAGTTCAGTGTTCTTCATCCCTAAATACAAAATTTAAAATATTCTGAAGTAATTTTTTAAAATAGTTGTTTTCTGGGCCTGGTGGCATGCGCATTTACCTTAATACTTGAGAGGCACAGGTAGGCAGATATCTGTGAATCCCAGGCCAGCCAAGGTTACATAGAGATACTCTGTCTCAAAACAAACAAACAAACAAACAAACAAAAACAAAAAACCTCCCTAAACCCCAAGTTTTTAAGAAAAGTTTGGAGATCTTAATACATGAATATAGTATTTGTATAATTTCTACCTCCTTCTCCTCTTCTAACTCCTCTCGTGTTTCCCCTCTCAAATTCAGGACCTTGTATTCTTTCATTATTTTTATTATTTTTTATTTAATTATTGTTACATATCTATTTATAAGTATATCAGTATAACCTGCTGAGACCATTTAGTGTTGTTCTTGAGTATATGTGCTTAGGAATGACCGTTAGGGATGGCCGGTTGGGACTAGGTGGCCTATCCAGAGGCTCTTCTCTGGAGGATGTGGATTCTCCCTTTCTTAGCAACCTTTTTGAGCAAAAAGTTTTGCTCAAAACTTTCTGAATTTTGTCCTCAAAATTTTTGAATTTTGGAGCATTTTGGACCATGGATTTCTTGGTTAGATACTCATTCTGTAAGTAATACCATCTCTAATACATATTTCAATGAGTATTAAAGTAATTGATGCATGCTATATATCAATGACTCAACACATATCAGTTGTTACTTTTAGCTTGTTTACTTTGCACCTACACATCCGGCCTGTCTTAACTACATGAATTTAATATCTGGGTTTGTGGGTTTCATAGCTACTTTGGCTGCCTAGCATGAGTGACAGTTTCTCTACACTGTCGAATTAGTCTTTATCAGACATCTCTAGGAATTATGGGCAATCAAAGTTGCCAGCTGTATTTGGGAATAATGGGTGGACTGGTCTTAGGACTCAGGGTTTGGTGCTCTTCTAGCCTCATTAGTGTGTGAAGACTTTGTTAAGCTCTTGCCCTTCCTTCAGCTTAGCATCTCTGTAGAAAAAGAAGATATCCTGCCTAAGGCGCTCTCTCTCTCTCTCTCTCTCTATCTCTATCTCTCTCTCTCTGTAAATTTCACTTTACATCCTGATTGTAGCCCCCTTCCTCTCTTCCAGGTCCCCTCATACAGTCCATTCTCCCATCCCTCCTCCTCCTCTTCTCTGAGAAGGGGGAGTCTTCCCATGTGTACCAGCATACACTGGCACATCAAGTTCCATCCTCTCCCCTTGAGACCAGGCAAGGCGGTCCAGTTAGGGGAATAGGATCCACAGGCAAGCAACAGAGTCAGGGACAGTCCCCACTCCAGCATGATGACCAAGCTTCACTGTTGGAGGAAGGTCTAATACATTGGTTTTAGAGGCTGATTTCAGTGCTAGAGATCTAGTTACTGCCTTTTTGGATATACTCTCTGATTGGTTAATAAAAGTGTCTGATGGCCAATCAGCTGGGCAGAAAGAGTATAGGAAGGTGGACTTCATGGTACTGAGAAAGGAACCCTGGGTATGGACAGGGTTTATATACAGAGAGAAGCTCTCTTTCCACCAGGAGACATGGAAGCAGACAGATATGTCTGGGAGCTCTGGGAGGTACAGCAAGGCATATGACTAATTGGGATTAGGTGGTCTGGGATTAATTTGGGTGAGCTAGTTGAGAGTCTGCCCAGCTAAGTGCTAAGTGTTGAAACACTAAAAGGTGTTGGTATATTTAATTATTGGAAAAAGGCAACTGCGGGTTTCAGGCTTCTGTCCACAGGCCTCAGGGCAGGCTCCAACAACAACCCTGCCAGGCCACTGCCTCCTGCTGTTCTGCTGGTCTAACATAACAGTTTATAGTTATTAATAAATATCTAGCAGCTGCCCAGCCAGACTGCCCCACCAGGCCTACAAGCCTCTTAGGTGAGTCAGGCCTGCCGGTGTCCTGCTACTCTGCTAGCCTAATATAACAATGTATGGTTATCAATAAATATAGTAGTTAACATAGTTTAAGTTGTAGGCGGTGAAGGCCACCCTTGGTCCAGAGCTTTATTCCCAGGATAGGTCAGGCCACCAGTTAAGGCGAGACAGACCTGCTGGCCTCCTGCCAGCCGTCTGGCTGCTCCACTAGGCTAATATTACAGTTTATACTTATTAGTAAATACAATTGATAAATAAATTGTAATTTCACTACACATATGCTACATATATGTGGGGGTAGTATGTCAAGCCCATTCATGGTCTCTGGTTGGTGGTTCAGTCTCTGTGAGCCTCCAAGGGTTTCATCCTAGGGATGTAGGGGTGGTTCAATATTTGAAAATGCATGGGTACCAACCCATCATATAAACAAGCTGAAAGAAAAAAAAAACATGACCATCTCATTAGATACTGAGTAAGCCTTTGATAAAATACAACATCCCTTCATGTTTTAAAAGTATTGGAGACATTAGGAATACGAGACCCATACCTAAACAAAATAAAGGCAATATACAACAAGCCGATAGCCAATTTCAAATTAAATGGAGAGAAACTTAAAGCAATTCCACTAAAATCAGGGTCAAGACAAGGCTGCCCACTCTCTCTGTATCTCCTCAATATAGTACTTAAAGTTCTAGCTAGAGCAATAAGACAACTAAAGGAGATCAAGGAGATATAAATTGGAAAGGAGCTTCAAGTTTTCTTCACCTGTAAAATAAAAGGATATATATTAGTATTGAGCTGGGCGTGGTGGCACATGCTTGTAATCCCAGCACTCGGGAGGCAGAGGCATGTGGATTTCTGTGAGTTCAAGGCTAGTCTGGTCTACAAAGTGAGTAGAGGACAACCAGAGATACACAGAGAAACCCTGTCTCAAAAAAAAAAAAAAGAAAAGAAACTTTATAAAATTGTGTCTATTTCTCAGTTTCTCTCTTAACCCAACTATCATCCAAATAATTGAGACTCTATTATATTATTTGTTATACAAGCCTCACAACACAAAAACTGACCAATTATTGCTATATTCTTAACCCCCTAAGCTGATCTGGCTTCCTCCCAGCTTAAATCCCAGATATCCTTGCACTTTGTGGTTTTCCTGCATTAGCTAGCTCTCTCCTGATGTCTCCTGCTCCTCTTCTCTGGCTGAAACACCTACTTTCTCTTCTAACTCCTTCCCTGGAGAGCAGAAAGTCCAGCCTTATTCTCTTCCCTGCTCAGAGACTGGTTGTAAGATGTTTTATTTGCATATCAGGGGACAACTGGGGAGCAGTGCTTACACAATATTCAGAAATGAGATTCTCAGAACAAGGATTACAACCAGATATGGGGAGGGGTATAGAAGTCAGCATTTGAATTACATATTAACCTTATGCCTATAGGTAGAGTCCATCACTGCTCTGTGGCCTTATGCTGCCAGTATCTTCAGAATCCTGTGGTTTTTTGCAATGGTTTTTATTTGGCCATTAAAGGCCGATGTGATCTGGGTTGCTGGGGAGAAACTAAGGAAGGGGGAGCTGAGCTGTCTTTCTGAAAGAACAGAGACAAGGAGGCAGAACATATTGTGGAGAAAGTGGACCACAGGGGAAACAAGATGTGGGTTTCTGGGTTCTCTGGGTTAGGCTGGGATAGTGGTTGTTCTCCTGGAATTTTAGAAGGGAGTGAAGGACAAGGAAGGACATGAAAGAAGTTAGGAGCCTCATCCCTGAATTGAAAAACAATTTTCTTTTGAAGGAGCTAAGCAGATGTAGGTTCAAACCTTTTCCTTCCATGTTGTAATCTGTAGCTAGGGAGAAAATGTTTTCATCTCTCAGAGTCACTATTTCATATGGGCATACCAGGCATATGGGTCACCTTATGTGGCTGTTGACATGTAGAGGGTCAGCAAATAACTATTTCACAATCCATAAAAGAAATTTGAGGATATGTAAGGTTTTTGATGGCTAGTTCAGGTCATATGTTCTTTTAGATGTATTTATTGGGAAAAAAATGGATGTTTACTTATTCTATATACTTGGCCCCATCGTCTCTCTGTGCTTTAGTCTCATATTCTATAAAGTGGATCACAATACTTATAGGAAAATTAAAAAGACACAATATCATAATAAGCAGGAGATGCTTATGGCAGCCTCTGGTATATATACAGGCTTACTATGTGGGACTCGTAAGCATCATCACTATTATTTTCTTTATAGCAGGAGGGTATTATAAAGTTTACTGCAACATGGTCTTAGATTCTAAGAAGCCCTGATGTTAAAAGGAAAATATTTGCTTAGCAGAGATCAGAGGTAGCTAATAGCCTGGATGGATGGTTGGAACAAACAATATTCTGTTTTCAGTTTGTGATAGCTGGAAGCCTGAAGTTAGAAATGTTCTCCAATTGAAGCATTAAATGTGGAACACTTTTCTTCTGTATGTTTTCTGAGGTCATTTGCCTTCTACCTGGTTGCAGGATACCTGTCACTGCCCTCCTGTCAGGATGTGGCAGAGTTCCCATTTCCTCTGCTGACAAGACCTCCTTGGTCTGAATGTTCTCATGGACGTACCTTGGGAGTCTCAGACACAGAATGACCAATTCCCATTAGGGAAGGTTGTGTGATGAGAAACAGATGCTTAGAGATGTGGCCCAGGGCTCGTTCCGTCAGTCTGCTCAGCGACCGAAGGCTCTGAAAGCTTCTTTCCAAATCTGAGAGGTGGAACGGAGAAACAATCCCCCGGAGTGCCTGTTCTGTGGTGACTTTTCTTTTAATTCATTTTTCCTCTCTCCCTCCTCCTTTTCCTTTCTCCCTTACTTCTTTCTTGTTCTTCTTTAAAATGTTTTGTTGTTGTTATGAATTGTTAAAGTTAGCACACAAAAGCACTGCATTTCATTATAGTGTTGTCATACACGCATGCCACTCTGTTCTTATCTATACCCCTTTGTGTTGCCCCCATCATGCCCTGCCTCCCCCTTGTTGGTTCCCTGTCCCAAAAAGCCCTCTCTTTTCGTTCCATGCCATGTGTATTCCATTGTCCCCTCATTTCTACTATCTCCTTTCCTTAAGGACTGTTATTCCCCTCTCATGTTTCCTTTTCAACACATACTCATGCACATTTAGACTCCACATATAGGAGAAAATGTGATATTTGTCATTCTGAATTGCCATTTGTATTTTTAATATAATGATCTCCATTTTCATCAATTTTCCTAGATCTATCTGGTCTGCTTCCCTCTTATACATTAGCTATGAGGGCATTGAGTATGTGTGTTTCTCCCTCCATCTCCTGTTTCCTTCATTCCAGGTGGTTAGTGAAACTCTCATTTCAGCTGAAGCCTGGATAGTAAGAAGGAACAATGCAGAGAAGAGAGCATATAGTAGAGAGAAGAGAGCTCTAAGCTGAGGCAACAATCACTGCTGTAGAAAGACATGTTGGGGATATAGAGATGATGTAGCCAAATTGTAGTACATGAGAGGAAATAGGATGGGAGAGGAGACTAGTGACCTACATGGCTAGGGTTCTTGTGAGTTAAAGGAGGAAGTTTGGATTCTATGCCAAGGGCAATAGAAAGCCAGTGGAGAGTTCTGTGATTAGCCCATTCCTCCACTCCGTGCTTGGAGAATGGGCTACAGGAAGCAAGAGGTTACTGCAAGTTGTATGAAGGTCTGGCCAGTTGTCCAGGCAGGAGGTAACAGTGATCTGATTTAGGTGGAGGTGGAGGAAAGGGTGAATGAAGGTTCTGCTTGCTAGTGCATTGAGAGGAATGTGGACAAGGAGGCAGCTGCAAAGGACTGCATGTCTAGGTGAGTGACAGTACCTCAGAGAACCGTGGTAAAGGAGCAGGAATTCCCACATCCCCCTTCACACAGGAGAATGTTAACTAGGTGCCAAGAACAGAGCATCCTCTCTTGCATGTCAAGCCCTCCACAACTGGCCCACCTCTTTGCTCCTTATGGCCTGGTTTCCAGACTCAAGTATTGTGTTAGAATTCTGACTATGGAGCTTAAGCGACACATCCCAAGTACATGTTCTGCTGAAAGACTTCTCTCCTTCACAATTCCATCCTTACAGGTATGCTGTTCTGGTTGCAGCTCTTCCTTCCTTCCTTCCCTCCTTCCTTCCTTTAAAAAAACAATTTTAACTTTTTATTGGTTCTTTGTGAATTTCACATCATCTACCCCAATCTCATTCATCTCCCTCTCCTCTTGTACCTGCCCTCCACCCTTGCAACTCCCCCCAGTGGAGAAAAAAATTTTATTGTGGAAGCTGTAGTGTGTGACAGTGTGTCCTACAATATACCCTTTGGTCCACATTTCTTTGCTTGCAACTGTTCATTGCATTGACTTGTTGGTCTGATACAAGGCCTCTGGTTTCTGCTACTCTAAATACTGGAACCTCACTGGTTCCACTGGGACTCCTCTCAGATATCCTATTGTTACCCTGTGTCATGGACATCCTATAATTTTGAATCTGTAGGACTGGCCCCTTTATGCACTCCAGCAGTTCATTGATGGGATAGATGTTGGGGTGGACCAATTCAAAGCCCTGAACCTGGGCCTAAGAGGCATCTGAGCTGCTCAGCATGCCTGCTCTCCTGCTCTTATTCCCTTGGGCTGGCTCACAGGAAACCACTACAACCAGGGCCAGCTCCACTCTTCTGCCCAGGCGAGTACAGGGTGCTGCTCTTGCTTTCCTGAGCATGCAGCCAGAGAGGGATAAGAGCAGTTCTCCTACTCTTATGACTCCAGTGCCACCTCTTCTGCCTGCCATAGGTGGCAAGGGATGAGGGAGAGGAGGAGGACACCTTGCCCTCATCCAAGCCACTGTGCAGCAGACAAAGGGCAGGGCAGGCTCTCCTGTGCTCATGCCCTTAGGGTGGCTCAACTATAGCCCCTATGTCCAGGGTCAGCTTTACTGTGCTGACCAGGTGAGGTGCAAGGCCCACTCTCCCAAGTTCTGTAGCAGGTGAGAGGCAGGGACAATTCTCCTGCTCTCATGGGCCCAGAGCCAGGTCTTCCACCTCCTGCAGGTGGCAAGAGGTAAAGTGTTGGAGGGGATCTCTTCCTTATCCATGCCACCACACAGGAGATGAGTGGCAGCGTCAGCTCTCCCACACTCATACCCTTGGGTGACTTACCTGCAGCTCCTGTAATGTGTGGGTCCACTCTCCTGAGGACTGCAGCTGGCTAGGCATGGGGTCAGCTTTCTTGCTCTCATGCCCTCACAGGTAGCTACCCTGTTGATGCCCAGGTGAGGAATGGGGCCAGTTCTACACAGCCCTCAGATATCATTATGTCCCCCGTAGCAGTCCAGACCAGGTATATCTGTCTGACCTTTGATGGTAACAGACCCCTGCTGCTATAGGGCCACAGATCCATATGTGTCCCATGGTGACAGCACAGGCCAGGACCCCACCATGGTCCCAGGTGGAATCACTGGCTTCTCATATCAAGCTGTTCCTCACTACCCTTGAGTCTCCAGTTCTGTCTCTCTTCATTGTGCCTTGAACCTTCTGTTTCTCTCTCTTCCATTTCTCCACTACTTCTTTGCTCTCTTAGTGGTGTTTGGGGTGTCTAAGTGTCTGGAGTTGTCTCAGGAGTAGTCTCAGGAGTGCTATGCCCTGTTCATACATTATGGCACTAGGCAGGGATTATCTCAGTCATGATCTGCCCTCTCCCGGGCCTGTCTGGCACCAGACTAGTGGTTATCTCAGGCTAGCTCCCTGTCTGGGTTCCCTGGGTATTAGACTGGTGGTTGTCTCATTTTAGGCTTGCTGCTCCTTGCCTGGGCCCACCTGCTTGATCCTATGAAAGAGTTTTCTGACTTGGGTTCACTTGGGTCCCAGGTGGGGTTATTCTAGTCTCTAGCTTGCTCCCTATCCTGAGAGCTGGTCAGGGCTTGCATGACACTGGACTGGTGATCATCTCAGGCTCACTTTTTTCAGGGAATGTTAGGCTATTAATCATTTATATGTTCACAGGTTAGAACAGTGAACATAGACATAGCCTTTCTCATGTCTGCCACTTCCTGATGCACATGTGACACGGCAGCCACACCTTCAGCTTCTCTAGGGGTAGGTCTTTCTTCAAAGGTTTGTTCTCTTACCCCATACTACACAAGTGTCCTTCTGTGTCACCCTAGATGGGAAGGTGTCTGCTCACTCAATGCTACTTGCCAAGAAGGATGACACACCAGGATTGAACACCATCAGGTAAGACAAGAGCATGTCTGTGTTGTCTTCAACAGTCTGCCTTCCATTCTTTCCATCTCCCTGTCTCAACTCAGGTACTAGGAAATCTTTGTTGATGACTTCTATAGGACTCTGGAAAATTGTGACCCTTCTTGGCCACATACAAGTTGCTCTACTCTCAACCCCTTTTCTATAGAAATTTTTCTAGTCAATTCCCTTCTATCCCAAGTTGATAAGTTAGATAATCTCAGTCCCTTTACCCATGTCTATGAGTGAACTACTTTTTAAAGTGCTGAATATCTTCTGCAAGCCTGACCAGAGAGGCTGAGATGGTAGCAAGGGCTTCTTTCTGAAACTGTGCTGATGTGGGACCCAGTGAACAGATCACAATAAATGGATGGATCAATCAGGGCCAAAGGATGTACATAAAATATCTTTTATTAGGTCCCATACAGTTGTGTAATATGGACTGGATATTGGGTTTGAGATCCCTGATAAGCAAAATATAAAGTGAAGACATGATTAGTTCATGAGATTTTCACAGTTTGTGGATTGGAAACAAAATAATTAGTCATTGGAAGCCTCATTTTTCCTTACACCAAGAATAGAAAGGAATGTCTCCCTTGTGTCTTCATCAAGATGACTCTGTTGGATGTAGTGGGAAATATCTTGAACAAAAAATAATTGTATTAAAATGTGCTTGTGTGGCTAGGTCATTCTGTATTCACTAATAGCTTTTAGAATGGCTATGTCTTCAAGGTTAGGCACTAGTGTTTGGTTTATCCCAGTCTCCCATGGTGCCCAGAGGACTCTGATGTACATACTAGGTTCTCATCTCTGTATTGCCCGAGTTATCCTTAATTAGGTGTATGCTGAATCCCTGATCTTAGGTCTCATATCCCACTGTATCTAAGCAATAGCCTCTGACTTTAAAAATTGCTGATGGCTAACTGGGAAGGAAATAATTAGTGAGAAGAATCAAAACAGTACAGCTGCAGTTTATGGGCATTCTTACAGAGATCTCTGGGGCATGAGAATTACCATAAATCCCAAGGGTAAACAATAGCACTTGATGTAAAAGCAGAGAAGCCACGAGTCAGCAGAAATCTTTGGCAGTTTGCATGCTTTGTTTTCTAGAAGACAAAAGGAGCTGTCATCAAGTTGGTTTTATGGGTCAGATCCTTGCCCTTTCCTCTCTGAGTTCTTTCCATACACTGCCTTTCTTTTTTTAAAAATATTTATTTATTACTTCAGGTTACATTTCTATCACAGTACCCTCTTTCTACCCCTCCCAGTCCTGCCCTTCCACCCTCTACCCCCTATCCTTTCCATCCCACTCCTCCAGAGTGGAGTGTCCCTACATAACAGTGCCCCACCCTAGTTTAGCAGTCATATGAGGGCCAAGAGCCTCCTCATATACTGGGAGCCTACAAGGCAGCACCACTAGGGCAAAGTGTCTCATTGACAGGTAACAAAGTCTATGTTTCTGTTCCCTTTGGTGCATTGGCTGTAGTATAGTGATCCTGTACTATATGGCCAAAATCCGATTATAAGTGAATAGATGCTATGTGTATCCTTCTGAATCTGGGTTAGCTCACTCAGGATGAGCTTCTCTAGTTCCATCCATTTGGCTGCAAATTGCATGATTTCATTGTTTCTGATAGCTGAGTAGTATCCATTGTGTAGATGTACCATAGTTTTTTTTATCCATTCCTCGGTTGAGGGACATCTGGGTTGTTTCCAGTTTCTAGCTATTACAAATAAGGCTGCTATGAACATAGATGACTGCCTTTCTGTACAAGAAATGCACATTGGGACCTTCCTGGCCAGGTCCAAGGAGTGACTTTTGCAAAAAGTTTGACTGGAGAAGGGAGCTTTCTTTGATAGAATTGCAGCACCAGAGATGCCCAGACAGGCCAGATGAAAAACTGTAACTCAGGCAAGAATGTGGAGAGATAGTTCTGGGGAGCTGTGGGAGATGGTGTATGTGGCACATGACTGCCTGTCTGTTTGGATGGATGTCAGTATGCATAAGGTATAAGATGCCAGGCTTTCTCAAATGTCCTATCCTTCCTCCTCCAGGAAGGCTGGCCAGTTCTGGAGAAGGAAGGATACCCCTGACTTGATGCCTCCACATTTTTCTCTTTTGGTCCACCTGACTGCTGAAAGACTCTCTGCCTCTTGGTGCTGCAGAGCTTTTTCTGGACTGAATTGGTCAGTTGCTAAGAGTGCTGCTCACTCTCAGCTCCTCATCACCCCCAACTGTGAGGCCCCATCCAGATAGACAGGGAGTCTTATGCCCTTGCAGCAACCCCACCCCATCTCTCATGGGATATAGTACACCAGGAAGCCCAACCCTGACACTCATGCAAGCATCTGCATCAGGTGAGCATTACCTTTAACATCTCCACTGCCTGACTCTTTGATTGTTTCAGTTTGTCTTGCATTGTGGAGAAAGACAGGGGTGTCTTTAACTGAAGCCTCTAAACTCTAGCACCAAGTAGGGAGAGAAAACTGATGAAAATGACTCAGGATGGCAGAGTTGGGCCAAGGCTCACCCAACAGAATGGTCCATGGGAACATGAGGTAACTGTGGAGTTTCCTCAAAGTGCCATACACTATGATCTCTCAGATACAGGCTGAAAGAGGTAAGTGGTAGCTCAAATCTCAAGTGAGCAACTCAGAACACATTGAATTGACTGGTGGGGGAATCTATAATAGGCATGTCTTTTTTTTTTTTTTAATGCCTGCTAAGCATTTATTTCTTTTTCTGGTAGCCACACACAATTTCCTTTGGAAAGTTGCTTTGTTAGAATATGGTGTGTTCTTCCTGCTTTAGGGATGGCTTTCAGATGGAAGATTTGCAATTCTGAGATACATAGGGTCCTATTGGGTAGGAAAAGCGTTTTGCTTTGGGACTGGTAGGCATATAAATGCAAATCGGAGGGCTCTTGCAGCCATCTTACCATCAAGAAGAAAAAGAATGACTCAGTATGTACCAATCCAAAGCCATCCAGAAGAAGCAGAGTAGGTACAATACCCACATCTTGCTGTGCCAGGAGCTCTCTCTCTCTGGACTTCTCAATCAAAAGAAACTTTCTCTTTGATGCTCAAGTTAGGAACTGAAATCCTAACACCCAAAGTGATGGCAGTAGGAGGTGGAGAGCTAGGATTTTATTACACCATGATGCTAATATTCGCATAGATTCTAGAGGTCTAGCAAGTCATCTTCTGCTTCAATGCATGAGGAAACAGAAAGAGGTTCTATCTATGAACCAGTAAGTATTTTCTCATGAGATGCTGAGTCTGCTAGTACCTTGATCTTGGAGTTCTCAGGTTCCAGAGTCAGGAAGAGTAATTTTCCATTATTTACAAGCTACACAGATCATTGCATTGTATTAACCATCCAAATGGACCAGAAATTTAAATAATTTAATAAAGAAATAGTGCCCACTCATTTGTTCTTTCTTGAAATTACACAAATATTCATTAATATACCAGGCTCTGTGCTGGGTCCTAGCAACAGAGAGTTGAATAAAAATATTGTATTTTTGCCCCCAGAAGCCCACAGACTAGCCAGAGATAAAGACAGATAAGTAAGGAACCCTGAATATTTTTGTGAGTCAGAAGAGGAACCATAAGAGGAGAGGCTGCTGGAAAAGCACTTATTCCCAAGAGGGGACAGTGGATTTGACTTACAAACAACCTGGAGCCTGAAAAGCAAACAGCAGTCTGTTATATACATGACATGAGAACTGGAAGTGGAAGGATGGCAGAGGCAAATATTAGATCTATCTAGTACTTACTAAGTGCCCAATACACAGTGGGAGACTTTCCAAGTTTTTCTTATTCCTCTGCAGTACTATGAATTGAACCCAAGGCCTCACACATGCTAGGCAAGAGCTCTGCCACTGAGTTACATCCCCAGCCCACCATGTTCTTTCAATAAAATTTCATTGAGTTCTTATACTGACTCCAAATGTAGTTTCTTTTCTTCATGGTCAATATGGGTTAAAAAATGTGCCAGAAGCTACCCAGCAGTCCAGGGCTGGTGGGAGATAAGGCAGAATTTGTGGAGTAACAATAAATGGGACTCAGAGTGTGAGCCACGCCCAGGTTGTGAGTGGGTTTGAAGGCAATGCCTAGAGTTTAATTAGTGGGTGAAGGTGTAGTGCAATTTATAAGGCACCTATAATATATGTCAGGCATATATTCTGATCTCATCAAGTCTTCATAGCTCCTCTACCTGATAGGCTCTATTAGGCAAATTCTTACCAACATCACCTGACATGGTTAGCAGGAAGAAACAAAAAGGTGGACCCTGGAACACATTTTCTTTTTTCATTTTTTTTTTGCCTGTGATCTTTTAAAAACATTATTATTATAATGTTTATTTATTGCTTCAAGTTACATCTCCATCACAGTGCTTTCTTTCCACCTCTCCCGGTTCCACCCTCCCACCCTCTCCTCCGTCTCCCACCCATCCCACTCCTCCAATATGGAGTGTCCCTGCAAATCAGCCCCTCTCAGTTCAACAGTCATATGAGGGCTATGAGCTTCCTCTTGTACTGGGGGCCTACATGGTAGCACCTCTAGGGAAAATTGTCCCATTGATAGATAAAAAAGTCTATTGGAACACATTTTCTAGCTGCTATCATCTCATCCATCTTTATGACAATTCTTTTAAATAATTTTTTCCCTTCTGATTGTAAGAACCATTAGGCCTCTCTGTAGAGACATATCAGGAAATAGAAACAAGCACACTTTAACCTGTGATATTCTATTATGTACAGACTTGATTTCCTCCTGAAGACAGAAATAAAACAAACTTTAACAAGAATTATTCCTCTCTCATTTCTCTTTCTTTCAAAATATCAGTGTCTCCTGTTGGAGGAAGGTCTAATATATTGTTTTTGATAGGGTGATTTCAATGCTGAGATCTGGTTACTGCCCCTTCTGAAACATTCTCTTGATTGGTTAATAAAATTTGCTGATAGCAAATTAGCTGGGCAGAAATAGTATAGGAAGGTGGGACTTCCTGAGATCGAAACAGGAACCCTGTGTTCTACACAGGGAATCTCTTTCTTTCTGCCAGGAGACATGGAAGCAGACAAATGTGTTTGAGAACTCTGGAAGTTAACAACAGCCCACATGATGTTTGGGATTAAATGGTTCAGATTAATTTAGATTAGCTAGTTGAGAGCCTGCCCAGCTAAGGGCTTAGTGTTGAAACATTAAAAGGTCTTGATGTATTTAATTATTGCAGAAAGGACCGTGGTGGTTTATAGGCTGCCAGTCCAAGCAATCCAGGGCCATCAGCCTCCTGCTGAACACTGGCGACTGTCCTTCCAGGCTGTCGGCAATTCTGCTGGTCTAATATAATAGTATATAGTTTTTAATAAGTATCTGGTAGTTACCCTGTCAGCTTTGCCACCAGAACACACTGCCAGGCCTTCCCTCCATGCATACAAACTTCTAAGACAAGTCAAGTATGCCGATCTCCCACCAAGCCACAGGCTGTTCTGCTGGCCTAATATAACAACATATAGTTATTAATGAAGATATTAGTTAATAGAATTTAGGTTTACATTCACATTTTGCAAACAATGTGGTAGAAGTGAGACCTCTTTAGTGAATTAGTATACAGTTCAATTTGGCATCTGGAAGCACATAGGGAGGAGCTTGGCATCCTTTGAACTTGATGAGATGGACACGGACAGAACCCAGAGGACATAGTTCTGTGAGAAACACAAAATGCCCTGTCGAAGGGGCATGGCTAAGAAACCCCACAAGAGGCGCAGATGACATCAGTTGTTGTGAGAAGCCACGGGACTGCTGGATATCGCAAGAAATCTTGTGGGCCCTTGAGACTGCCGAGGATCACGAGATGATGCAGTATGTAAAGCAGAGAGCTCCATGTGGCCTCCGTCTTCCTCTTGTCCTCATCACATGCTGGAGAAGTGCACAGCAAGGTATGGCACATGCAAGCCTTTAGCCCACAATGGTCATAAGCTGAGATGGAGTCCAAAGGAGAAAGACTTTTCACTACAAGTCAACCTGAGAGAGACCTTTGGCCATAATTTAGTCTATTAAGGCTGGCAGAAAAAGCGGGTGGAGTTTGGAAGCTGCTCAGTGAAGCTTTAGGCTATGAGGTATACACAGGTCAAGAAGACTATAGAAATGAGTCTCAGATGATGGAGAAAGCCGATCTCAAGCTAGTGGTTAAAACAGACTTATTTTATAAGCTGGTCACAATCTAGTGGTTGAAGTAAACTGTCCATACAAACTGACAAGGTTATGCCCAACAGATGCTAAGCTTGAAAGGGATTATCTACAGTGACTGCAGTACCTAGATTGGCAAAACCAAGTTATCCTGCACAGACCTATGCTAAGGATATTAATATCCTTTTAAGAAAGTTAAAATAGTACTAGGTGTTCTTATATAGGTATAAAGCTGTTATGAGTTAGGTATTAGGTTTTAGGTATTAGGTTATAGGATATAGGTGTTTTATAGGTGTTTGTTAAGTATTAATAAATATACGTATTTTAAATAAAAATTTTCTGTTACAAAACAAACAAAAATTGACATCAATTAAAGCAAAACTCTGTAACTGAAAAAAAGCACAGATTTAAATTCAACTGAAATGTAAGATTCCAGCAAGGAGCCTACTCTTGTTTGATTAAGTAAGAAAGCAAAATTTTGGAGTCACCTTGGTATTATGACACCCCTTTTGCTAATCAATTTCAGCATCATTTTGTTGTCAACAAGTCTCTAAAACTATGACCCATGGATCTTAGAACTGTATCATCATCTGCAGATGAACTTTGACTCAAGGGGAGATGCCCCAGAATTATCGAAGACTCTCTGAGTTTAATTTGTTTTGTATTATCTTTGTCCTATAGTTAATGAGATCACAGCTTGTTAAAGTCTCCACATTCTTGAGGCTGACAGTATCAGTGGCAGGAAGTAGGAATCCAGTTCAATGGTAAGGTCGCTTACACAGGAATGTCAGAAGAATTCTTTCATATTTCCAGGTGTCTTCAGATTTCTGGTTGCAGAGGAATACAAGAAGTCTTTCTTGTCTCTGTGGTCAAAAGTCACTAAGAAGTTTTGTTTGTTTGTTTTTATTTTTATGGTTTTTCGAGACAGGATTTCTCTGGGTAGCCCTGGCTGTCCTGGACTCACTTTGTAGACCAGGTTGGCCTTGAACTCACAGAGATCCACTTGCCTCTGCCTCCCAAGTGCTGGGATTAAAGTCATGGGCCACCATGTCCAGCAATTAGACAGCTGTGAATGCCATGTAGGTGCTGGGATTTGAACTCAGGTCCTTTGGAAGAGCAGCCAGTGCTCTTAACTGCTGAGCCATCTCTCCAGGCCCATTTGTTTGTTTTTTGACTAGGAATCTGGATGTTTCCATTTCTGAGTTCTTTCAGAATGTGACAGTGGTTGTTACATGCAGGACTTTTAGGCAATATCCATAGTGGTGAATGTTGGGCTTAAATGTAGAGGTGGTGCTTCACCCAACTAGCCAAATGAACCACCAAGGATTTCTCCTTGTCAGATTATTTTGAAACAAGGTGTTTTTAATTTGCAAGCAGCATCAGTATTGGCAGCAACAGTAATACACAATCAATCAAATAACACATAGAAAGCTTATAGGGAAAGGGCTTCCAGGTTGACAAACTGGAAAGTTGGTGAGAGGCAAGGACATGCAAGCGTCCTTTGACACATAGTGACAGAAATTGATCAGCTGGGTCTGGCATTCAAGTACAGTGATGTAGAAAACATCAAAACATCAGAGTTTAAGACACCTGCCACTCCACTGCCTACTATATCCATTCTCTGAGGCCCATCTTTGAGTGGCTTTCACAAGAGTCTTCTTTCTTAGAATTTTGCAGGTTGGGAACTAATTGATGGTTCTTTTGGCCTGATCTGTTCAGTGGTCTGTACTAAGAGTGCTCATGAATCTGCATTCAGGTTGGAGGGCTGGCAGGGGTGGACTGGTTTATGGTGGTCAGCCAGATCCATACCCACATTCTCTCTCCATATGGTTTTCTGTTTTCCAGATGGCTAGTCTGCACTTGATTTCATGATGTTTGGGTTCTGTGAGTAGAGAGAGAAAGGTCTAGGAGAGCCAGACTAAATACTTTAAAAATACTCATTTACGTCACTTCTTGATCTGTTGGTCAAAATTGGTCACATTGTCACCTGGATTAAAGGTCTGACCCCTACCCCCAATTCCAATTATGGGTGGGAGATGCTATTTTACAAGGCTGTAGGTACAAGGAAAAGAATTTGTGACCATTCCTCTACTTTACAACATTTTCAAATAAGAACACAAGCTCTTTTAGTGTTAAGTAAGTGGACACTATATTAAAATTTCTTCCTGCTTCTAGGTTTGAAAACTGAGACTAGTACATGGGAGCTGAAAGGGCCATGTCCAACATCAGCTTTATGGCCAATGAAGGTGGAAGAGGGACCTGGCTTACAATTACATTCTGAACAGACTTTCTATTTGTCCTGGAATTGAAGTAACCATCTGGAATAAGAGATGTTCCTGTACAGGAATGTAAAAGCATTTGTGCTAAGGTATGTGGATGCCAGAAAGAAGGAAACACAAGGATGAGGTCAGATGGAGAGACCTTTCTCATTATTCTATGGTAAAAAAGCAGATCAAATGAAGTCAAATGCTTTCTAACTCACCAAAGAGATAAAGAAAAATGTGGAAGGCAGGGGTAAGAATTGCTGTTTTATTCACCTCCATGGGAATACTGTGAAAGGGAGAAAAATGCTTCTTCTTAACCCAGATCTGTTTTAAGCAATGAAGGTATTCTTCTGGTGTCCAGGGTACCATTTTCCCCCCTTAGTTTAACTTTGGTTGGCAATAAAACCATTAGTCATGCTGGAGATGTGGATGGCATTCAAGCTTCCCAAGGGGACTAGCAAAGCAGAATTTCTTCTTCTTTGAAAGAGTAAGTGAAAATAAATGAGAACCAGGATCTGGCTGCCTTGGAACATGTCGGGAGTTGCATCTTGTTGCAAGTATGTAGCTGCCACATCCTGAACACATTTCCAAATACCCTTAAGTGGAACAGATGATTCTGTGTCCACCCGATGTCTCAAGACCTGAGGCAGTTTGACCAAGTCTCAAATGACTTGTGTGGCTTTCACTTCTGCTTTGAGATACTAGGAGCAAATGTTAGGGGCTGAATTTTTAAGTATTCAACCATTCTTAAAACTCAAGTTTGTGACAAGGTAAGTTGCTTGATTTCTCTGCTGGAGATTGTCTTAGCTCTTCTACCTTGCATTCCTTGGATGCTGGGTAAGGTAAGTTAACACTGCAAAATCAAGCAGGCTTATCCAAGAGAAATTCAAAACTTAGCCTTTTGGAGGAAAAACACAGCTAACTCAAGATGTTTGGCTTCTCCTTTCTCCCTTGCATTTCCTAGGAAGCCAGGTATCAGAAGGAGAGATCAACTGTGATCACTCTGTCAAAATGTCTGAATTAGGCGGCCCATGTCACCACGTGTTTCTTTGAACATGGTTCTATCTGGCTTCTTGTTGAGAAGCCATGATTTCTGTGACCCAGGCTCAGTTGGGTTAGCTAGCATCTCTCAGTTCTTTCATTGTCCCATTAATAGCTTTAAAAATCTGTCTTTCCTTCTACACTGGGTAATATAAGACATCACTCTACAAGGCCATCATCACAGCCAGCCATAGTGACTTCTTCTGCCAGTTCTACTACTTTTGTGCCCTCATGGGAAAAACCTGTGAGGCTTATAGCCCCGTTGGGGGACTCCAGAGGGGAACACACAGGTATTTTCTGCTCTCTAAAACATTGGGTGTTTTTGTGAACTGTTCCCTTTTCATATTTTCACTAGAAAGGACAAGAATGTGCCTCATCCCAGTAATCAACTCTCTTCTTTTTGTCTCTATCTCTTCCTCTTTCTCTTTCTGTCTTCCAGATTTCCCTCTGCTCAGCACAGGCAGTATATCTTACCTCTTCTTTCAACTTTCTTTATCTTTTGCTTAGATCCCCTGCCTTCTTTTGCTTATGAGTTAGCTCCTGATTGTCCTCCCAAGGCTTTTAAGGCAATTTTACTATTGTGCATATAAAACAAGTCTTCTGAAACTTAGGTGGATTTCGGCAAAGCTGCATTAGTCCTTCCCACAGAGGTCAAACTTTGCAGAAAACTTCTGCTGCTGGCTCACATTATGATAGGGAAGTGGAAGGCAGACAGACTTGGGAAGAACAGGCATGAGTATTTCAGATAGCATCACACATGATTTTATTTTTTCACAGAAGCCTCTACATCTTCCAGATCAGGTTCAGTGCTGAGGCAAATTTACAATTGAGTGATATTATTGGTTTTCATATTAAGCATTATTTGCACAAATGTAGGTGTAGTCACTCTTGGGATATAGGAAGGTATCATAGTGGCTTGGAGATGTGTCACTGAAAGGGAGATAAGATCCCATGTGGGAACAGGGCATGGCTCATAGGAATGGGTTGATGATTCCATTGTTGGATAACATGAGATAGATAGTTGCTTTCAGTTCCATGGCAGGCTCAGCATCCATGTTTAACTCATTAGTAAACTAATGTGTTATCTGTGTGTTTACTATTAGCTTTTTCTCTTCTCTTCTTGGAGTGCAAGGCCTTTCCTTTCCAGGAACAACATAAGCTTTATGTCTTGAACCCCTGCTGCTACATCTGACATTACCAGAAAGCCCCGAGTTTGGTGCAAAATGGTAGACTCCCCTTATCAGTGAGGCTTCCTCCTCTCTACCTGGGGGATCTTGAATCCCACACCCTGTGCCTGAGGAATGTCATGTAGCTTTTAGGGAAATTACAGGTCCAACTCCCTTTCTTCCAATAAGAAACGCTCCAGCAAGCACATGAGATCCCTAGAATGCTTCTCATGCTAATGAGGTATCTCAGTACCTTAGCCTTTTCCCTCCCTGGATATTTCTACCCTCTCCCCAAAGTTATGTATAAGCACCATTTATCCTGAGTAAAGTTGATCTGCCTCTCTGTAGCTAGTCCTGGATTATAGTTAGTTCGTTGTACTCACGGCCATCCAAACACTGTTCCTTATCTTCTGCTCTTCTGGAGCACATGCACTGCTGGCCAACATTCACAAGGAAAAGGGGAGACCTACAGCCCCTCACAGTGGTAGATAAACTATACCTATAAAGCACAGTGGTCTGACGTTGCAGAAAAACAGACTTGTATTTTAGCATGCTCCTTCCCAGTTGTGCAGCCTCTGGCAGCACTTAATTTCTCCAAGTTTCTGTTTCCTGATCTCATCCATGAGTGTGTTAGAAAATTAGGGAATTAAGATTCATACCAGCCTAAGCATAAGGTCTGTAGTTAATAAGTTCTCAGTAAAGGTTAACTGTTACTTTTGTACTTTTATTTGAAATTTTTATTGTGGTTGTAGTTATTCTGAAGAGCTTTGGGTGCACTTTTGTTCTTTCACTGATAACTCATGCTTTGAAATGTTAAGCTAAATGCCAGTTTAATTAGTGTAGCTCTAAGATTTCTTTGTCAGATTCTGGTCACCCAGATAAGTGCCATGATACAGCCCCACCATGTTCAGTGATGGAAGCATAATTAGCAAATGGGTGAGCTTTGTTGATATTTTCAGACTCAAGGTAGGACTAATATCCTGCATTCATGTTGGAATCATAACTGCAGAAATATTTTGCTTTTCTAATGTTGGGAATCCACAATATAATCATACAGTGGCAGGTTATGGTTTATTTAGCCTCATAAAAATGTATAATATGTTTTTGCAGGTAGGTAATGAACAAATGCAGCATGAGGGAAATTTATGAAAAAATGTGTCCTGTTTACAGAGAACTAAGAACAAATCATATAATCCCAAAATTCCTGAAGCTTTGCATTAATAATTTCTTTTGCTGGTCCTTTTAAATGTTGATGTGTCAAGCCATCATTTCATCTCTTAGGGCTCCCACATATGAGCATACACATAGTGGATGTGTAAAAACCTTGTGGCTTAAAATGACTCAGTGGTGGGAACCAAGGAGATGTCTCAGTAGCTAAGAGCACATTGTCATTGACTAAGCATAAACATCTGACATTGACCTCCAGAATCCACAAAAGATACCAGATATGGTGGAAGGAATGGTATCCCTATGACAGGATTGGGAATGGAGAAAGGAGAATTAGCTAGAAATTCTTGGACCAGCTGGTCATGGAGTTTGCTGTTCAGGAGAAACAGCAAGAGAGAACCTATCTCAACACGGTGGAAGGGAAGAGCTGACTCATGAAAAATTTCCTCTGTTCACTTGTGCAAAATGCCTCTCCTATTGAAGGGAATGAAAATTATTAAAAGACCCCCTAAGTCGACAGTAGAGCCAGGTCAGCCGCCAGGTGGTTCCCGGAACTTAGCTGACCCCGATGGTGAAGTAAGATTAAATTCATTCCTGAGAAAAACAGGTGTAGGATGTTTCCTGCTGACTAACTAATGGGCTGGTACATTCCACTTGTATTTCCCCTCCCGCCTTGGGTTGTGGTAAACAATGGGCTGGGCTGGTACTTTCCACTTGTATTTCCCCTCACCCCTTTGGGTTGTAGTTTAAATACTCTACTCTCCGCCAAATCATGGTCGTGGCTCCTACCCCTGCGTGGGATATGAGTGGCACCCTCAATGCACTGAGCTCCCCCCTGAGGCCCCCCCGAAATAAACCTCTTGCAATTGCATCAAGATGGTCTCTTGCGAGTTTTGGGGCGGCCGTGATATCCTGAGCGTCGGGTGAGGAACTTCCCTCTCCCAGGTCTTTCATTTGGTGTGTTGGCTGGGAATTTGCGGCCATCCCAATCTCCACAAGAACCCACTTGGAGGTGAGATTTCTGTGTCTTGGGCCTATTTCTGTTGTCTGGTTTGTGAGATTTCTGTCTCCGTGTCCTGGGTTTGTCTCTGATGTCTGGTTCTGTTATATGGTTTGTGCAAAAGCTGAAAGTTGACTTCACAAAGGTTGTTTTCGCTTTGACAGCCATTTCCGTCTCTTGAGGAGATGGATGGGTGATCAGGCAGATGTGCTAGTGGATCAGCGGCTGTAGCCCTGGGAGACGTCCCAGGAGGACTGGGACCCCAGGGACGCCTGGGAGGGTCCCATCTGGATGCCAGGGAGGATACAGTGGTCCTCTTGAGAGAGGGGACGCGAGAGACCTCCAGGCCGTCTGTTTATCTGGATGCCGGGGATGATACAGTGGTTCTCTTGAGAGAGGGGACACGAGAGACCTCCCGGCCATCTGTTTCTCTGGAGTGGTGCCGGCATTTGAGATCAAGAAGGATTTTTCATAGTGTTTTTCTGTGTATCCTATGTTTGTGTTTTGTGTTACTTGTGACAATGGGACAGACTGTAACGACTCCTCTAGGTTTGACACTGGATCATTGGACTGAAGTTAGAACTAGGGCTCATAATTTGTCAGTTGAGGTTAAAAAGAGACCATGACAGACTTTTTGTGCTTCAGAGTGGCCTACTTTTGACATTGGGTGGCCACCCGAAGGGACTTTCGACTGGACCATTATTTTTAAGGTAAAAGCTATTGTCTTTAAGGAAGGACCAGGGTCTCATCCCTATCAACAGCCGTACATTACTGTTTGGCAAGACCTGGTCCAGAACCCACCCCCATGGGTAAAACCTTGGGTGAGAGGAAGGAAGCCAGGCTCCTGAGCCCTGGCTCTCTGTGGCACAGCGCATAAATCAAAACAAAAGCCAGCTTCAGAAACAGCACCTTTGGCTCCACCTAAGATCTATCCTGAGATAGAGGAGCCACCCGAGTGGCTGAGCCTGCCGTGGCCACCCCCCTATCCCCAGCCACCACAGGCATCCCCAGGCCAGCCCTGGCTCTGGCCCGAGCCTGGAACTACAAGGAGTAGAGGGGGGAGGGCTGGCAACTGGCACTTGGAGCTGGAGAGGGTTGAGTCCAGAGGGACCCAATTCCACTATGGCTCTACCCCTCCAAACGGTCGGGCCCCCGTGGACCCACCAGCTTTTCAACCCTTACAATATTGGCCTTTCTCCTCAGCTGATTTATATAATTAAAAAACTAACCACCTGTCTTTCTCTGAAAACCCTGCTAGTCTTACAGGTTTGGTGGAATCCTTGATGTTTTCTCACTAACCCACCTGGGATGATTGCCAGCAGCTTTTGCAGGTTCTCTTTACTACAGAGGAGAGGGAGAGAATTCTCTTGGAGGCACAGAAGAATGTCCCAGGAGACAATGGGAACCCCACTACCCTCCCGAATGAGATCGATGATGCTGGGTTCCCCCTTGATTGACCAGATTGGGACTTCAACACTGCTGCAGGTAGGGAGCGGCTGACAGTTTTTCCACCGGACTCTAGTGGCAGGTCTCAGAGGTGCGCTTGGCGCCCCACCAATTTGGCCTAGGTAAGAGAAGTACTTCAGGGTCCTGTTGAGCCACCATCTGTGTTCCTTGAGAGGTTGATGGAAGCCTACAGGTGGTACACTCCCTTTGACCCACCTCTGAGGGACAACGAGCGGCTGTGGCTATGGCCTTTATAGGAATCTTGTTAGAGAGACAGAGAAAATGTATCATAAGAGAGAGACTGAGAAAGAGAAACAGGAAAAAAGAGAGAGAAAAGAGAGAGAGAGGGGCGGGATTGCAAACAAGAAAGAAACTTGACTAGGATACTGGCCACAGTTGTAGGAGAGAGAGAGAGAGAGAGAGAGAGAGAGAGAGAGAGAGAGAGAACACAGGGCCTAGACAGACAGGGAACCTGGGCAACAGAAGACCTAGACTGAATAGGAATGGAGAACAGAGACGCCGGTTGGAAAAAGATCAGTGTGCTTATTGTAAAGAAAAAGGACACTGGGCTCGAGATTGCCCAAAGAAAAAGGACAAAACCCCTAAGTTCCTGGCTCTTAAAGAAGATGATTAGGGGCGACAGGGCTTGGACCCCCTAGGGTAACCCTGAACGTGGAGGGGACCCCTGTAAACTTTCTGATGGACACAGGAGCAGAATATTCAGTCCTGAAATAACCATTGGGAAAATTAATAAAAAAAACAAAAAAACTGAAGGCACAGATTCAGTTTGCTAAGGAAGTGCCAGAGGTGACTGTGCCCAACCCTTACAACCTTCTTAGTTCACTTCCACCAGAGAGGAATTGGTACACTGTCCTAGATTTAAAAGATGCTTTTTTCTGCTTGAAGTTACATCCTGACAGCCAACCCATCTTTGCCTTCAAATGGAGAGATCCTGACACTGGACTGGTGGGACAGTTAACTTGGACTAGATTGCCACAAGGATTCAAAAACTCCCCTACCCTCTTTGATGAGGCTCTTCATTGGGATCTGGCCTCCTTCAAAGCTGAAAATCCTCAGCTAACATTGTTACAGTATGTTGATTATTTACTCTTGGCAACATCAACTAAACCTAAATGTCTCCAAGGAACTAAGAGGCTGCTGACGGAACTTGGTGAGTTGGGGTTTCGGGCTTCTGCTAAGAAGGCTCAGTTGTGCAAAACTGAGGTCACCTATCTGGGATACACCCTGAGAGATGGAAAGTGATGGCTGACGGAAGCCAGGAAAAAGACTGTCACCCAGATTCCTGTCCCGACCACCCTGCGCCAGGTAAGAAAATTCCTGGGCACTGCTGGTTTTTGTAGACTATGGATTCTGGGTTTCGCTACGCTGGCAGCCCCCTTATTTCCCCTCACCAAGGATGGAGGAGAGTTCACCTGGACCTCTAAACATCAGAAGGCCTTTAAAGATGTCAAAAAGACCTTGTTAACAGCACCACCTTTAGCCCTACCAGATTAAACCAAGCCTTTCACTCTATATGCGGATGAAAGGGCAGGGGTTGCCAGAGGCATTCTTACTCAGACTTTAGGACCTTGAAAGAGTCAGGTGGCCTGCTTATCGAAGAAACTGGATCCTGTTGCAAGCGGAGGGCCAACATGCCTGAAAGCTATTGTGGCTGTGGCCTTACTTGTTAAAGATGCTGCTGATAAACTGACTTTGGGACAGCAAATTACAGTGGTGGCATCTCATGCCCTTGAGAACATTATCCGGCAGCCCCCTGACCAGTGGATGCTAAAATGACCCACTACCAGAGCCTATTATTGACTGAGAGGGTGATATTTGCCCCCCTTCCCCCGGCCGTCCTGTATCCTGCTACTCTACTACCTGAGGCAGATGACCACTGCCCTGACATCCTGGCAGAAGAAACAGCTTGTGGTTGAAGGGTTGGCTGGAGAATCACCTTGTGGTATGGTTAAAAAAAACTACCAGATGTGGTAAGGTCCTCTGACTATTATGTTATTGGACTTTCTGACTTAACAACAGAAACAGTCAGGAACTGCAAAGCCTATGCTCTGACTAATGCCAGATCTTCCATGCATAACATGGGAAAAAGACTCAGGGGAGATCGACTGGGGGCCTATTGAAAAGTAGATTTTACAAAATTTAAAACAGCTAAATATGGAAACAAATATCTTTTAGTTTTTATAGATACATTTTCAGGGTGGGTAGAGGCCTTCCCTACAAGGACTGAGACTGCCAATACAGTGGCCAAGAAGATTCTTAAAGAAATTTTTCCGAGGTTTGAAATACCCAAGGTAATTGGGTCTGATAATGGACCCGCTTTCATTGCCCAGGTAAGTCAGGGACTGGCCACTCAACTGGGGATTAAATGGAAATTACATTGTGCCTACCGTCCCCAAAGTTCAGGACAGGTAGAAAGAATAAATAGAACTCTAAAAGAGACCTTGACTAAATTAGCCTTAGAGACTGGTGGGGGGACTGGACAGCCCTCCTTCCTTTTTCCTTGTTCCGGGTCAGGAACACCCCGGGGATGGTTTAAGCTGACACCTTATGAGATTCTCTGTGGGGGGCCTCCTCCTCTTCTTACTAAGGTGGGTGGAATGTTCGATCCTGATGTTGTCCTTTCTAACCCCTTGTTCACCTGCATGAAAGCCTTTGAAGTAGTTCGGCGTGAGGCCTGGGAGCAGCTCAGGGAGGCTTATGAAGCTGGAGACCAGAGCATGCCTCATCAGTTCCAGGTTGAAAAAACTGTACTCGTCCGGCGCCATTGAGCTGGGAACCTTGAGCCTCACTGGAAGGGACCATACCTGGTGCTCTTGACTACCCTCACCGCAATGAAGGTAGAGGGCATCTCTGCTTGGATCCACGCCTCGCACTTAAAGAAAGCTCCTGAACCTCCTAAGGATGAGTGGGGATTAAAAAAGACTGTGGACCCTCTTAAGCTACGTCTGCATCGCAGGTGCTCTCCAGATGGGGAATGACAACCCCCATGCTCCTCAAAAACATACTTGGCAGGTAGCTTCCCAAACTGGGGAAGTCATCTGGTCAATCTCTAAGGTAGTCCCCCACTTTCCTGACTTCTGCCAGCTAGCTGCAGGCCTGGAACAGTGGGATATTCCTGAGGCAGACCCCCAGAACCTCCCTGAAAGGGACCCTCGACGAAGACACCCTAAAGGGCTAGGAACAAAGTTCGGTGTGGGAGGCTAGAGGGACACTGTGGGCTGGCTCAACAAGATTTTTACGTCTGTCCAAGGAAAGGTAGGGACAGGAGTGCAGCTAGGCAGTGTGGAGGATGTTGGCTCTGTTTAACTTCTGACTCCCTTACTATGAGGACATCACCGCGTTGGGTACTTTTAATAACACCACCAACCATGACGCCTGCTCATGACATGAGAAGAACAAACTGACCCTAACTGAAGTATCAGGGAAAAAGACTTGTTTAAAAAACCCACCTGCTGCCTATTATCACTTATGCAATGAGACCCTGAGGTCTCCAAAGACTTCTGATACCAGATACTTATATCCTGGCATAGATAGATGATGGGCTTGCAACACAGGATTAACTCCCTGTGTTGCCACTAATATCTTTAATGATACCAAAGATTATTATATGTTAATGCAGCTTATGCCTAGAGTACTCTATCTCCCCACAGATGCCTTTGTGAATGAGTTTGATTTCCTCCCTAAGCGATTTAAAAGAGACTATTTCCCTGACTTTAGCTGTAATTTTAGGATCAGGTGTGACACTGGAACAGCTGCCCTAGTGCAGGCCCCTCAGTACTTTCATCAATTAAGAATAAGTGCCGTACAGGTTTTAATGCTGAAACAACAATATCAAGGGTTACAGGGCCAAGATAAAAATAAATACAATGAAACAGATGTATAGGTTCTAAGACTAGAACAACGGACTAAAAGGAGTGGGGAATGAAGGGAATGAAAATTATTAAAAGACCCCCTAAGTCGACAGTAGAGCCAGGCCAGTTGCCAGGTGGTTCCCGGAACTTAGCTGACCCGGATGGTGAAGTAAGATTAAATTCATTCCTGAGAAAAACAGGTGTAGGATGTTTCCTGCTGACTAACTAATGGGCTGGTACATTCCACTTGTATTTCCCCTCCCCCCTTGGGTTGTGGTAAACAATGGGCTGGGCTGGTACTTTCCACTTGTATTTCCCCTCACCCCTTTGGGTTGTAGTTTAAATACTCTACTCTCCACCAAATCATGGTCGCGGCTCCTACCCCTGCGTGGGATATGAGTGGCACCCTCAGTGCACTGAGCCCCCCCTGAGGCCCCCCCTGAAATAAACCTCTTGCAATTGCATCAAGATGGTCTCTTGCGAGTTTTGGGGCGGCCGTGATATCCTGAGCGTCGCAGGAGGAACTTCCCTCTCCCGGGTGTTTCACTATCAGGTAACACGGCAGCTTCTTGGACACACCAGGCTTCAGGTTCACTGAAGAACTATCAGAGCAGGTTGAACTGAATCAGGAATAAGAGATGAGAGAGCTCTGGAGATGAAGTCCAACCTGGGAAACCAGGGAAGGAGCCGGCCATGCAACCATATAGAGGAGGGAGGCTGAGGTCAAGGTTGTAGGAAGACTGAGGAAGGAATGTGTGAGATAGTATAGTGGGAGATAAGTTGGGACTGAAACTAGGAATTCTGATAATGTTCTGGAAAATGTCTGTCTTGTGCTTGGGGTAAGGCCACTAGTGCACTTGAAGGACAGTCCCACCCCTTTTACAAAAAACTTTCTTTAAAAAGAAAGTGATGTATCTGCATGTGTGTGTCTCTCTGTGTGTCTTCCATTTGTGTGTGGATACCCATGAGGCCAGAAAGGGGTGTTGAGTCCCCTGTAACTGGAGTTACAGATTGTTTGTACCACCTGACATGGGTCCTGAGAACAGAATGGGTCTTCTGGAATAGCAGAATTCACATTTAATCACTGAGCTGTCTCTTCGGCCCCCTTTATTTCTTCTTGATAAACAGCTGTGGTTCCAGAGGTAGAGACCATAGGTAGAAGACCAGAGGTAGAAGCTGGCCTGCAGCAGATGCAGCTTTAAACATCTTTGCAGTTTATGCAGGTGTCAGGTCAAAAAAAAAGTAACACAGGGTTATAAAGATGCCTCGCTGGTTAAAAGCACTGGCTGTGTTTTCAGAGGACCTGCGTTCAATTCCTAGCACCTACATACTAGTTTATAACAATCTGTGATTCTAGTAACCTCTTCTGACATTCACAGGCAACAATACCCATGTGGCACACAGACAACATGTAGACAAAACACTTTATACATAAAATAAAATAAAAAAATGCCAATAACTTTCCCTGCATCCCTCCCCACTAGACTCTTCACTCCATTTCCCTCTTTGTAAAATTAACACATAGTAATTGCACATATAAAGGAATGTAGTGTGATAATTCAATATACATATACAATGTGTGTGTGATAAGAAGACTTCCTGCCTGGTTCTTATTTCACTGATTTTTCTGATTTCTTTTTTCTTTTCTTATCCTGGATGCTTCTTGCTGTTTGTTCTCCTCCATTCTCTCTCTCTCCCCTATCTCTCTGTCTCTCCCCATCTGTCTCTGTTATTCATCTTTCTCTCTCTCCCTCTCTTATTCTCTCCCTCCCTCCTTTCTTCCCCATTTTCTTCCTCTCTTCCAATCTCTCTGTATGTCTATATGTCTCTTCCTCCAAAGTAAATACTTGAATTTTATCTTCACCGTCTTTCTTTTTTACTTTTTAAAAGTTTGTTTATTAATCCAAGTTATATCTCCATCACAGCCTCCTCCCTCTACCCCTCCCAGTCCCATCCTCCCACCCTCTACCCCCTCTCCTACCTATCCTACTCTTCTGGCATTTGGTACCCCCACATATCAGCCCCCCTCAGTTCATCAGTCATATGAGAGCTAAGAGCTTCCTCTTGCATTCAGGGGCCTATATGGCAGTTCCGCTAGGGTGAAGTGTCCCACTAACAGGTAACAATGTTCATTTTCCTGTTCCTTTGGGTCTGTTGGTTGTAGGATAGTTTGTAACAGAATATTTTTATTTATAAACACTTGTACTTACTAATATTAACAGACATCTATAAAATACCCAAACCTTATAACCTAAAACCTATAATCTAAAATCTATAATCTACCTAAAAATACCTTAATACCTAAAAACACTCTAATACCTATCTAAAAACATTTAACACTATTTTAACTTTCTCAAAAGGATATTAATATTCTTAGCATAGACCTGTGCAGGATGGCTTGGTTTATGGCAGTCCCAGAAGGCAGTCCCTTTTAAAGATTAGTGTTTGTTGGACGTTATTTTGCCAGTTTGTGAGACCAGTCTATTTTCACCACCAAATGGTGGCTGGTTTATAAAATGAGTCTGTTCCAACCACCAACCAAGGGTGGCTTTTTCATTCAGCTAAGACTTGCCTCCACGGTCTCTTTGGCCCAGCCAAGTATCAAAACCGAAAGCCTCTCCAAAGGACTTCTGAATTCTGTTTGCCTCAATCACTTTTCCGGTGCTCTGGGGCCCCAAGACAGACAGATGCCTTCAAGGAACTCTCAGCAGTTTTTGTGACAGGCCTTTGCCTTGGAATATAACAATCTACATTTTGTTAATGGCGTACCTTGCTGTGCTCTTCTTCAGCATGACTTATCAGTCAATGAGGGCAGGAGGAAGAGAGAGACCACATGGAATTCTCCGGCCTTCATATCACATTATCTTGCAATACTTGGCAGTCTTGAGGGTCCACGAGATTTCTCGCGATGTCCAACAGTCTTATTGCTTCTCATTATAACTGATATCATCTCTGTGGCTTTTGCTGTTTCTTAGCCATGCCCCTTCAGCAGGGCATATTGTCCTGCCACAACCTGGCTTTGTCCATCCCAGCAGGCAAAAGGATGCCAAGCTTTTCCCCATGTGCTGCCAGATGCCCATCAATTTCACCAAAGAGACCCAAGTTACACCACAATAGTTATCCTGTACTATATGTCTAAAATCCAGTTATAAGTGAATACATGCCATGTGCATCTTTGTGGGTCTGGGTTAGCTCACTCAGGATGAGCTTTTCTAGTTCCATCCATTTGGTTGCAAATTGCATGATTTCCTTGTTTCTAATAGCTGAGTAGTATTCCACTGTGTAAATGTACCACAGTTCTTTTATCCATTATTCATTTGAAGGACATCTGGGTTGTTTCCAGTTTCTAGCTATTACAAATAAAGTTGCTATGAACATAGTTTAGGAGATGTCCTTGTGGTTTGATGAGGAATCTTTTGGATATATGGCCAGGAGTGGTATGGCTGGGTCTTGAGGTAGAGCTGTTCCATGTTTTCTAAGATATTGCCAGACTGATTTCCACAGTGCTTGTAGAAGTTTGCACTCTCACCAGCAATGGAGGAGTGTTTCCCTTCTCCATAACCTCACCAGCATGAGCTGTCATTTGAGTTTTTGATCTTACCCATTCTGACAGGTTCCACTATCTTTCTTAATTAGACTACAAGTGGACTAGATTTATAGCTTTGGTTTAGGCTCTGTAATTAGCATCAAGAAAGATGTTTGGCACAAAACAAGGTAAATAAATCATCTTTGAGTTTCTTGAGTGGTGGGTAGATTAACCATCCTGTGATGGTTAATATTAATTATAATAAACCTGTCAGGACCTGTAAACATGTAGGAGACAAATGTCTGGGTATGTCTATGAGGGGATTTTTAGACTGAGTTAGTCATGGTAAAAAAAAAATCATATCATAAATGTAGAAGACACCATTCCATGAGCTGGGAGCCTGAGATTCATGAAAACAATTCAATAACTAAAATTCATTTTTCTCTGATGGATGCAATTTGCCTTAAGGTATGCCCCAATCCCATGATGGTGATGGATAACTGTACCATCAAACCATGAACCAAAATAAATCCTTCCACCCTTAAGTAGTTTTTGTCAGGTATTTCACTGCAACAATAAGCAAAGCAACTAAGACACTTCCGTCTTGAACATATGGTTACTATCCCTTGGGATCCCATATGAGTATTTCCTAGAGCCTCAAGTTTCTCAATGCACTGAACGATGAAGTCTTGCGTCTCCTTCGCCTATGAGCCCATTGGAGAAGGTGAACCTAAGTCTCCCTTTGCATTCACCAGCAGGGATCAGTTCCATTTCTCTCTCCTAGGCCCTGTCCTGAAGAGCTGCTGGGATGTCATGTCTCCTCTCCACATGGATACCAGTCTCTTTTCATGTGAGGTATCTGGACATCTGTCCCAAGACACAGGAAGAAAGGCCACTGTGAGCAGACCCAGATCTCCACACATTTCCAGGACTCACAGCCTCCACAGTGGGGAACTATTTAATCTGAGGTTGATAGGGTTCCATTCACAGCCTAGCGAGTGATTTAAGGTTCAATATCATTCACACCAGGGCATGGCATTTCATCCATCCTTCACCAGATCCTTGCTAGGAATGACTTTTTTAAAGAAATCACCCAGAGACCTCTTTCAGAAGCCCGTGTGCACTGTGTTTTGTTCCTCAGACTGTCTGAATGGAAGGAGGCTGTCCAATGTCTAGGCATATGTCTTACTGGAGAAAAGGTAACAGGTAGGTGACTACTGGAAAGTTCAATGTTTAGACAACTAGATGAAAGCCACAGTACTTATCAGCAAATCCAGAAACTTCCCCAGGGCTTTGTGAACTTTACTTCAACTACACTCAACATGGTGAGATGCATTTGCTGATGACTGTGGAGCTATGTCTGTGGGTTTTGCCTACCTGGTAAGCACTCTCTGTTCTTCCTATCACAATACCCACAGAAATGTGGAAAATGACCTCTTGACCATGGAATTCAGTCAGAATTGTCAATCAAAGTGCTCCAGTCTTGGCCAAGAGAGGGGTAAGAGACTCAAAAGTGAGTTACATGCTCTGTTTCTGGAATTTGAATTTTAACAGAAAATCAACATTGTGCCATTTACCTGTTCCAAGAGTGTCTTCTTGATCCTGTTTCCTGTCCAAGATCCTCGAGTGTCCCACTACCTGTTTTTCTGTTCAAGAACTGCTTCTGTACTTTCCATTTGGTTCCCAAAGCAATTGTGTGCTCCCCAACCAGTTCATTCTGACTGAAGTCAGAGTTGCTAACCATTACTTATAGGCATAACCTGCCATGTCTGTTAGGCCCTTCACAGAGGGACACACTACTTCCAGGGCCCATGCTTGCTGCAGTGCAGTCAAAATCCTGGGCACTGAGGCCCAATGAGGTGGCTCAGTCAGTAAGTGCTTACTGCATAAACATGAGGACCTGCATCTACATAAAAAGCCACGCATGCCGCTTATAACTGTAATCTCAATAGAGACAGGAGGATCTCCGGGGCTTACCAGCCAACCTATAGCCAAGTCAGTGAGCTCCCGGGTCAGTGAGAGACCCAGTTTCACAGAACAAGGTGGAGAGCAATTGAGGAAGGTATTTGATGCTGACCTCTAGCTTCAACACACACACACACACACACACACACACACACACACACACACACAGGCACACATACGTGCACACATACACACACGGAAGAAGAGGATTCTTGCTGTCCCTGTGACTAAGGGCGGCTGAACTAGTTCGGAGATGGCCACTGGGAGACACTGTAGTCCTTCCAAATGTGACCTGGCAGGCTCAGGGAGGCAGGTGCTACTGTGACTGGCTGTTTGTCTGGCTCCTTTGGAAGCTGGAAGAGAAATTATGGGTGGCAGTGGCTGATAGCAGAAGAAACTGCCATAGATGCCACAGGAAAAGCCATCTTGGCTTGTTTTCTGCTCTGTGGGGCCCTATAGATGGCGAACTGTCCTCCATCCGAGGTGTCTCTCTGCGTACACAACCCTGAGAAGCCCTGTTTGCC
>CAJQZJ010033935.1:780729-799232 GCA_907164525.1 Lophiomys imhausi
ACACACACACACACACACACACACACACACACACACACACACACACAAAGTCATGTGAATTGCTATGATTGTTTACACCTATGTAGATCATATTTGAACCCTTGGCCCTTACTTTTTAAAGTAATTTTTAACTGTTTTATGACCCTGATGGCCCCTCAGTCATAAAAAATAAAGACACCAAGACCTTTCAATATTTCAAAGCTTAAGCCTTATTTGGCCAGACTCTCAACTTAGCTCCTCTAAGTTAACCCAACCACCTAGCCCCATCCAGCCATGTGGCTATCTATATTTCCCAGGCCTGTTGTCATCTCTATCTCCCCTCATGTCTCCTAGTGAAAGGCCCTTCCTTTTTCTACTTTGCAGAGTCCCTTTCTCCCTACCAAGAAGTCCTGCTTTCCATTATCTGCCCAAGCTAATTGACCATCAGATTTTTATTAAATCCAATCAGAGAATGCCTTAGATAGGTGAGGAAGGACAGAGACATGAATTCACACTCTACCCCAGCATTTAGCTTAATTTTAAATTGAATCTTTGGGGATTTCACATCATGAATTCTAGTCCCATTTATTTCCCAGTCCTATATCTGCCCGCTACTCTTGTAATCTTCCCCCTCTAGAAGAAAATAAAAAATAAAAATAAAGATTAGAAAATAAAAGAAACCCAAACCAAAACATACAAAAAACAAACAAAAATACCCATCTTGCCAACCCCTCTGGGCAGTGGCCCTCTGTTAACTGCAGCCTTTGGCACATGTGGAGTTCTGCTCCTTTCCTGTCTCTCTGTAACATATTCATTTGTTGTAGTTGCATTGGAAATTGCACACAGTATACCCTTTTACCCAAATAGCTTTACTTGCGAATGTTCATTGCCATGACTCATTAGTCTAGTTCAAGGCCTCTGGCTTCTGCTATACCATCAATACTGGACCCTCATAGAGACTCTCACATAAACTGGTGTTGCTCTGAATTGTGGGGCTCCTACAGCTATGGATCCACTGGATCTGCATCTTCACATGCTAAGGAAGCTTGTAGCTAGGGTAGATATTGGGGTGAGCCAACTCAAAGCCCCAGATCTGGGCCTGGGAAGTAGCTGAGTTGGTCAGCCTACCAGCTCTCTGGCTGGACAAGTGAGTGGTGGGCCCATCTGGGGCCATCTGAGGTCAACTCTCCACACCACCCCCACAAGGGACAAGACAAGCTCTCCCAAGCCCAATATACTAGCAAGGGACATTGATGCACCCAGTGTCTTAGCTAGTGTTTCCACCATGCCCACCCCTCAAAGTAATTTTTAACAGTGTTTATGTCTTCCCAGTTCTAAAAGGTTAAGTAAAAAGTGCTCATTAAACACACAGCCTAGAGGAGAAAAGCAATATTATATTTTTACTGTTTTACAAAGAAGAAAAGCACTATTTTAAGACAAATTATTATCATAATATTATATGTAATTGCCAAGTGGACAATGGAGCCAAGAATCTGCAAAACTCATGAACTTAATAAACTGTGATAATTTCTTAGAATTAAATGTATTTCTTTCATATGTTCAGAATGCTATTGATAATTATATCAATGCCTAGGTACAGAACTAGTTCTCATGAATTATTTGAAAGTTTTAAAGTAAAACACAACAAAAATAAAATCAACCTCCCTCCCCTCTGTGTGTGTGCACATGTGTGCAAGGTTAGAGGTCAGAGTTTGATGCCAAGTATCTTCTTCTATCACTATCCACCTTATTTTTTTTTTTAGATCAGTCTCTTCACTGAATCTGGAGCTTCCTGATTGGCTAGAATGGGTGGGGAGCAAGCTTTCAGTATCTATCCATCTCTGCCCTGACAGGGCCGGGATCACCAGCATGCCTAGTTTTGATGTGGGTCCTGGGGATATGAACTAGGTCCTCAGGCCTGTCCAGCAAGCATGTTACCCACTGGGCCATCTCCTCAGCCTATATAATCTTGTCATACTCTAGGTATACTTCCTAACATGTCAATGCTGGACTCCTAGTGATGAGGTAGGAGATCAGTTCTGGGATGGGGAAAGGGAGGTGAGCTGTGTCCTTGTGGGAACTGATGGATGCCCCTTTCCTTTTCCTGATTCTGCTTTGGGAGAATGAACCATGGCCCCTGTCCATTTCCAGCTTGCTTCTGTAGCCAATAGCGTTGGCATGTTTTTGTCCATTTGGACCAATGAGACTTAATTGCCTGCTAATTTTGTATTGGATTGAATTCATTTCCAGACCAAATTAATTAAAACAGATGAAGCTCCCTTCATCTATTATTCATGAGCTTGTTAGAACAGAAGAGAGCACATCAGTTGCATTGAAGATACCACATTGTTTTAATGACATTCCTTTAGGTATCTGTTAATGGGACTTTTGAGGATCCCAACATGGCTTCTCCAATTTGTGGCTATAAGCTTTCTAGGAGTTTGCTTTAGTAAATACCTATCTATTACCTATCTATTTATCTATCATTTATCTATCTATCTATCTATCTATCTATCTATCTATCATCTATCTATCTATCTATCTATCTATCTCTAAATGGCTGCTTTAAATATCTCTGATATAGGAAGGTCAGAGGTTGGTATGGAGTTGGATTGGAGAGCTGGGACAGAGTTGTACATTCACAAGGAATGTCTCTGCTGTCTAGCTGGCTACTCTATTTTTTAATATTTAATTTATTTATGTATTTATAACAAAAAATAAGTTTCTGTACATGTGCATGTTGTGTGTTGAATGCATTTTCCCCTGTACTCCCGACTTCCCTTTCTCAACTCTTCCCTCATATTAGTCCCCTTTTTCCTTAGCCAGATTTACTAGTATTTTCATGTCATAGGTACATACATGATCTTATATATGTATGCATATCAAATCTGAGAAACACAAATGAGAGAAAATATATAGCATTTGTCTTTTGGGGACTGGATTAGTTCCAGTAATATTCTTTTATTTTTTTCCAAATGGTGACTTTGTTCTATATGGCTGAAAAAATTTCATTGTGTGTATGTTCTGAAGACAAATTAGTGAACAGCTTGTAGGAATTGGCAAGTAATGGTGAGGAAAGGCAAGGAATATTCAATGTTATTAAGGAGAAGGTTTGATTACAATTCACCATCTTAATGCTTTTTTTCTAAAGTGTGATTCTTGACGCTGTGTAACACGCAGTAAATGCTGACAAGCATGAATTTATCTCAGCTGCATTCTAATGAGTAGTGTGGCTTATCCTGGCAGCCAGAATCCTGTCTCTAGGAGGGACATTATAGCCCATTGAAATACCAGTTTAAGAAATTCACCCAGACTGTGATGTCTGATTGTGTGTGTGTGTGTGTGTGTGTGTGTGTGTGTGTGTGTGTCTGTGTGTGCACTAGTGAATGTTCTAGCCAGTGCACATGTGTGTGTAGATCAGAAGTTGAGATCTGCTGCCTTTCTCAATTGCTTTTACACATATTATTCTTGAGAAAGGATCTCTCACTAAACCCAAGGCTTAATGTGTCAGCCAACTGAATGGACAGTGAGCCTGGATATCTTCCTGTTTCATTCTTTACCGCTAGAGTTACAGGTGCATGTTGCCACACCCAGCTTTTTATGTGGGTGTTGGGGATCTGAGCTCCGGGTCCCTGTTTGCATAGAAAGCACTTTTTTTTAATCTCCTCAGTCCCAAAATCAGATTTTAATGAAAATGAAGTAAAAGGATTATAGTAGGAATGATTGAATGCACTTTTTGTAATGAGGATGCTATAGGCTAGATATTGAAGACAGCATTAGATTTTTGTGCATAGGCCTTAAGTGCTACCCTCTCAGCATCTCCTTGTTATTTTTCATTAATGATACAACAAAAGATCTTTCCCAGGGAATCTATCTCTGTCCTGGGAGGAAATCACACAGCCCAGTTGCCAAGGCTGGAGTGACAGTCATGATCCATTGTATCTGTGTGGAGTAAACAATTAGCCTTGAGCTGGCTCACAGACAACTTTTGGGGTCTGGCTACCTGTCAGCATAAAATTGGGCATGCAAAGGTTTTGTCCTGGAAAGACTAGTCATACCACAGGATCTTTTGTAGCTGGTGGCAGGAGAGGAAACAGAGATAAAGGTTCATCATGTATACAGACTGGGTACTATGGGCCACCTTCTAGAAGGAAGGCCAGAGCTGTTGACAGTTGACACCACACAAGGACCGTTGATGGTTGAAATTGCACAGGCTCCAAAGGACAGTCCCTGTTTCAGATATTCTGCTTCTCTCCGCATAATTAGTGACTGGTGTTTTAACAATCCACACACATAATTGGAACAGAAGCCTTTGTGGAAGATGAGAAACTTGGTGTCTAAGGATAAAGTGAAGAGTACTTTTGCAGGATCCCACCTTGATGTGAGACCCTGAAGTTCACAGTAGAGGAAAGGTATGGATAACATAGAGGTGTAATGGGTAGGAAGGTGAGGAGGGGAGCTAGCAGTGTAGATATGTTTCATGGAGGGGAAAGATAGTGCTATAGCTTTTGAGGGGGTGTTTCTGACCATTTTTTGGGGGAGATGAGAGCTGTTAGGAAGGGATGCATCTAATTGGTAATGCCATGAGCCATGGGGAGGGACCTCTGTCTCTGGGGTGGTCTTGAAGATGTTCATCTTACTCCATATTTGCCTGATGACTCAGCTAATCCATAAGAACTGAGATGTGGTGGGAAGGGATGACAGACAGAGACAGAAATAAAGAAGGTGAGAGAAGAGGATTGCAAATCCCTCATTAAGCATGGGTCAGCATCTCAGGGCCACAAAGGGAGCTGAACACTTTTTACCCTTGAACTTCAGGAGGGTAAACCAATACTTACAGGAAAGATTCCCGTAATAGTCTCTGAATGTTTAGAAAATGATCCTTTGCTTTGATATTGTCATACATTCTAATAGTAACCATAATAGTTGACACTTGTGGAACATTTCTCTTCTGCCTGAAACACCATCATCTAGTGTTCATGAAGTTCATGATAAATATCACTACTATTGTGGTTATTATCACCATCTCTTACAGTCATGGAAATCAAACTCACTGACAACACTGGGCTTTAATATCTTTCTCCTAGAGTCTGTCAATTTTCATTCTTATTATAGTGTCAACCTGACACTCCTACCAAACCAACAGATTGCAGTGATTGGAAAGCCTCAAGCAAGAGTGCTATTCACTCATTTGTTCAATCACTTAAATAAAGCTTATTAAATTTTTGCATGTATCAGGTAGAAAGGCTTTTGGAGAATAGTGATAGCAGAAAACCCCCAAGAGTCATGGTCATCACCCCCAAACTGTTTATAACTTCAGGGAACAGATAAATTTTAAAGAAATGATCATGAATGAAAGTGACAGTGATTATAGTATTTGCATAGTTATGCGCAAAGAACAGGTGTACTGGGAGATGGGCCAGTCAGGGACTAACGGAAGAAGTTCTCAAGTTAGGGACACTAGCTAAGAGCAGAGATGGCTAAGAACATTCTACATAATGAAACACATAAGGAGGCTGGCAGGGTAGATTATACTTTGAGTGTAGAGGCAAGAGGTGGGAGGAAGGGAGACTAAAGAAGGGTTTCTATGGCCTGTGGTGGAGCATGATGGAAAGAGGGTTGAAATATGAGGCTCTGCTGTCCATAAAAGAAAGAGTAGTATAAAGAGCATTAAACACACATGACAGAGCTCTCTGCTGCATAAGAAGAAAGCTCAGATACATTTAAAAGTGCTTTGTCCTCACACGTGCCTATTAGTTGATATCAGAAAGAATTTCAGGAAAATAGATCATTTGTGGGGGTGAGGATCCTCAATATTGACCTTGGACTTATGAGATGATATCATATTTGGGATAATATGACAGTCAATGTTGTTTCCTTGGTCCTATTATTGCTTCTGCCTGCTTTGGATGAGAAGGGGTCATCAGAGAATGAAAGGACTAACCTTCCACAGATGTTCATGGATGCTAGTATAAGCTGCCAGTGGCAGAAGTCATTGAATGCACATAACTGCTTGCTTATGTCTCGTTCATCTTTCTTTATCTGTACCTGCTAAGAGTGGTGAGCTCGCCAGTGAGTCTCCCTCCTCCCAGTCAGAAGTGTCTTCAAATACACCTAATCGTCATCATTCCATGAGAAGGAACCAGGTCTCACAGTCAGCCTCAGCCTAGAGAAAGGAGGTGGAGGAGAGACTGAGGTGAAAGTACATGGACAATGTTTCTACTTGTAAGAGGTTGATTGTAGTCAGTAGAAAATTGGAGACTTCAAAGAGACAGAACCAGGCATCAAATATTAGGTTCAACCTACTTCTGTACACACAGATGCAAAACAGAACAAACAAATGACACATTGCAGTGAAATGCTCTTGAGAAGTACAAGGCAAAGAATGAACAGTTGCTGCCGACAGTGATTTATAGTTTCCAAAGAACATCAGCCTCTCTAGGTTTCAATTTCTCCAACTATAACATTGGGATGAAAATGTTTATCTGCCAGGATTGCTTCACTGATTACTTGAGATAATGAGAATCAAGTGTATAACCTGGAGCTCAGCAGAAACTGTGACTCATCAGAATTGCCCTTGCTGCTGATATTTATTCGGCATTTACTATGAGCTGGGAGACATTTTACACCCTGAGCCTGTGACCAAGATACAGGAGGCTCTGGGTCTCACAGAGCTTCCACTTTAAGTGAGGATGGAGATAGATCAAGATTAAGGTAGAGCTAGAGATAGAAGAAGGGAAGGGAAGAGAAGGGAGAAAGGAGAGAGAAATAACACATGAGAGAATATTGTGAAGAGGCAGAGGTAAGGTTATATATGTGCATTTTAGTCCAAGTTCTGTTGTTATGGTAGGAGACTTGGGATTGAGTGATACATAAAAACGTGATACATATAAAAAGGTGTATTTCTTGGTTCATGGTTCTGTAGATTCAGAAGTCCAAGAGCAAAGATCTGGCATCTACTTGACCTATGGGAAAGGCCTCATGGGAGAAAGGCATCTGGGAGCATTCAGAAACAACAAAGTATAAGTAATGAACTCTCTATACTATCCACTTCTGTCATAACTAACCCAGTCCCAAGAGAATGAAGCTGGTTTCATGAGAAGGGCATTTGGTCATGAGAAGGAATGAATAACCCTTAACAGCATCACCTTCCAATACTGCTGCAATTTCAATATGAGTTTCAGAGTGTGGTCACACTGGAAGTTCAGCAAGGACTTCCTTTAAACCGGGTGAACTATTTGAAGTTGAAACTCGGTGGTTAAAAAGGAGTCAGAAAAGCAGGTATGAAGGAAGAGTCCTCCAGGCAGCAAGAGAAACTAAGCTCAGACCTGAGGCTGATCAGCATGGGCCCCTTGGAAGAACAGAGAGAAGATTAGATAAGGCTGAACAGAGCTTCTGTTAAGCTGCTTGCTTGCACACAACCTCCCTTTGAATCTATTGAGCAAGATACCAGGATGTGGTTTTTGCCTTTAAAAAACCCTTACTCTTAAACACCTGCCACTACACTTGTGTCTCAAATACCTGTGTGTAGTTTCAACTGCTGAAATAAAGACATTCAAATGGTCGTAAACTGTGTCTGAGTAGTGATTTCTGGTAGGCTCCCTGCAACAAAGGATGCAGGTGACTTAGTGCTCCAATTCTTAGTGCCACTGGAAACTCTGGAGTAAGAGTGCTTTTTGAGTGTATACTGTATGGAAGGTGGTGTTCTAGGGACTGAAGACAGCATAGGGAAAGAACCACCAAACAATTCCTACCTTCATGGGACATATGTTCTAACAGCAGGGGTAATTACTAAATAAAGAAGATAAGTAGCATGTACCATACACTAGAGACTAAAAAGTGGTGGAGAGCACTTAACTGGGAAGAGGAGGTGTGGGACAGGTGAGGTCACAGGTCTAGGTTCCTGTTTTTAAGATGGCAATGCAAGCTAGAATGGAAGCTGAGTTAGGTATAGAACTTTAAACTTACCAAGATAGATAGATAATAGACTATTATTATCAGTTGCCAAATATGTATGGACTGGACAATGGGAATGTATGCTACACCTTATAATTTTCATAATTGTTGCTTAATTGTTCTGTTTTGTATTGTATTTATTGTTACAAGAAAAAGAGCCTTTTATTGGACTAAAAGGTGGAGCTGTTAGGGGGAAAAGATACACCTTAAATTTTAAAAGAAGCAGATAGGAGGGTGAGGTGGAAGAGGGTAGGAAGGTGTGACCGGGACGGGGAGAAGGGAGGGGACTATGATTGAGATGTAACTTGAAGAAATAAATAAATGTTGGAAAAATACATGAAAAAAAATAAGAGCTGTTGCATTATTCTAAACCCTCAACAAGTGTGAAATCCATTTAACCTGTAAGAATTTCACTCTGGGGTCTCTCAGTTCCAAATTATCATTCTTCCACTGTACAAAATGCCATCACTTCCTGCCCTAAGATTGTGGGAAGGGTCCTGAAATTTATGTGTGCCAAATACATGGTAAGGTATTGTTATAAATGAAGTGTGGGCTTTGAAAAGAACACTGATAAATAAATGCTTTCCTTTCATTCTGGCTAAAATATGAGCTTACGTGGTCAACCATACAAGTGGTTATGGGAGTGCTCCATTTCTTATTCTACACATGCCTCAGACTATATACCAAAGGCCTTTTGGTGAAATAAATTTATGTTAAAACATTTTAGCATATCTACATTTTACCAAAGTGTCCAATATTAGGAACAGTTAAGCTATGAAATAAGTCTAGATATTCACAAAAGGATGACTAGATAAAGAAAGTGTGGTACATACACATTGTCTTAGTGTTCTGTTGCTTGAAGAGACACCATGGTTATGGCAACTCTTATAAAAGAAAGCATTTCATTGGAACTTGCTTGTAGTTTCAGAGGTTAAGTTTATTATCATCATGGTGGGAAGTATGGCAGCAGGCAGGCAGGTATGGTGCTGGAGAAGCAGCTGAGAGTTCTAAATGTGGATCCACAAGCAGCAGAAAGACACTCTGGGCTTTTTGAAACCTTAACACCCACCCATAGTGACACACTTCTGCTAGCAAGGCCACACCTCTTAATCCTTTCAAATAGTGCTACTTCTTGGTGACTAAAAATTCAAATGTACGAGCCTATGGGGTCTAGTCTCATTCAAACTACCATATATGTGATGGAGTTTCATTCAGGCATAAAGAAGAATGAAATGACATTGCAGGAAAATAGATTGAACTGGAGATTATCATGTTAAGGGAAACAAGTCAGACTCAAGAAGACAAATGTCACAGTGGATCCCAGGGGTGTGTGTATGTGTCTGTGTTTAAAACATGAAGGGAAAAGGGGATGATTTGGAAAAAGGAAGGTGTGGTGGTTTGAATAGGTATGGATCCCATGGAATCATGTGTTTGAATGCTTGGCCCACAGGATGTGGCATTACTAGGAAGTATGGCCTTGTTGGAGTAGGTGTGGTCTTGTTGGATGAAGTGTGTCACTGCTGGGGTGGGTTCTGAGGTCTCCTGCAGAACTCCCAGCTCCTTCAGCACCATGTCTGCCTTCATGCTGCAGTGCTCTCCTGCCAGGATGTTAATGGACTAAACCTCTGCAACTGTAAGCCAGCCCCAATTAAATGTTTTCCTTTATAAGAGTTCCTGTGATCATGCTGTCTCTTCACAGCAATGAAACCCAAGCTAAGACAGAAAGGGCAGAGAGAGAGAGAGAGAGAGAGAGAGAGAGAGAGAGAGAGAGAGAGGGGGAAGGGAGGAAGGAGGGAGGGGGAGAGGGACAGGGAGAGAGAAGAGAGAGGGAGGGAAAGAAAGGGATGGAGAAAGAGGGAGGGATAAAGCAGAGGATTTAGGAAGGTGAATATTGTCAAAGTATATGGTATAAATGGCTGGAAATGTCTTTATGAAACCTATCACTATGTTAAATGAAATGTGTTAATAAAATTTTTGAGCATACAAAGGTTTAAAGAAAAAGTATCTGATTACTTCACTTCTTGAGCTCTCACTGTAGGCAAGTTACACATTCAAATACAAAGTGATAAGACAATATAGACTTGCTTTATGTTTCCTTTTTGTTTTTAAAGAAAAACTAACAAGTGGTCAGTGAATTTGCTGAATAATTTTGTATTTGACAATTCTGGTGGTGACATTTGTAGCAATTTAAGAAATTAATATGAAAACCTGGGCTATAATTCATTTAGTTTGTTGGGTCAGATATATCAGATATCCCTTTGAAGGCCTTTGCTGAGTTTAGGAGACTATAAAGGATATCCCTCTTCAAAAGGAAGAGGGAACTGAGAACTATGGAAAGACACAGTTCTTTTTTCACTACTAAGGAGATTGGATTTTAATAACCATGTAAAGATAAAATACATGTCCTTTTCTTTCTGAGAAAGTTAGCTGGAAATGAGATACTTGCTAATTCTATAACCTTCAAATGTCTGTTTCATCAGTACAAATGTGAGTGAGAAAATTGAACTTAACAGTGTAAAGTAGTATCTTGATTTTAGGTTCTGTTACTTGGATAAAATATATTGACAAAATCAACTTAACAAAAGGGTTTGTAAAGGCTATAATTCTAGGGTACAGTCCATCACTGCGAGAAAGTCAAGGCAGGACCTTGCACATTCATGGACAAGAGTTTGCATATGAGTGTTTTTCCTACATGTGTCTAAGTGTACTATGCCATTCCTGGTGCCCATGAAAACCAGGAAAGGATTCTGATTTTCTAAAAACTAGAAGAAGAGATGGTTGTGAGTCATCATGTGCTTGCTGGGAACCAAACCTGGGTGTTCTGCAAGATCAGCAAGTGCTCTTAACAGCTGAGCCACCTCATCCTTTATATCATATTTTATCTGTTTAAAGATACCCCCTTCTTTTCCCAATTTGCTGAGTTCTTTATTGATATTTTTATCAAACTGTTTTAAATGTGTATGAGCCTATAACTTCTATAACTACTGACTTGGTTAGTTATAGTTTTAGATTTTTTTCTTTGTCTATGGTGATGAATACATGACCAAAAAGAAACATTTTTAAAGTTTAAATTCCAGACTATTTGAAAAAATAATAGAACCTCTAAGAGTGAAAAATATTATCATAAGTGAAAGAAGTATTTGAACTCATCAGCAGATTAGATTGAACTAGAGAGAGAATTGATAAACTGGAGCTGTCCCTGAGGAAATTATCTAGATTACAATGTACAAGGAGATGTTAGATAGACTCTACAATAAACCACAGAAGAATGAAAAGGTTCAATATATAACCAATAGGAAAGAACAGAACAAAATGCAGAAGCAATATTCAAAGAGTTCATAATTAGGACTTTACTCAAATTGTGAAAGACACAAGCTTTCAATTTTGATAATTATGATGAATATTGAGTATGAAGATTTAAGAAAAACTATGTAAAAAGACATTACATTGGCAATATAATAGGAAGAGAATTGCTTAAGGAATATATCATTAATTTATTCTTCATTAATTCATTTATTCACGTGTGTGTGTGTGTGTGTGTATGTGTGTGTGTGTGTGTGTGTGTGTGTGTGTGTGTATGGGGAGGTGGGTATCCCCATGCCATGGTGCTTCTGTGGAGGTCAGATGGTGTTTTGGAGGTTTTTTTCGTGACTCCTACCTTTCTGATGCAAAGTCTTTTATTTTACTAATGTGATATGTACTCCAGGCTAGCTTTGGAAGGCTCTTGTCAACACCTCCCATGTTACTGTAGGAGTGATGGAAATATAGATGTGTACCACTGACTTTTCAGTCTCATTGTGGTTATTAACTCAGGTCACCAGGCTAGCAAAGTAAACCCTTTAACATGTTGAACTGTTTCCCTGGCCTAAGAAATACGTTTGAGTTTTGTTCTTGAGTGGCATTTGGTAATGTAAACATTGATCTTAGGATATACTGTATTGTTCCATTGCTTTTAGTCATTGTCTCATCCCTTGGGTACATTGGATATTTAGTAGAGAAGCCTACAGTCAGCCTGATTTGAGTTGCTTTGACTCACACCCCACATACCAGTTGGATTGGCATATAAGCTTTGAGGATCATTGCTAGAGGCATTAAATGTATACACTTCCTAAATTTATTTTTATGTTGTCATACAGTGAAATTGGACATTTGGAGAAATGTATTTTCTGACTTTCAACATATACATAGACTAACATAACCATCATGGTGATCAGGATTCAGAATGTCATATGAAGGAAGGGATGTGGTGCATTATGTTTGGTCCTGACCTCTACATTTGGCACAATGCTTTGAAAATCCATTCAGTGTTGTGTATTAGCAAGTCTATTCTTCACTCCTTTGGGTAGCGTTCCTTCCACTGTGTGGATGGACCAGGGTGCTTGTTCACTCACCCATTGAATAATGGATAAACTGCTTCCAACTTGAAGCAGTTAGGAGTAGAGGAGCTATTCACTTGTTTGTAGTGTGCTCTGAGTACATGCTTTAATTTCTCCAGGTTGGGCACCCAGGAGTGACATTAATAGATGATTATGAGTACAGGAAAATGCCAGTTCTGCATTTTCATCAGGACAGTTTAAAAGTTTTGTTTCTTGAAATAATTACCAAAACACAAACATGCTTGCATACATATATGCACATGCACACAGACACACAGACACAAACACACACACAGACACAAAGAGATGTATATTGATGTCTCTGGTTTTGAATTTCCTTCCTGGTTGAAAATACTGAATATCTTTGGTGATATATCTATTTTAGTCTTTTTCATATTTTTGAATTGTATTTTTTTTCTTGTTAGAGAGTCAGAGAGTTTAGCAGTTTTGAGAGTTCTTATATGTGCATCATCAAAATTCCCCATCACAGCTCTGATTTGTAAACACTTGGTTCCATTGTGCAGGGTGCCTTGTATTATTCATCAATGCCTTTTGAAGAACAATAGTTTCTAATTTGATGATGTATATAACAACTATTAAATGCATATATTAGTTTATTATGTGGATCTTGTTTTTGATGTCTAAGAATCTTTGTTTCATTCTCCTCATATATATTTTTTCCTCTAAAATTTTTGTGTTGTTATATTTTATATGTAGATCTGTGATTCTGAGTTAATTTTTGGATATAGTTTAGTAAGTGCATCAACGACCTTTTTCACATGGATATGTAGTTAGAGTAGTATTGAATGGCTTTTATATATTTTTTAATAATCAAATCTCATATTGCGTGGGTGTATTTCTCAATGCTGTGTTCTGTCCCAGTGTCTACTCCTTCACACATCTGCATTGCCTGGATTACCACAGCTCTATAAGAAATCTAAAAATCCTGGGAGGGGTGGAAAGAGGGTACTGTGATGGAGATGTAACCTAAAGTAATAAATAAGCATAAAAAAAGAAATCTAAAAATCAAATAATATATACACTTCCTTTTTGAAATTGTTTGAATAAGGTTAGATTTATTTATTATATTTATCTATGATGTTATCTTGAATCAGCCTATTCTTTAGTAAAGTATGTATGGCATTTTGACTGAATTTGTATAATATTTATGAATCAATGCAAAGCAAGCTGACATCATTGCTACCTTGTGTCTCTCATCCACTTACATAGGCCCCTTCATATATACAGTTCTTCCTTGATTCTGTGCATCAGTGCTCTGTGGGTTTTGTCACACAGACATTTTGTTTCCTTAGATTAAAAAATTTTGTTTGTTCTTTGAGAATTCTACAACATATGTTTTGATCATAGTCATCCCCCTTCCCCAGATCCACCCACACATGCCCTCTTTACTCCCACCTTTGTACCCATCTAACTTTTAGTTTCTTTCTTTTCTGTTTTCATCAAGTTCAGTTTGTGTTTCCCCACTACTCTTGGGAGTGTGACCTGCCCTGGAGTGTGGTTGATGTACATGGGCCAGATCATTAGTAAAAAGTTGATTCTCTCTCTCCCAGCAGCCTTTAAATGCTAGTATCTCCTCAACTAGTGGTGAGATTATGGCCCACTTTCTGTGTATGTTGTTGACATTAAAAATTGTTGAGTCCTTCCATGGTTTCCAGGGACTTGTTCTGATGGGGCTGGTGAGGGAATGAAGGAAAGACAAACACAGACATGGAGGCAGAGAGCTAGCTAGGGTCAGGTAGTTCGGGCTTTTGTGCTGGAGAAACCTCAGCAACGCCAATGCTGATTGTGTTTGTTTTATACAATTGAACAGATAGGCAGGGCTTTTGCAAACAACTAAACAAGGAGGCAGGGTTTATTGTATATGGCTAGATCAAAGAGACAGATTTAGTTATTATCAGTAGGAGCAGTCTCTGTAGGGGAGCAGTCTTTAGGTTATAAAAAACAGAGAAGAAAGCTATGGTGGACATTTTTTGCACACATTATCATCATCCACACTTGGACCAGAAGGCGAGGCTTTGCCATTTGCCTCTGGATCTGAAATAGGGTCTGTGACATAGCAGTGTCCATGCCAACAATACACCTTCATTCAGGACTTCACTCACTTATGGCTTCCTCCATTCCCCACAGGAAATATTTTGCTTATTGTATATATTTATTTTGAAATGACTTGTTTTGTTTAATAAGGAGGCTCATCTTCACCTGGCTCCTCCTGAACTCAGCTTGAGTGTCCTGAACAGAGCATCACAGAGTTAGTGTGTGAGTGTGTATCATACAGATGCCTTTGCCTCTTACAACCTCCAAAGAAAGGCTTTGCCAGTTTAGCTTATTATCTCTTCAGGTTTTTGTTTTTTTTTTTCTTTTCAAAATGTAGCATTTTTTAATGTTTATTTATTACTTCCAATATATACCTCCATCACAGTCCCCTCCATCCACTCCTCCTGGACTCACCCTCTCACAATCTCACCCTCTTCCCCTTCTCCCACCTATCCTACTCCTCCAGTGTGGGGTGCCCTACATATGAGCCCACCTCAGTTCAGCAGCCATATGAGGGCTAAGAGCTTCCTCTTGCACTGGAGGGCTACATGGCAGCTTCACTAGGGCAAAGTATCCCTCTAACAAGTAACAAATCCTGTTCCTTTCAGTCTGTTGGTTGTAGGATAGCTTTCCTGTACTATATGGCTAAAATCCAGTTATAAGTGAATAGATGCCATGTGCGTCTTTCTGGGTCTGGGTTAGCTCACTCAGGATGAACTTTTCTAGTTCCATCCATTTGACTGCAAATTGTATGATTTCCTTGTTTCTGATGGCTGAGTAGTATTTCATTGTATAAATGTACCACAGCTTTTTTATCCATTTGTCAGTTGAGGGATGTCCTTGTGGTTTGGTGAGGAATCGTTTGGATGTATACCCAGCAGTGGTATGGCTGGGTCTTGAGGTAGAGCTATTCCAAGTTTTCTAAGATATCGGTCATCCTGACAATTAGAATGTGTTTGAGCTTATCACCACCATCTTGCTGAATCCCATCTCTTCAGTTTTCCAAGCAACCAAGCTGAATGGTTTTCAAGTTATCTCTGAGAATCCATGAGATTTCCAGAGTAACCAAACTATAGACCAGTTTTTAGAGGTACAGGTTACATCTCCAACTCTGCCATTGACCCACATGTCAGCATGTCAATCTAGGGAATAAGCTTGCTGCTTAGGCTTCAGTTTCATGCAAGTTTACTGAGGACACAAACTAATATGTGTGCATGTGTTTGTGTGTGTATTCATTTCAAGATCTACTGCTGCTTAGACAGACACTGACTGGATTTCTAAATCAGCAGCTACTCCTAGAGAGTTGCCCAACAGTGATTGATGACCTTTGTCACTTGGAGTACCTGACTTCTTCATGGTGGCTTAGAAAGCCCATATGTACCCCGAAGATAGCTGTGCTTAAGAAACGTCATTAGTTATTTTTCTGCTTTGTAGTTATACTTCCTTTTCACAATAGGCCAATAAAAATTGTTAATTTTGTTGATTTCATATGTAAATGTGGATTTCAAAAATGCCAATTTCCTATAGGCAACGGGTGGCAAATAGAAGACAGAAAGAAAAAATAGTAATCTCACAGTATAAGGAAAGAAGTTTCAGAAAAATCAAGACACTTCAATTTTACACTCATTTGTCAGGGTCCCATTTGGTGCCAGGTGCTGTCCGGGGTGTTGAAGATATGGAGGTGAGGATGACATGGGTATCAGGACTGTCAGGGACATTAGATGTCCAAGCGGCTGAACCTGGGTTCATTTCCTGGACTATTGGGTCCTAAAGTCGCTTTAGAGATTCACAAACCATGCTTCTTTCAGCAATTGCAACATTTGTGAACAACAACATAGGTTTATCATCATGACTCTAGTGCTGACAGATATGTGGGTATGATAATTTTACTATTACAATTGCATGGCAGGCATTTACTGTGATAATAACAGGAGAGAAAAAACAGTCATTATTTGAGGGGCAAGGGCCTCATAAATGAGCAGTTCTACACCTTGCCCTTGTCCAGAAGTTGGGAATGTTATCCTTGGCTCCACTGGCACTGTTGTCCTTGCCAGAAACCAGAAATGTCACAAATGTGTAGGCATACTTGGTGAAGCTCTGTTTTCTTGTCATTGTTCTCTAGGTCTATGCCAATTTGTAAAGATCTTTCATTTTGGTTAAATGGTCATAATTCCCAAAACTATAGTAATTTACATTTCCAGAACTATAATAGCTTGTTTCCTAGATTCTTGTGCAACTCCCACAAACCTCCAGTAAAGAACAGCCACAGAGATGTTTGTCAACCACCTGATATTATTTTACTCAGCACTTCCTGGCCACTCCTAGCAATGGTCAATCTTGGGTCAAAAAGAGGACAATTCATGATTCCATTCTCCTCCCCACAACTCTCTCTACTCTGTAAGTAGACAGTGATCTCCAATATCTATAACTAGAGATCTCCCTTTGAAGATATTTTTTTAAAAAATAAGAGCAAACCTGTTCTGTTGTCCATCACCTGTTTCTTTGTCTGTCTTAGTTCACCTTCTTCTTTTATAAGGCTTCCTGGAAAATGAACTTGAAGGTGTGACAAAACCCCAGTACAGATGTCTAAGATAGAAAGACATGTGAACACCTCATGGGTGGGACAACAGATCAACTAAACTCCAGTGTTTAATAAATAATAAAGCTTTAATAGCCCCTAGAATGGGATCCTCATGACCCTTGATAACAACCAATCTTGATACCTTCTCCTGCTATACAGGAGCTCTGCTTACTTTATTCCTCTTAAGCCTGTCCATATAATAAAATTCCTTTCACCCTTCCATTATCTGTGAACTCATTGTTTGAGTTAAAAGAAAAGGACCTAGGGGAGTCACTGTTCTGGACTGGGTTTGCTGGCCATTGATTGTCCCTGACCCTAGCTTCCCCCAGTTAGTCTCACCTAAGATAAGAAAGACTCTATCGCACTTAAAGATTCTTCACTTTTTCCACCATCTCAACTGGAGGCATTTCACACACTAGAAAACAATCACTGAGGAAAAGTTTGAAGGATAAAAGCAGATAGGGAAAACAGGATTGAGCTTCCTAGATGGGTTATTTTCCTTTCTCATGGAAAAAGAAGTGGGGAGAAAAAGGCCTATTCAGGAACAAATGTCTGGGTGAGACTACAGGAAAAATGGGAGGACCCATGGGTCTTATAAAATGCCTAGCAGAGGTACCCTAATTCTCTCTCATTTCAGTGGTCTACCAAATCTTGGTTTCCTCTCCCATGCCAAGGGGTGATATCAACCTGTTCCAATAAAATATTTTTTCTTTTGCTCTCTACATTTTGGACTATTGTCTTTCCTGGACAGTCAGTTCTTTGCCTGTCCCATGGAACTAAACTTGGCTAACACCAGAATCAAATTGCAAATATAGATTTTTAATTTTAATTTTGGTGAGATCAAATTGATTAACTTTTCCTTGTGTGAATTCTGGTTTTGATGCCATGTTTGTGAGCTTCCAGCCAAACCCTAAATCCTGAAGACTTTCTTGGTGTTCTGCAAGTGTCATGTTTTCCATTTAAACCTAGAGTTAATTTTGTAAAGTATTGTGGATTTGGCTTCAGGCTCATTTTGTTTTGTTGCCTCTGAGTGATTTTTGTACTTTTGTGAGTAATCAGCTGGCTAGACTTATGCATGGCAACTCTGTTTATTACATCCCATGAGTCTGTGGGTCTCTCTGTGAGGACATCAAAGCGTTGTTTACTGTAAATACATACCCTACCCATCTCAAAACTGAGTGAAGTGGGTCTTTTTGCTTTCTTCTCTCTTTCTAAAATTGATTTAACTACTTTGGCTCCTTTCTCTGTCTTTCCACTTCATTGCTGTATAATAAAAATAAAATTAGGCCTGGCGCGAAGATTTTAGATAGCACAAACTATAACAGAAGGAAAAATTAATAAGTTAAGCTGCATCAAATGAAAAGTGTGATCTGCACAGGGATAAATTATAGAGTAGGAGAAAGTATTTAGAAAGGGCACACCCAGGTGAGGCTTAGCATCTGGGAAGAATATGGAAAAACCAGTGAGTAAAGTAAACAATTAAGGAAAGGGTAAATGACATGAGCAGAGAGAGAGAGAGAGAGAGAGAGAGAGAGAGAGAGAGAGAGAGAGAGAGA
>CAJQZJ010033935.1:801742-813786 GCA_907164525.1 Lophiomys imhausi
GCTTGCTCCCAGACTAGATATTCTCTTTATTACTGTCAGTCCTCCTCCTTTCAGGATGGGTGGATGCTGAGTGTGACCAAAACATTCTCAATTGGCCATTTATTGACCAGCCTTAAGAAAATGCCCTCATATTCTTCTACAGTTTGTTGCAGTCTGATGTCCTGATTATTCTCCTATTAGGTTCTGCTTGGAGAGGATTACTAAGCCAAATTGAAAGTCATAGTTGTTAGGAGGCCTTTCCAGAGCATCACTGAAAAGGAAGTCCAGAGGGGCTTCTTGCCTTCCTCTGCCCATTAGATTTTAGATCAAGATACATATGCCATGCCATGCCCATTAACGTGATGCTGTTGCTATACTTATGACATTTACTTGCTCTGCTGCAGCCTATTTCTGTTGTTGAATTTCCAACAACTCTCATAAAACTCCACCTTTCCCTTGGGTGGTCATGGGAGTTGAGCATCAGTTGCTTTATTTAGTGGACAGCTGGGCCAATTACAATTCATTTTCTGATTTTTGCCCCTTTCTCCCCTAGCATCGTGTGTAGCATCTTTTGGCAATATGAAAGCTAGCTGGCAGGGAGGAAACTTTCAGCCCAGTTCCAGTGTGGCTACTCTATATTGATGTCTCCAAGCTGTGTGGTGGTTGCATAATATAAGAAAATCATTGAAATACCATATGATATTAGGCCCCCCTGCCCCATTGCAACTTTATTCAGATGATGTAAGTCATCTTCTTGTAGAATATGTGTGTGCTTTACTGGTTTGCTAAGCTGTGAGTTATAGAAGATAGAGCCCCCAGAAGTCCATAAAATATTGTAAAATAATGAAATAGTTTGAGGTTCATTTCACTCCTGGTGTCTGGTTTCTTTGCCCTGTTTCCACCAACTGTAAATAGAACTACTCAATGTTCTGTCAATCTGGCAGGAGGAACAAAGCACTTAGCAGGTCCATCAGAAGGTTGAAGTATTTTCTGTCTTTCCACAAAGCTGTTTTCATTCTTCTCCATTGGTACCATGTGTCTGGTCGTCAGGACACATGGGTCTGTGTCTGCTGAGCAAGGCTCTTATTGACAGTGGTAATTATTGAACTTCTGCCTCACACTCACCAGAGATTGTGAAGGCCTCCCGAAACTGCAGTTGGGAATAATAGTTGCTGTCCGAGTTCCATGATGCAAAGGAGCCCAAAGATAATTTTCTCACCAGTGATGACCTCCTAACATTTCTTCCTAGTTTAATTTGCAGAAACATGCAACTTATCCCCCAGCCTGGACACTGCTGTCTGTTCCATGTCTTGTATCTCAGCAGGAGCATGAGTGGTTTTCTGGCTCACAACATAGATTAGGTAAATTGAGAGCCATGGGTGGACATTTCTGTACACGTAACTGCACTAATGGAAGTTTCAAACATCTGTGAGACCCATGAAGCCACAGCAGCTGCACTGCCAGACTTTCTTCATGCAGTGTGCTAATTCCCCAGATTGTCTGAATGGTTTCTATGACCCTTTCTGGAACCTTCCATGTCACTACCTTAAAAGACACCATGGCCTTCTTGTACCATGACCTACAGAATTCTTTGTTATGATGTTTAAAATCTGACACAGTTCAGGGGTCCCATGAAGGTCACATGTGCCACAAGCTTTTGGCATCAGAAAGCTAGAGGAACCCATTTGATCCTCTACTTAACATCTGCACGACTCTGGGGAGTTTAATGTGTTTGGGTAGAAATCTGTCTCTAGAATGGTGGCTAATGAACCATCTTGACTAGGGTTGTGAGATAATAGATTGACTTCTAAAACATATGTTTGATGGCTTCATGTAGGTACCAGCAGTTCTATTTTTCCAGTGAAGAGACAAAATTGTGTGGGGATGCCCCATTCAGCACAAGTAGTTGGTAATGATAGTCTAATAAGTATAAGGTCCTCCATGAGGATGTTCTTCAGTGTTGGGGACACGATGGGTCTTAGAACATGGTTTGTGCCCTATGTAGATTAAATAAGAGGAGACTCTATACACACACTGATTAAAATTCTGGCATGTATACAGGGTCCAGCCTGATTCTGGATAGGAATCACTGGGTTTTGTCACCTTCCTGTGCTCCATGTAGATGTCACTCTAGGCTTTTTCTCTATCATTTGTGCCTTGGGATTTGCATCTGCTGTGAGTCCTTCATCTTTAGAGTCTCTGTCTATTGCAGTCTCATTCATCCTTCAAGGCCTATTCAAACGCACCCTTGGGAAGCTGTTCCTAAATTGCCTGCTTAAGTTGAAGTCCTGTAGTTCAAAGAATTCAAGCTTTGGACTTGAATGGTCTCACTGTTTTCAGCTCTGGTGCTCTTGTGACCTTGAGTTTCTTAGCTGGACTCTCTGGGCTTCAGTTTCCATTTTATAGATCAGAGATGATAAGGCTGAACTCATGGGATCTTTCTGAAGAATAAATGATACAAGCATATTATGTGCCTGGTATCAGTACTTCTCAATGTATACTTATTTTATCATTACTGTATTCTTCAAGGTATGTTCATTTTATCTTTCCTTGACTTAGAATGGCAGCTCAACACTCTATTTCTATTTCTAGCTAGGGTAAGGGTGATAAAACATCACCGTAGAGTGAAGTGTTAATGTCAGAGGGCTTCTTCAGAAGCATGGGGAGATACAACCCTTACACCCTAAAGAAAAAAAATGACGGTTGAGGCTGGGGATTAATTGTAAGAAAAGTAGTACTCTAGAGGGGATTACATTACATTACATAAATTATATTATATTAATTATATTTTATATTCTCTGTCATACCCAGGCCAGGCACTGGGGGAAAGAATGGAATTCCAAGATAACTCAGATGAGGGTCCCTGAAGAAAATCACATTGTTCTACTGCATAGAAGAACCTGAAACCAGTCAGTTCCACTCTGTTGGTTTCTCCTAATTGTGATGATATGCCTTAGAAAAGCAACTTGAAGGAGAGGATTTATTTTGGCTCAGGGTTTCAGAGCTTTTGTTCCAAGGTCATCTGAATCTATTGCTTTGGGACCGAGGTGAAGCAGAATAACACAATGATAGAAGCTACTAACCTCATGGTGGCCAGGAAACAGAGAATTTTCTTAGGAGAAAACACGACAGGGTGGGGGACCCTTACAAAGAAATCCTTGCAGTGATTGTCTTTAATTAACCCTCATCTTCTAGTGCCCACCACATCTACTAATACCATTAAAGTTTGAATTCATTAATGGATTCTCCCGTGATTCACTCTCCTCTCAATAGTGCTACCAGCCAGACACCAACACTTTAATACTCCAGCCTGTGGAAAGCAGTTCTTACTCAAACCTTAATACTTGATAAGCAAAGACCATGGGAAGTCAAAGATGCCATGAAGGGTGAAACATCCCAGCTAAGTTTCAAGACACTCTTACTGTCATTAAACTTCTTAGGAATTGAATTATCTAGAATGTAGAGGACACCCTCTTCAAAGTAAAAATCAAGTATTTTGTTTGTCTCTTTCCTAGAGAGAGGCGCAATGCCTGGCAGGACTTTGTGGGTTGGACTGATAATGTGTTTTCCTCTTGGGAATTCTACTTGCAGATGTTTACTATATGGCAAGAAACTCTAGAAACCTTGAGTGTGGCTTTCAGTAACTACTATGAATAGCTGTGATGCTAACATATAGAAAGAGTAACCTGGCCATTTGGAGTCAGCCAGCCTGTTGCAGACATACAATAATAAATGTCATAGCAGAACAGCCATGGATGGTGGCTGGGATGGAGCTAATAACTGACTGGGCTCCCACCCAAACATGGAGGCTAATCTAGATCTTATCACAACCATTCATTCCATTTACAGTCAATGCTACCCATGGGGTATACCACCATTTCTAGAAGAGAGACTTTGTGGGCTGGTTCTTTTTATATGGAGATTAAAAAAAACTTTGTGTGTGTGTGTGTGTGTGTGTGTGTGTGTGTGTGTGAGAGAGAGAGAGAGAGAGAGAGAGAGACAGAGAGAGAGACAGAGAGAGAGAGACAGAGAGAGACAGAGAGAGAGAGAGAGAGAGAGAGAGAGAGAGAGAGAGAGAAAGAGAGAGAGGGAATTCATGTGAGTATCAGAGGACAACCTTGGGCATTAGTCTTTACCTTTCTACCTTGTTTGAGTCAGGGAATTTGTTTTCACTGGTGTGTCTCCCAGGCAAGCTTGGATGCAAGTTTCAAGAGATTGTCCTGCCTCTGCTTTCCTTCCACTGTAGGAGTGTGGGGATTGCAAACATGTGCTAGCTACCATGTCTCGCTTTACTTGCCATCTGATTTCAGATCCTCCTGTATGTATTGCAAGCACTTTACCCACGGAGCCATCTCCTTAGACAGTTTCTAGAGACTCTTTTGTTTGTTTGTTTGTTTTTGTGTTTTTCAAGACAGGGTTTCTCTCTGTATCCCTGGCTGTCCTGGACTCATTTTGTAGACCAGGCTGGCTTTGAACTCAAAGAGACCTGCCTGTCTCTGCCTCCCAAGTGCTGGAATTAAAGGCGTGTGCCACCACACCCGGCCTCTGGAGACTCTTGATACAGATGTGATATTATGGACTGGATGCTAAAATTCCCCCTCACCACTCATTTATTTAATCTGTATGTGTTGGTGTTTGGAGTTGGAACATTTAGTGAATATCTAGGTTTAGATGAAGTCATAGAGGTGGAGTCCTAGTCTGACAGGGTCAGTGGTCATGTAGAGGAGGCACTCAGGAGCTCATTTAAAACCTTCCCCATCAACCACACGATCTCCACATGCATGCACAAAGAAGAGGTTTTAGGTGAAAGTCTGCTTTGTTTTCATCCAGGCCTTGAATTTTTTAGCCTTCAAAACTTTGATAAATAATTCTGTTGTTTAAACCAGCAGACTCTAGTGTTTTGTTATCACAGTCTGAACAGGCTAGTTAACTTCTTTGAAGTTTTTACAGAAGCGGTCAACTGTAGCTACATGGTGACTGCTCTTGAAATTCCGTATATGAAGCCTGCACAACAGGGCAGAGGAAGGGTGGACTCTAGTGGACACTTTGATGTGTTACCCAGTCTTTCTTCATCAGGACAGAGGCCTTAAGTCCCTAAGGCACATACAGAAAACACTGCTGAGTCTTCTAGAACTCCCCTCCACAGAAGTTCACATCTTCATCTAAGTGCCTGACTATATCAGGGTATCCTTCATCCAATGACCAGTAGGTGTAGATATAGAGAGGCTTAGACACTTTGTCTTAAGCCAAGAGTACTCTGAAGGACCATCTAAGTACCAGCATTCCCTGCGATGAGCTGAAGCCAGTGTCAAGATTGAATTATAACTCATCTTCAGAGCCTGTCTACTTCTTTGGTCCCTTACAGTTGATGTCAAGGGAACCTTCCAATGTTTCCTGCATGTGCTTGGTAATCTAAGGTCTGTCTCTTAAGAAACTGAACCATAGACACTTTTATATTATAAATATTTTATTATATTACCTCATATGAAATTTATAATTATTATACCCATTTCAACACAAACTTCAAAATAACATATGTTCCTTAATTATATATTGAGGGAGAATAAAAATAAAGGTATAGTAACATAATATACTAATGGCTTTAGTTTTTAATAATGTAAAAATGTACCAGGTGACTCTATAGCAGGAGATAAGAAGCAGTAAGGTACTTGTGCCACAAAATCACCATGAACTTGAGGGTCTCATGTTCAGGGATATTGTTTGATCAATGCCACTCAATTGCTGCTGACTATCCTGTCATGGGGGAATAGTGTGAGGATAGCTGTTAATGCTAGAAAGTTTAGTTTTACATAAAGCTCTTGCACCATTCTCTTGATTTACATGAATATTGTTTTCCAAGCTAGTTCATTGCAAATGCAGGGTGAAAATTATTTGGTGTTTTATGTACAACCCAGAAAGCTTCTCAACTCAAGTAAATAGAAACTTTTTTCATGTATGGAACTGTCTGCCAGTATGTCAAGAGGTTGCAAGGGTTATAGACAGATATTATTGTTTTGAGCTAATATACCTCCTGGACTCTCTGCTAAAAAAGAAGGGCCAGAGTGAATGGGAATAGATTCTGTGTAGTAGTCCTAACCTGAAGACATCTACTTCAGCTTTCTGTCACTCTGTTATGGGAGTCAGATTTTAATCCAGGCCCATGTGACCCAGTCCCAGCACTTCTGCTGTGACATCCTCCCTTCCTGTCTTTATCAGGAAGATGATGATCAAGAGCACAGCTTGTGTGGCTCCTGGGACCCCAATCCCTTCTCTTCTGATTCTCACTAATGTGAGGTATGGAAATGTGAGGCCTTTTAAGGAAGTCCTTCCTATTTATTATCAGGGATCATACCAACGCCTTTGGAAAGGCTGCCTGGAGTCTCAACTAAGTCAATAGCTTCTATGGCGAATGCCATAATTCTTCATACAGGAAGCCAGGGTAGGAAACTTTAGCTTCTGTAGTTCAACAGCTGGTAATTGATAGTTTAGGTGGCTTAGACTGCATTTTAACAGTTGCAAAGGCCATTTGTGAGTGATTACCCTGCCAAGGCACATTCATCCCCCTCTCTCTTTTGTTTCTTCTCAAGAGGCTCCCTCCATTCTTTTATACCTTCAATAATTAGACTGATCCACTTCTCACTTGAAAATATAGGTCATAAGTTGGGGGGGAAAGAGTTTCAAGGAATGCTGGAAGGAGAACATACATCCTTCATATGTACCCACTTTTTGCCACACTGACCTCTGATGAATAACTTACGGTGTTGATAATTATTTTGTCTTGTGGTACCTCTTTGATAAAGGACCAGGAAGCCATATTAGGCTGTGTATTGTAGACTTAGTCACAGAACTAAGAACAAAACTGTTTTTATTTTCATTAGAGATTGAGTCATTGGTTAAGTAACAGAAAGGCCTGTATTCAAAGGCTATTGAATAGCTACTTGAGTGACAATATTTATTGGACCATTTCCTGGCAGAAAGGACAAGGACAAAAACACATCACAACATTTCTAACTTCATCTTTAGAAGTATGTGATTCCATTCTGTGGGTCATTTCTACTCAGTGACTAAAGGCAAGCATCTTCTGAGTTGGTTGATTTCTGCTTAAGATTCATATTTTTCTTCTTAAAGAGTTGCATATTTCTCTGCCTTCTATCAAACCTTGTCCTTAAGTGTAGGAATTGAGATAATAGGAATAAAGGACAAATTCCAACCCACCTGGAAGAAGGACAAATGCTCACCAAAGGGAAGTATGTTTTTCAAGTTAAGCCACAAACAGCTGGCAAAGAAATCTAGACCTGAAAGTTTATCCTGCTTGTTAGCATAATTGGTGCTGAAGCAGACAATGCATCATCTTGAACCAGAATGTACCAGTGCTAGATGACTCAATATCTGAGACCACTCTCAAGTGAGCAGCCATTGAAAGAACTGAAGAACTGGACCAAGATGAGATCTACCTCCATGCCAACTTGTTCTGTGCCTCTGCATATTTTTGACGTGTTCAATGAATGTATCTAACTCTTGCCCATGAGATGGTGCTTTGAATGTTTGATGGAAGAAATCACACTGTCAAATATCAGTTGTGCAGACTTAAGCATTCTTAGTTTATTCAACCACCCACAACATCTTATTGTATTCTTCTCTTTAAATAGATATGCACTATTCAATCCTAGAACTACACAGCTTTATATGGTTGCTTAATGTAGAGCACACAAAAATTCAACAGTTAATTGACAGCATGTACTTTGAGTCAGACATTGTATCTGCCAGATGCTGAGACATTTGGTAAACAAACATAGACCTCCTTTTAAGCCATCATCTGGATCAATTATTGGATTATAGTCTAGTGCTGACCACTCCTTTAATCTCACATGCCCTTCTCTTCTACTAGACAGGCTGGGTGGGTAAAAGGGAAGAGGTAATAGTATCATTAGTGATCCATTTCCCAACCTTAGAATACACTGGATTATTCTCTTAGCTTACAATTAAGAATGGGAACCCTCTTCTTGGGGTACCGGGGACTACAGGCTTTGAGCTTAACAGTCATGAAAAATGTTTACGATTAAAAGTGGTGGAGCCGACCTACACTGACGCATTCTGAACGCGGGGGAAAAAAGAGCCATAAAAAACACAGAGTTACTGGGCACTGTGCAAAAACCGGAGGGGCTAGACCCCCCCCCCCGGGAACGCTCACAGCTCCCAAGGGACTGTTAAAAGTCCCAGGGCAAGGCTCTCCCCATCTCTCACAGACACGGAGGCCACTAAACCGGGGACTCGGGAACTCCCATTTGGAGAGGCGCCTGGTAAGATCGATCCCAACTTACAGCAGACAGAATCAGGGTCCACTTGGCCTTAGATCGCTGACCTATTGGGCTCCCCACACATCAGGCTGAACTTATACCCACTTAGAAAAGGTTGCGAGATAGTGGAAGCCTTAGCAAGGAACAAACAGGGGGCTCAGCGGGTGGTCCGCAGCAGCCGCTTGTAAAGCGGAAAAGCGGAGGGCGGGAGGTTCCGAGAGAGCGCAGGAAGCAGGGAACACAAAAGCAGGCGGGAGGGGCCAAATCTCCCACACTCAGGATAGCGCAGCTGGGGAGAGAGCACTGCTGGCAGGGCCAAATTCCCGCCAGTCCACGGCAGGTCATCTAGGGAGAGAGACAGGCGTGGGTGGGACCAGGGGTCCGTGCACCCACGGCGGAGCTGCTGGGACGAGAGGTGCACTCAGGCAGCCGGAGGATCTGGGGCTTGGGGTACCCACGGGACCGTGGCGGCGCAGACAAGAAGGGAATTAGACACAGGGTCCAGCCCTGTGGCGAGAAGACTAGAGAGAAACCAGAAATCGGGACCATAGCTGTATCCTGGAAAATCCAGACATATCAGGTGTGGAGCCAGACCCTGTCAGCCTCCGGGAAGACAAACAAAGCCCACAGAATTTGTGCCTGGGAAAACAGGCCCATATCATCAGAACCATTACAGGCTGATAACTCAGAGTGCAACATAGAGAAGTCTGAATTGGGAGCAGTGAAACAATCCTGGTTCATTACTCACAACCTGGGAATACGCTGCACCAGATCACAGTGCCTCTGGCCATTAAAATCACAGTGACCTTGAAATCCCCCTGTAAGCAACGACAGATAGCCAAGTAACTCGTCCCCTGCACCAAATCATCCACTGTGGTTCCAAACACAGAAAACAGACAGCTAAATGCATCCAATGGTGAAAGGTCAAAAAAAAAATAGAAATCAAGGAATTATGACTGCAACAAAGCAGAACCACCCTAGCTCATCCAATTCGGATGACCACACACCAACAGAAACACATGAAAACATTGACAACTCTGCAGTATGGAAAGTGATAGAGTCCCTGCAAGAAGAACTTAAATCTATGAAGGAATTCAAGGAAACCACAATTCTACAAATCAAAACAAGGAACAACACCATTAAAGAACTCCAAGCCAAGGTGACAGAGCTTGAACAGGAAAAGGAAAAGGCCATGAAAGATTTTCATACAAAAACAAGCAAGCTGGAGAAGGAAATGTACAAAACGAACAAAACCATACAAGACATGAAAATAGAAATAGAAACAATAAAGAAAACACAGTCAGAGTTAAAAGAGGAAGTGGAGAACCAAGGAAAGAGAACAGGAACTACGGATGTGAGTATCAACAATAGGATGCAAGAGATGGAAGACAGGATCTCAGGCATGGAAGATTCAGTGGAAGAAATCAGTACATCATCCAAAGAAAATGAGAAGGCTAAAAAATCTCTCACCCACAACATCCAAGAAATCAAGGACTCATTGAAAAGTCAGAACCTAAGAATTATAGGTATAGAGGAAAGAGAAGACTCCCGACTGCAAGGTCCAGGAAATATCTTCAACAAAATCATAGAGGAAAACTTCCCAAACCTGAAAAAAGAGATGCCAATAAAAATCCAAGAGGCATACAGAACACCAAACAGATTAGAACAGAAAAGAAACTCCTCTCGCCACATAATAATTGAAACCCCAAATGTACAAAACAAAGAAAGAATATTAAAAGCTGTAAGACAAAAAGGTCAAGGCACATACAATGGCAGACCCATCAAAATTACACCTGACTTCTCCCCAGAAACGATAAAAGCTAGAAGGGCCTGGTCAGATATACTACAAGTCCTAAGAGATCACAGATGCCCAGCCAGACTACTTTACCCAGCAAAACTCTCTATCAACATAGATGGAGAAAACAAGATATTCCATGACAAAATTAAATTTAAACAATATCTACCCACAAACCCAGCCCTACAGAAAATCCTAGATGGAAAATCCCAACTCAGAGATGAAAACTCCACCCAAGAAAACAAAGGGAATAGAAAACCCATCAGCAACTAAATCAAAAGAGGAACAGAACCACCGCCTATACCAAACTAATGGGAAATAACAACCCCAGGTCACTAATATCCATCAACATCAATGGACTCAACTCCCCAATAAAAAGACATAGGTTTACAGAGTGGATACACAAGCAAGACCCTTCCATATGCTGTATACAAGAGACACATCTAACTACAAAAGATAGACACTGCCTCAGAGTAAAGGGCTGGGAAAAGGTTTTCCAAGCAAATGGACCCAGGAAGCAAGCTGGAGTAGCCATCCTAATATCAAACAAAACAGACTTCCAACTGAAGTTAATGAAGAAAGACAAAGAAGGGCACTATATACACAAAAAGGGAATATTCATCAAGAGGAAATTTCAATACTGAACATCTATACCCCAAATACAAAGGCACCTACTTTCGTAAAAGAAACACTTCTAAAACTTAAAGCACACGTCGATCACAACACATTAGTAGTGGGAGACTTCAACACCCCACTCACAACAAAGGACAGATCATCAAGACAGAAGACAAACAGAGAAATAATGAGTCTAACAGAGATCATGAAACAAATGGACCTAACAGATATCTACAGAACGTTTCACCCCAACACAAAGGAATACACCTTTTTCTCAGCACCCCACGGAACCTTCTCCAAAATCGACCACATAATTGGTCACAAAGATAGTCTCAGTAGATACAAGAAAATTGAAATAACACCTTGTATCTTATCAGACCACCACGGAATAAAGCTGGTCTTCAACAGTAAAAGAATCAACAGAAAGCCTACACACACATGGAAATTGAACAGCTCCTTACTGGATGACCACTGGGTCAGGGAAGAAATAAGGAAGGAAATCAAAGACTTCTTAAAATCCAACGACAATGAAGACACAACATACCCAAACCTATGGGATACATTGAAAGCTGTGCTACGAGGAAAGTTCATAGCACTAAGTGCTTTCAAAAAGAAAATTGTGACAGCTCATATTAGTGAACTAACAGCTAAGCTGGGTGAATTGGAAAAAAAAGAAGTAAACACTCCCAAGAAGAGCAGAAGACAGGAAATCATCAAACTTAGAGCTGAAATCAACAACTTAGAATCAAAAAGAACTATACAAAGAATCAACGAAACCAAGAGTTGGTTCTTTGAGAAAATCAACAAAATAGACAGACCCCTAGCCAAATTAACTAAAAGGCAAAGGGAAAGAACACAAATCAACAAAATCAGAAATGAAAAGGGAGAAATAACAACAGACATTGAGGAGATCCAGAAAATATTCGGACATTACTTTAAAAATCTATATTCCACTAAATTTGAAAACCTAAGCGAAATGGACAATTTCCTCGATAAATTCCACCTACCAAAACTAAATCAAAATCAGATTAACAGCTTAAACAGCCCAATAACACCTAAGGAAATAGAAACAGTCATTAATAATCTCCCAACCAAAAAAAGCCCAGGGCCAGATGGCTTTAGCACGGAATTCTACCGGACCTTCAAAGAGGAACTAACACCATTACTTTTCAAACTCTTCCACCACATAGAAACAGAAAGATCACTGCCAAACTCATTCTATGAGGCCACTGTCATTCTGATTCCTAAACCACACAAAGACCCAACAAAGAAAGAGAACTTCAGACCAATCTCCCTCATGAACATAGATGCAAAAATACTTAATAAAATACTAGCAAACCGAATTCAAGACACATCAA
>CAJQZJ010033935.1:823939-849260 GCA_907164525.1 Lophiomys imhausi
ATATTAAAAAAAAAAAAAAAAAAAAAAAAAAAAAAAGAATGGGAACCCTTCTCCTGCAAGTGAAATACACAATCAATAATTGTTGAACTTCTGTCAAGTATTATACCTGAGGTTGAACAATTAGGCAATTTCAAGTATTTTCTTATGCTTTAAAAGATACTTATTTTGTCCTCTTTCTTTGTCTCGGTCTGTCTCTGTCTCTCTTTCTGTCTCTGCTCTGTCTCTGTCTCTCTCTCTCATGTGTGTGTATGTGTGTGTGTGTGTGTGTGTGTGTGTGTGTGTGTGTGTGTTGTGTGCACACATATACATGCATGCACCTGCAGGGTCAGAAAAGGGCATTGGGTCTTCTGGAACCGGAGTTAAAGGCAGTTGTGAACTTTGCCACATGGGTGCTGGAATCCAAACTCAAGTCCCCTGGAAGAGTGACAAGTGCTCTTAGCCTCTAAGCCATCTCTCTAGCCCCATGGTTTTTCATTCTGGGAGTGTGTATCTTGGCCTATGTTTTGAAGATAGAGTGAATGAAAGCTTTAAGGAATAAGTCAGTTTCCTAGTGACAAACTGAAATGGGAAAGAACTATTTCTGATTTACCAAACTGAAAAAATGTCTGTTCTAGGTTGCTAGAATTCCATCATACTTAGGAGTACATGAATCTCTGGAAGGAGGTCAATCTGGTTTAATCATTTCTGAGTGCCAGCTGCACATGTAAAGCTCAACACATGTTGGGTGATTAGGCAATCGTTCAACCTGAAGAACAGATCTAGGTCTATCCTAAGGAATGACCTTCTTACCCTATCTGAAATACCTGTAGACCTCTCTGTAGAGCAGGAACCTAATTTCTTTATCATTCTTTCTTGCACACCCATCCCTGCCCTGGAAGAACTGATTCTCTTCCTCTTCTTGACGTTTACCTGGAAAACACCATTCTTCTCCTTGGCTTTACATCAGTGGCAGCCTCTCTGTAAGAACTGTCCCATATCTTTGACTTTTTTATTCTCACAATGCCTTGTACAAACTGCCAAGGTATGACTCATCTTGCTATGTCTGAAGGACTTTTCTTTCTCTCTCCTTACATACTAGAAGTGTCCTGAAGCTGGGAGCTGTGTTTCTTTTCCTTTATATATGTAGCCAACATATTTGGCTGTGTCCTATGGTAAGTGAATGTTTGTTAACTGAAAGGAATGAGTGTTATATTTGAAAACAATCCAAAATCTAAGAACAATAATTTCAGAACCATCAATTTCATGTGATTTCTAGTGTCAAAAATTGAACTTCAGCATTTTAATTTTAGAAAAACAGAAATCACTTCATTAGACAATTCTATGGGGAAATAATAGGAATCAGTAAAACCATCACTGTCTACCAGAAGGAGGTACAGTAAGCTATACCTTATTTTTAACGTTGCAGTTATGCATGAAAAGGAATTTATTGTGTAAATCCATCAGGGGATGTTCACATTTTATGACACATTTTCCTTCAGAAGTGTGTGTGTGTGTGTGTGTGTGTGTGTGTGTGTGTATGAATGTGTGTGATCCATACTAATATATGGAACTACACAAAGAAAATCATTTTTGACATATGTCTCAAAGACATATGCCCTGTTTTGTAGAGATTTCACCTCTTTACATGCTAAATCTTGCTTATAGATCACTGGGGATGTAATTATGGTGAAAAGATATCTTTGTGATAAGAAATGTGACTTCCTGGGTCTTCTGTATACCAGGTGCCTCCTAAGCATCAACCAGTTCTCACCAGCAAGACCCTTGCTATTGCCACCCTCTCTACTGCTCAAAGCAGAGCACCCATCTCATGCCTGGTGGGAGGCAAGCTTTGTCTCTCGAAGCTTCGCCCACTGCAGAGCTGCTAAGGTGGGGGTTCTCAAATGATAAGCCTAATCTGCTCACCACCCTCCCATGGCTCCCTATATTACCCAATGAGATGGTTTTCCAGCTCACTCCCCTCTTTCTGCCTTTGTTCTAATCACAAATTCTGTATGTCCGTCTCTGGATCTTTGTCCTTGCCTTTTACTGTGTCTGTAAGCTTTCATCCACTTTCGGTACCTGCACAGTTTGAGTTGGCCTCCTTTAGGCTTCTGTTTAAATATCTTCATCTTCATGAGACTCCCTTTGATCACCAAATTGAAAAGTAGCCCTCCCTGCATACTCCCTCCCTCTTCTTTCTTTGTCTCATTCCCATCAAGAAGCTGTAATACTACAGCCTTGTTAATTGGTTTTCAGTGGTTCTCCCCCTCTACCCCCGGTGGTCTCCCCAACACTGAAACCTGAGTTCTTTGAGTAAAGGCATGCTTGTGTTTGTCTCTCTGATTTGACCACCAACTAGGCTAGGACAGGTGCCCAATAATGTCTGTGACACAAATCAGCCAAGACACTGGCTGAGCATGGTTGAAGAGTTTGGCTTGTGCCCCTCATGTATTTCACACGGGTGCATGGACTTTAGTCCAGATCTATCTCAACCCAGAGCCAATGTTGTTTCACTTCTGAAACACTGGGTATGTGCCTTTCTGTAGACAAAAGGAAAGCTGGAAAGATTGGACATGTACTTTCGATTGAACTAATAGAAAATAACTGATGAGGAGATTTTACTAGGTGAGATGTGGAAATGTAGCTATTAAGCTAGTCTTCAGGTTCTGTTTCAACTTTTCTCTTTCTAGCCATGTGACCACAGACAAAATGGTTACACTACTCAGCGACTCAGCTTTCTCATCTCCTCTGCGGGGGTTTCAACGATCCCCACATGCCCAGGAATTTTAATACTTGGTCCCCATTGGCACTGTTTGGAGAGGTTATAGGGAGTGGAGTTTTGCTGAAGCAAGTACACACGAGGCTGCACTTTGATCATTTAAAGCCTCATGCCATCTCAATCTCTCTGCTTCATGGTGGTAGTTGTATGTGATTGGTCAGCTTCCTGATCTTGCTGCCATGTCTGTCTGCCACGATAGATTCTTATCTTTCTGGGTTGAGCCAAAGTAAGAATACCACAGACTTAAATTATTATATTGTGGAATGATGTTATTAAATGTTCTAGATTCTAGATTTTCTACCTCCCCCCATAGTAAAATGAATCCCAATGTAGCACAAGTCAGTTTCATTCTTCTCATATCACCCAAGTATAGACATATCTATTATATGTGTTGAAGTTATATGTGCTTTGCATGGGATTTGAGACATACAACAAAACATTACTTGGAGATCTTTTCAGCTGCCTGAAATTACCTCTTAACTTCATGTCTGTTCCAGAGGCCAAGCCCAGCATATCTTAGCTATGTAAGAGGTAAATTTGTTCACTTCTTTTCTCATTTATCCCTAACACATCCCTAGTACTTTGTCCAGATTGTGTTAGATTTCATGTTCCAGCACTGCTGTAATAATTTGCCCCTTCCTCTCACAGCTTGCTCATGGTCTATTACTGTGAATTATTTACAGAAGAAGTTCTGACTTGAGGAGCTATGATAATTGCACGAGTTATCTGTGTGAAAAGGAAGTGAGGCTTCCCTCTTTACAGATCTTAGCTTTGCACAGCACCTTGGAAACATTAAGTACTTTGGTTTCATAGCCAATCTCTCATAAAAATAAGAGAAGTTACTGTCCTAATTGAATAGAGAGATAAAGGTATTAGCTCTGACATGGATGTTTGGGGGGGGGGGGACTGCCACTTCAAGGTCTGTGGCCAGAAGATTCCCTGGAGAGAGAAAACAGTTTTTCCTATAACTTACTTAAGGTGTAACGTGTGTGTGCCTTTCCTTCCAATTTAGTTACTGTTCAGAGCAGCAGAAAAGACAGGGAATTTTCAGCAGCTCTTACACATGCTATTTACAAGACCAAGAGAACTTTATCCTTTTAAGATATAGGCACAAGCACACACATATATGTTTGCATGTGTGCTTGTGTGTGTGTGTACATGTGTGTGCACATGTACACGAGTGTATGTATGCATGTGTCTTTATGTGTATGTGTTTGTGTATGTGTGTAAATGTATGTGTATGTACATGAATATGTATATTTCTTTATTCTTTGCTCCTGATATTACCAGATGCTCCAGATCTTTCTTGTACATTCTCTAGTTTTCACATCAGCATTAGTTATTTTGCTAAGGAGCTCTAGCTCCTTTTATTGCAGAATGACGAATATAAGGGTGTTAAATGTGTTCTTTTTACTGGTTTGCTGTTGGATCTAGATCTGAAGAATTGGCAAACCAAACAGATGTATGTATGTGTAATAATCTGTATATATGTACATATTAGTAAACATGCTTATATGTTATAAACTTTATTTATATAACTTTATTCATATTTATTTTTATTTATAATTATATGAGTTAATAATCATGCATTGAACACTGGCCTGTTACCACATAGATTTTTTTGTTTTGTTTTTTGTTTTTCAATAAATTTATTTATTTGTTGCTTCAGGTTACATCTCCATCATATTGTCCTCTTTCCCCCCTTCCCAGCCCTGCCCTCCCACCCTCTACCCCCTAACCCTTCCATCCCACTCCTCTGGGGTGGAATGTCCCTACATAACAATCCCCCACCCCAGTTCAGAAGTCATATGAGGGCCAAGAGCCTCCTCATACACTGGGAGCCTACAAAGCAGTACCACCAGTGAAAAGTGTCTCATTGCTAGGGAGAGAAAACTAAAACAAACAAACAAACAAACAAACAAACAAACAAAAAGTCATGTCCATGTTCCCTTTGGTGCATTGGTTGTAGTATAGATATCCTGTACTATATAGCTAAAATCTGACTACAAGTGAATAGATGCCATGTACATCTTTCTTAGTTTGGGTTAGCTCACTCAGGATGAGCTTCTCTAGTTCCATCCATTCAGCTGCAAATTGCATAATTTCATTGTTTCTGATGGCTGAGTAATATTCCATTGTGTAGATTTACCACAGTTTTTTTAATCCATTCTTCAGTTGAGGGACATCTGGGTTGTTTCTAGTTTCTAGCTATTACAAATAAGGCTGCTATGAACATAGATGAGGAAACTTCCTTGTGATTCGGTGAGGAGTCATTTGGATGTATACCCAGAAGTTATGGCTAGGTCCTGAGGCAAAGCCATTCCAAATTTTCTAAGATATCACAAGACTGACCTTCATAGTGGTTGTACAAGCCTGGACTCCCACCAGCAGTGGAAGAGGGTTCCCCTTTCTCCACACCCTCGCCAGCATGTGCTGTCATTTGAACTTTTGATTTTAACCATTCTGACAGGTTGTGAGATGGAATCTCAGAGTCGTCTTGAGTTGCATTTCTCTGATGACTAAGGATGTTGAGCATTTCTTCAAGTGTCTCTCATTAGGGATTCCTCCTTTGTGAATTCTCTATTTAGCTCTGTTCCCCACTTTTTGATTGGATTACTTGCTTTCTTGGCATTTAATTTCTTGAGTTCTTTGTAAATTTTGAATATTAGCCCTCTGTCAGATGTGGGGTTGGTGAAGATTTTTTTCCCAATCTGTAGGCTGCCATTTGTATGAATGACAGTGTCTTTTGCCTTACAGAAGCTTTTCAGTTTCATGAGGTCCCATTGGTTGATTGTTGGTCTTAGGTCCTGAGCTGTTGGTGTTCTGTTCAGGAAGTTGTCACCTGTGCCAATGAGTTCGAGGGTTTTTCCCACTTTTTCTTCTAGTAGATTTAGTGTGACTGGCCTTATGTTAAGGTTTTTGATCCACTTGGACTTAAGTTTTGTACAAGGAGATAAGTATGGGTCTAATTTCATTCTTTTACAAGTGGACATCCAGTTGGACCAGCACCATTTATTGAAGATGCTGTCCTTTTTCATTGTATGGTTTTGGCTTCTTTGTCAAAAATTAGGTGGCCATAGGTGTATGGGTTCATTTCTGGGTCTTCAATTCAATTCCATTGATCTACTGGTCTGTTTCTATACCAATACCATGCTGTTTTTACTACTATTGATCTGTAGTATAGCTTTGAAATCTGGGATGGTGATACCTCCAGATGTTTTTTTATTGGACAGGATTGATTTAGCTATTGTGGGTTTTTTGTTGTTCCATATGAAATTGAGAATAGCTTTTTACAGGTCTATAAAGAATTGTGTTGGTATTTTGATAGGAATTGCATTGAATATATATATTGCTTTTGGTAGGATGGCCATTTTTATTATGTTGATCCTACCTATCCATGAGCATGGGAGATCTTTCCATCTTCTAAAGGCCTCTTCAATTTCTCTCTTCAAGGGCTTGAATTTCTTGTGGTTCAGGTCCTTTACTTGCTTGGTTAGAGTTACCCCCAGGTATTTTATGTAGTTTGTGGCTATTGTGAAGGGAGTTGTTTCCCTTACTTCTTTCTCAGACCATTTCTTTGTTGCATAAAAAAGGGCTTCTGATTTTTTTGAATTAATTTTGTATCCAGCCACCTTGCTGAAGGTGTTTATCAGCCTTAAGAGTTCTCTGGTTGAATTTTTGGGGTCGCTTATGTATACTATCATATCATCTGCAAATAGGGATAATTTGACTTCTTCGTTTCTGATTTGTATCCCCTTGATCTCCTTTAGTTGTCTTATTGCTCTAGCAAGAACTTCAAGTACTATATTGAAGAGATATGGTGAAAGTGGGCATCCTTATCTTGTCCCTCAGTTTAGAGGAAATGCTTCAAGTTTCTCTTCATTTAGTTTGATGTTGACCACTGGCTTGCTGTATATTGCCTTTATTATTTCTAGGTATGGTCCTTGTATGACCGTTCTCTCCAGAACTTTTAGCATGAAGGGGTGTTGGGTTTTGTCAAATGCTTTTTGTGCATCTAGCGAGATTATAGTGTGTTTTTTTCTTTCATCTTGTTTATATGGTGAATTATGTTTATAGACTTTCCTATGTTGAACCATCCCTGCATTCTTGCAATGAAGTCTACTTGATCATGGTGTATGATACTTTTGATGTGTTCTTGAATTCGGTTTGCTAGTATTTTATTAAGTATTTTTGCATCTATGTTCATGAGGGAGATTGGTCTGAAGTTCTCTTTCTTTGTTGGGTCTTTGTGTGGTTTAGGAATCAGGGTGATTGTGGCCTCATAGAATGAGTTTGGCAGTGTTCTTTCTGATTCTATTTTGTGAAACAGTTTGAAGAGTATTGGTGTTAGCTCTTCTTTGAAGGTATGGTAGAATTCTGGGCTAAAACCTTCTGGCCCTGGGCTTTTTTTTTGTTGGGAGATTTTTAATGGCTGTTTCTATTTCCTTAGGGGTTATAGGGCTATTTAATCTGTTAACTTGATCTTGATTTAGCTTCAGTAGGTGGAATCTATCAAGAAAATTGTCCATTTTGCTTAAGTTTTCAAATTTGGTGGAGTACAGATTTTTAAAGTCGGACCCAAATATTCTCTGGATTTCCTCAATGTCTGTTGTTATTTCTCCCTTTTAATTTATGATTTTGTTGATTTGGGTTTTTCCCCCATCTGCCTTTTAGTTAATTTGGCTAAGGGTCTGCCTATTTTGTTGATTTTCTCAAAGAACCAACTCTTGCTTTCATTGATTCTTTGTATTGTTCTTTTTGTTTATAAGTTGTTGATTTCAGTCCTAAGTTTGATGATTTCCTGCCTTCTGCTCCTCTTGGGAGTGTTTGCTTCTTCTTCTTTTTTTTTTTCATATTCACCCAGTTTAGATGTTAATTCACTAATATGAGCTATCACAATTTTCTTTTTGAAGGCACTTAGTGCTATGAACTTTCCTCATAGCACAGCTTTCATTGTGTCCCATAGGTTTGGGTATGTGTGCCTTCATTTTTGTTTGATTTTAAGAAGTCTTTCATTTCCTTCTTTATTTCTTCCCTGTCCCAGTAGTCATCCAGTAAAGAGTTGTTCAATTTCCATGTGTGTGTAGGCTTTCTGTTGATTCTTTTTCTGTTGAAGTCCAGCTTTATTCCATGGTTGTCTGATAAGATACAAGGGGTTATTTCAATTTACTTGTATCTGTTGGGGCTATCTTTGTGTCCAACTATACGGTCGATTTTGGAGAAGGTTCCATGCAGTGCTGAGAAGAAGGTGTATTCTTTTGTGTTTGGGTGAAACATTTTGTAAATATCTGTTAGGTCCATTTGGTTCATGAGCTCTGTTAGACTCTATTTCTCTGTTTGGCTTCTGTCTTGATGATCTGTCCAATGTTGTGAGTGAGGTGTTGAAGTCTCCCACTTATGTGTGGGGATCGATGTGCAATTTAAGTTTTAGAAGAGTTTCTTTTACTTTTTTCTTTCTTTTACCTTTTTCAAAGGTGCCTTTGTATTTGGGGCATAGATGTTCAATATTGAGATGTCCTCTTGATGAATATTTCTGTTAATGAGTATGTAATGCCCTTCTCTGTCTTTTTTATTAACTTCAGTTGGAAGTCTATTTTATTTGATATTAGGATGACTACTCCAGCTTGCTTCCTGGGTCCATTTGCTTGGAAAACCTTTTCCCTGCCCTTTACTCTGAGATAGTGTCTATCTTTGTTAGTGAGATGTGTTTCTTGTATGCAGCAAAATGATGGGTCGTGTTTATGGATCCAAGCTGAAAATCTGTGTCTTTTATTGGGGAGTTGAGTCCATTGATGTTGATGGATATTAGTGACCAGGGGTTGTTATTTACCATTATTTTGGTATAGGTGGTTGTCCTGTGTTTCTTTTGGTTTAGTTGCTGTGGAGTTTTCTATATCCTGTGTTTTATTGGGTGTAGTTATCTTCTCTGGGTGGAAATTTTCCTTCTAGGATCTTCTGTAGGGCTGGGTTTGTGGGTAGATATGGTTTAAATTTGATTTTGTGATGGAATATCTTGTTTTCTCCATCTATGTTGATAGAGAGTTTTGCTGGGTATAGTAGTCTGGCTGGGCACCTATGTTCTCTCAAGGCTTGTAGTACACATGTTCAGGCCCTTCTAGCTTTTAAGTTTCTGAGGAGAAGTCAGGTGTAATTCTGATGGGTCTGCCATTGTATGTGACTTGGCCTTTTTCTCTTACAACTTTTAATATTCTTTCTTTGTTCTGTACATTTGGAATTTCAATTATTATGTGGCTAAAGGAGTTTCTTTTCTGATCTAATCTGTTTGATGTTATTTACAGAATCTCTTGGATTTTTATTGGCATCTCTTTCTTTAGGTTTGGGAAGTTTTCTTCTATGATTTTGTTGAAGATATTTCCTGGACCTTGGACTCGGGAATCTTCTCTTTCCTCAATGCCTATAATTCTTAGGTTCCATCTTTTCATTGAGTCCTTTATTTCTTAGATGTTGTGGGTGAGAGTTTTTTAGCTTTCTCATTTTCTTTGGATGTTGTACTGATTTCTTCCATCGAATCTTCCATGCCTGAGATCCTGTCTTCCATCTCTTGTATCCTATTTTTGATACTCATGTGTGTAGTTCCTGTTGTCTTTCCTTGATTCTCTACTTCCACTCTTAACTCTGACTCTGTTTTCTTTATTGTTTCCATTTCCATTTTCATGACTTGAATGATTTTGTTCATTTTGTACATTTCCTGCTCCAGTTTGCTTGTCTTTTCCTGGAAATCTTTCATTGCCCTGTCTTTTTCCTGTTCGAGTTGAGCCACTTTGGCTTGGAACTCTCTAATGCTTTTGCCTGTGAAATTGTGGATTCATTGAATTCCTTCATAGATTTAAATTCTTCTTGAAAGGAGTCTCTCACTTTACATAATGTAGAATTGTCATCATTTTCATATGTTTCAGCTGTGGTGAAGTGGTCAGAGCTTGCTGTACTAGCATAGTTGTGTTTTGTTGGAGTCATATCTCCCTGACTTCTGTTGTTTCTGTTTTTTCTCTGAACTTTAGCCTTTTGGTTGTTCTTGGCTGTTTGTTCCTGGTGCCTTCTGGGTTTGGTTCCAAGGGGGGTGCTTTGGTATAGCAGTTGTATCTCTTGGTGATCTGTCGCTTTCCACTGGCTGGATGAGGCCTTGTGTGGAGGTTCTCAGTGTGTCTCCCAGAGCTCACGCCTTCCTGTTTTGTTTTAATTTTGGACTCAGGTGAGGAGATGTGGTGGGATGTGTTCCTGTAGGTTCCTGGGATCCAACTGGTCTTCGTACAGATGATAGTGCAGGTTGGTAGGCCACAGACTTTTGGGTGGGGTTGTAGCTGCCCTGCAGTTTACGTGTCGAGACCATGTTTGTGGTCCTCTCCAGCTGTTTTCAGGGGGATCTCAGGGTCAATGTGCATCTAATAACCAGAAGCACTGTGAGATGGTGCATCCTTCTCCAAGGTAAGGAGGAATGTCCCAGGATTGTTTCACTGCTCCCAAGTCAGAGCTCTCTATACTGCAGACTGAGTATTCAGCCTGCAGTGGCTCTGCTGGTATGGTCCTGTGTGCCCAGGCACAGATTCTGTGTGTTCTGCAGGTCCCAAGTTTGGGGGTTGAGGCTGCTCATTGGAGTCTTGAAAGGACCCGACTCCACGCCCTTAAGGTGATTCCCTCAGCAGTGTCCCCCAGGCCAAAACTTCACTGATCCAGAGGTGAGACTAAATATGCTTAAGCTCTGGTTTCTCGCTGGAAGGGCCAGAACTCACAAAGAAGTCTGGTATTAATCCCACAATTTTCCCAGGGCTTGGACCTTATGGAGAACAGATCTGCCTTCCAACCCAACCACCTGCTTTTCTGCCACTCTTACAGCTCCACCTATGTCCGTATGGAGCTGGCTTTGGAGACTGGCAATTTGGGGCCACTTTTTTCCAAGTTCTGCTATACTGCAGCTCTGCCAGAAGTGTATCCCGCTGCTCAGACAAGCAGCAGTGTTTTTTCCCTGTGTCTGTAAATCCAATGGAGGGGGCCTATATGTATGTCCAACACCCCTCTGGGGAAGCACAAATTTGCTTGAGCTTTCCAAAATGCAGCTGTGGACCCACCCAGGCCCACCGGGGACTGGGCCCATGCACTGCTGTGCTGCCCTGCCACTGTGCTGTGGCTCTGCTAAGAGTGTATTCTGCTCCCCCAGGTCTGTGACCCTTAGCTAAATAGCTGGGATGCCTGTGTGGAATCTGGGGGCCCAGGAGGCTTGTGAGTAACCCTGTCTGGAGTTTGGGTCTGCCTGCTGGGTATTTGAGTAACCCTTACCTTGAGGCTCTCCTGGTGACGATTCCCAATTCCTGGATTCAGAGGCTTTCCCTGGTCTGTTTTGCTGAGATTCCAAGAGAAGAGAGGAGAGTACTGCCCAGCGACTTTTAATAATCCCTGGGTAGCTGGGTGAAACCCAGTGCATTAGAATCACTTAGATTGTCATTCTGTGGCTTTATGGCTGTTTTCCCCGTGTTCAAAATGTGTCCGCACAGGCCGCCGCCATCTTGGATTCCTCCCCCCCCCTTTTTTAGCTTTCTCCCCTTGCTAGTCAGTAATCTTTCATCTAAGCTGGTTAACATCAGTCAATACATTGTGGTTTCAGAATTTCTGGCTTTGATATTTTGCTACATTCCTATTTACTTTGCTCTTTTACTCTCTACAGGCTCTACAGCCATCGAGTACCTATGTCTATTTAAATAATAACTTACATTAAGTACATGTCAATAGAATTCAGAGTTGGGTACCTGAGTGGTAGCATCACCATTTTCAATAATTCACATCAGTGTATAGCAACATGGACAGGACATTTCTATATCCACACAAACTCCTGCTGCTGAGCTTGTCTGTTCCTGTGCTGCTCTGATACATGCTGGTATCCACAGGGCAGTTATGTCATAACTGCGGCTCTCAGGAATAATCTTGGGTCTAGCTTAGTTTTGAGATCTCACACTTACCTAAGGGGTAGGGTTGAGATACTACTGCTGAGAGCTGGATGGCATGAGGGACCAAGGATGAAGGCTGATTAGAGACAACACCCCACAGGAGGCTGCAAGCTAGGACATAAAGATTACTGCAGGGAATGAAGGCTGACCCAGAGGAGGCCAAGTGAGTAGAAGAACATTTTCAGGTAAGGGCATATGATTTTCTATAGGCATCATATTGCTGAATGGCCTGTTGGTGAGTGAGCCTGCTTGCAGTGATGGATGTGTTTTGGACTATGGAGAGCGTGGGGCACAATCTTGGAGAGTTTTCCCTGGGTACATTATGCAAAAGCAGTTTTTGACTTTACTGTTATGGGGAGTTGGGAGAGAATTCAATGCTGGAGAGTCTGTATTTTTTAGACCCTTGGTGGCTGTCATACTTTATCATGGTCGGTGGGGCTGGAATAGGACTGTGCTTAGTACCCAGGCAGAAGAGAATCAGGACGTTGTTTTTCCACATCTCATTTTCTTTGAACCTGCAGTTCTTCTTTTCTTCTACTTCTTAAAACTCTCACTCCCCATGGGTTGTATTGATAATTGTTTCTTCTTGATCTTCTTATTTCCTGTCTATTTTTATTAAATATGTTAGTTTACTACAGCCACACAAACAGTGCCTCAAAAACAGCACCAGTTTACTAGATTAGAGTTCTGTGGGTTAGAAGTCTGATTCAGGTTTCCCTTGACTGGAACCAAAGAATTACAGGGTTCCTGATGAATGTTGCAGGTTCTTTCTAATTATAGAAACTTCCTACTCTTGTTGCTTCCTGGCTCCATTTTCATGTTCAGAACCACTTTCTCAGTTGCATAACCCCCTTTCAAATTTCTTTCTTCTTTTAAGGATCTACTTCCAAGTGTAATTGTACTGGGCTTTCTACACACTCTAAACATTCTCTGTAACTTAATCACATGGAATCCTCTTTATCACATGATGTAACATAGTCACAGATTCCAGGATTCAGAGCTGTGTATTTTGGGGTCCCTCACCATGACCTTGACACTAAGTGGTGGGTGGACATTTCTGCAGCCTGTATCAAAACTCACACACATGTTTATACTAATCCTTTATCTTCATCTCTGTGTCAAGAACTTGAAAAAAAATTTTTGGTAGAATTACCAAGGGTAGAAGAATATGATGCTTAGTCTCAATTGCAAACTTGAAGGGGTTTAAATTACCATGAAAACAAGTCTCTAGGCATGTCTGTGAGAGATTTTCTAGACCAAGTAAATTGAGATGTACAGATTCCTAAACATGGTCTGCACCATTCCATGCACTGGGAGCCTGGACTAAGCAAACAGAGGAAAGTGAGCTGAGGACCAGTGCTCACCTCTTTCTACTTCTTGCTAGAGGGTGTGATGTGACAGCTGCCATGCCTTCCCCATCGTGTTGAACTGTGACCTTGAAGTGTCAGATCAGTCAGAATATATCCTTCCTCCTTAAGTTGCTTTCATCAAGTTCTTGTCACAGCGACAAGGACAAGAAAGTAACCTATTCAGGCCATGAAAACAGAGATGAGGAGGTTTCCTAGAACTTGCAAGCCCCCAGGTGCCTCGGCCATGGAGTGCTGAGCTCAGAGTCCAGCAGGATGACTCTAGTGTCATGTAGAGTCCTCTGCACTATTGTAAAGAGACAGGAAGTCACAGGAAGTCAAGAGAAATTCCCAGATGAGAGGAGTGGGGACAAGCAGACTGCAGAGTCATAGGCACTAGAGAATGAGCACAGAGGAAGCCATGAAACCCATAAGAGCAGCTTATAATTGGATTCAGGATACTCAGAGTGGGATGGACAGGTTAGAAATCTACTTTTCATAAAAAAGAGAGATTTTAGACTTTAAAATTTTTTTTGAGATAGAGTTTCTCTGTGTAATAATAGCCCTGGCTGTTCTGGACTTGCTTTGTAGACCAGGATAGCAAACACTAAAGCTTACTTTGTGGACCAATTGTCTTGTGATGTCAGACTTCATTAGCATAAGTGACCACCTAGCAGGAGAAATAAACTGAGAAGGTTAATGGTGTCATGAGCTCTTTGCAACCATCATCTCCAGCTCTCATTTCAGTCCTGTAGTCTGTGTTGAAGTAATGAGAGATGTATAAAAAATAACCCAGACACAGATACACATTGTATGTGCTCACTTATAGGTGGATATTAGTATAGGACAGCCATACTACAATCCACGGACCCAAAGAAGCTAAGTAACAAGGAGGGCTTAAGGAATTTTGCTTTCATCCCACTAAGAAGGGGAAATAAAGTAGACATCATAAGTGGAGGGAGAGAGGGTACTGAGTAGGAGGAGGAGTGAATGGATGGGGAATCAGATGTGGGGAGAATGGGGATGGGGTGAGAGGGCTGGGAGAGAGAAGGGACACTTGTGTTAGGGCACCTCTGGGACAAGATGGAGACCTAGGATGGGGGAGGCTCCTGGGAGGACATGGGGGTGACTCTAGGTGAGACTCCTAACAGTGGGGGATACTGAGACTGAAGTGGCTACCTCCTGTAGCCAGGCAGCACTTCCAGTGGAGGAAGGAAGACACCAACCTACCCAAAAAACCTTCAGCCCAAAATTTGTCCTGCCTACAAGATGTGGAGGGATAAAGATGGAGCAGAGATTGAGGGAATGGCCAGCCAATGACTGGTCCAACTTGAAACCCACCCCATGGAAGAGACCCATCCTCTAACAAGGATGCTCTGTTATCCTTGAAGACAGAACCCTTGCATAACTGCTATCTGAGAGGATCCATCCAGCAGATAATTAAAACAGATATAGAGACCCACAGACAAACATTAGATGGAACTCAGGAAGTCTTGTAGAAGAGTTAGTGGAAGGATTGAAGGAGCTGGAGACTTACAGAAACAACTAGCCTGGGTCCATTGGGACTCATAGAGACTGAACCACCAACCAAATAACATGCCTGGACTGAATTTAGGTCCCCTAGATATATGAAGCTGATCGCCTGCTTGGTGTTCAACCAGGTCCCCTAAAAATCAGAACAAGGGCTATCTCTGACTTGGACTCTATTGCCTGACTTTGGATCCCTTTCCTCTAGCAGGGCTGCCTTGTCTGGCCTCAGTGGAAGAGGAGGCACTTAGTCTTCATGTGACTTGATGTGCCAGGGTGGGTTGGTACTCCAGGCAGGGAGACTCCCCTTCTCCCTTCTCTGAGGAGAAGGGGAGGGGGAACAGGGGAAGTGGGTGGGAGGGTAGTACTGGGAGGAGAGGAGAGATTGAGGCTGTGATTGAGATGTAAAGTGAACAAATAAATAAAGTTTTAAAAGAGGGGGGGCTCTGGGATTTCTAAGAAGGTTTATTTGAGTTCAACACCAGGGTTCTAACAAACCCATCACACTTGAGGGAAATAGTTCAGGCCGATATGAGGAGTCACTGAAGATAAGTTCCCATGACAATGAAGCTGGTTGTGACACTCTCTGTGGATGGATGTCTCAAATACAAGAGTATGCCTAGAGGAGGCCAGCAAGGATATTCTTGAGAACTATTCTATGTGAACCTTCATTTTGTAAAGAGATGAGCTTGAAAACATTTGTCTTCTGTTTCCAAAAATCTGAAGAGCAATAAATGGAAGAACAAACAAGTAGAAATCACCAGAGAAGTGGATTTTGGTCCCCTGAAAGAAAGCATTTCCTATTTCCATAGTCCATGGCTAGAATAGACCACAGTGATGCTGATGGCATAGTACATAAGTGTTCACTCTCTCTTTGAAAGTAAGCACATCTGCCCAGGATCCATTCATTGAGCTGTGAGACAGAGATGATTCCATCTTGATAGCAAGCTGCCTTTGAAGTTATTTCTAGCTCTGGAACTCTATGGCAATCAGACTTTTTCTCTTTTGTGTCTTCCCATTACCTGGTTACTACTTATGCCCTATATCTAATCACTTTCTTCCAGGGTGCCATTCCACACTGCTGAGGCTTTATAAGAGTCAGGATAAATATTTTATTACATCTAGAATTGGGATTGTTATACTTGTCTTCAGAGGGAAATATAGTAAAAATGTTTTAGCTTTTACAAACTAAATGGCCTCTCTTAAAACTGCTCAACATTGCTGCTACAGACTGATGATAGCTGTAGACATTCTTCATTAGTGGGATGGCTATGTTCCAATAATATTGGAATAATAATATTCCAAACTGTATAACCAGCTGGTAGGTTGATTTTGGTTTCTGTACAGTCGTTCAGTGATCCATGATTTGAACCATGCATTTATTCCTGAAAAACAAGAGTCATGAAGCAATGTGTAATTATTGACTCTTCACTTATGGTTCAGATTTTCCTCTGTTGGGTAGGTCCCCTTTCTTTCATTAGACTAGGAAGCACTTTGGAGCCAAGAATCAGGTTCATCTCTAAATAGCCTCATGAGCCCAGCATGATGATCCAACTTCTGAGTAATATAACAAGATTTATGGCTTTGAACAAGGAATTATTGAGTCATTGACATTTATGTACACCAGCATGAACTGTAGAGACCAATTGGCTACAAACTCCCTTTCTTTGATGAAAACTCCAAAGCTCAGGTCCGAGCTGTGACATTCACAACACTGTGGAAGTCTTTGGACCTCGATCTACTGACTGTGGTGAAGTGCTCTTTTCACACATGGAACGTGGAAGATGGACTGAGGGATACTCATTATTGAGATTCAAGAATAATGTTGAATTGATATGGGAAAGTCAGCCACATCACACCTATCCTTTTTTAAAATTTAACTTCTTCGTAGATTATTGATATAACCAAACACCAGAACAAAAAACAACTTATGGGAGGGTTTATTCTGGCTTACAGTTTGAGGAGATATAGCCCATCATGTCATAACAGAAGGAGAGTAAGGCATATGTGTCAACAGCCAGGAATAGGAGAGAGAGATGAAAGTGATTACCTAGCTTCTTTCTCCTTTTTCTCCCCTTCCATTTTCTTCAGTCTAGGACCTCAGTCCATGGGATGCTGCCATCCACATTCATGGTAGCTCTTCCCTCCTTAGTTGCATCTCTCTGAAAACTTCTCATTGACACATTCAGAAACATGCCTCTTAGGTGATTCTGATCCAGTCAACTTGTTAAAGATGAATTATTTCATCCTTAGACAGCACCACTACATGCAGGGTCCACTTAAAAGTAATGGTTGCCTTGTGTGCCCCCAGTGAATGAGGAGGCTCTTGGCCCTCATATGACTGCTGAACTGGGATGGGGGACTGTTATGTAGGGACACTCCACTCCAGAGGAGTGGGATGGAAGGGATAGGGGATAGAGGGTGGGAGAGTGGGACTGGGAGGGGTGGAAAGAGGACACTACGATGAAGATGTAACCTGAAGTAATAATAATAAAGTAATGGTTGCCATATGTGCACATACCTGGCACTATATTAATCACTCTTTTGTGATTTTAATTCCCTTTCCTTAAGGACTGTGAGCCTCTTACCATACAAATAAAATTTTAACAGAATGCACCATGGCACACACATACCTTCCATATGTGGTTTCACTAAGTACTTCACTGTATACAAGCAATGAGAATTTCTCTGTGATCACAGTCAGCAAAATAAACTACATGCACCAGTGACATAGGAGGATCAAGAGTAGATCACAAGACTTCATTGAGATTTTACATCCAGGACCCCCAATGAGCATGCTCATGGTAATGTGGTCAAATCTTTGGAGGGACACGTTCCTCCTTCTACATGGTCAAGGTCTCCAGAGTTGTGAGCTTGTACTAAGTTTTGCTCTCCCAGGTGAAGGTTTTTGTACTAGTGAGCTCATTTTAATTCATTCTCGACCAAACTACCATCATGGCTGGTAGATGAACAGAGAAATGCCAACTAAACCTTCAGCTATCTGCTCCACTTATACAGTCAGGAATGTGTAACAGGTGCTTAAATATTTATTGATTGACCCTTTATTTTCCTATTGGTATGTGCTCTCCTAGCATTTGTAACACAATATATATGTCATCGCTTTTCTATAAAACTTCAGGGATTTGGCAGTGAATTCCTTTGCAACCTCACCCCCCCCCCTTGTTTTTTTTAATTTTCATTACTTTTAAGTACTGTCTCTGGTGGGGAATTGCTCCTTGGGAAATAAAGGGCCAGAGGCCTAATTCTTTTATACTCAGTCACAATTCCTAGGTTCAAGTCAAGGTTTTCCAGTGTCCATTTGGAATCCCCAAAGCTGGCACTAGAGCACAGAGGGTGGAGGAAACAAAATAAATGACATTAACTAAGATTATGTTCTCTGAAAGCTGTGCTCTCCGCGACAGTGTAGTCTAATTTGTAAAAGCACAACCCCATTGGGCTGGTTGGTGCTGGTCTAATTAGACCAGGTAAGAACATAGTGGGTAGAAAATTGGAGGTGTGTTTACTTCAACAGAGGGAGGAATGGAAAAATATAAGGAGAAATAGCTGGTCTGGGAGGGTTGGATTACAGGCTCAGCTCTGTTCCTTTGAGCACAGAAACTTGTAGGCAAATTGGTTAATTTCTCATAGAAAAAATGAGAGAGAGATTGCAGAGGGACACAAAGTAGTTGCCCAGCTCTGCTCTAACACTCAGGAGTTCCCTGGAATCAGAAAGCATCTCTGTGATTCATTTGCCCACCAGCTAGGTCTATGCCACATGTGCCTTCCTACCCATTCAGAGGTCAGAGGTCAATCTTTACTATTAATACTTCTTTGAGGCTCTTGTTCTTTGTCTCTATGTATACCAGGTTGACTGGACCATGAGCTTCTGGAGATTCTCCTGTCTCTGCCTTCCATCACACCATAGGAGAACTGCAGTTACAGAGGTATGCTACTACGTTTCACCTTTAAATGGATTGCAGAGTTCTTAACCAGGTAGGTCTCCCTTGCATAGCAATTGCTCTACTTACTAGGCTACCCCCCAAGCATCTTTTTGGTTCTATAGTGAACTGATTACATCTCCTATAACTCAAAAAGGGCATGTCCATGTCCTGTCCTAATGTCTAAACCCCAAGTATGTGCATATTAAGGAAAAGGTCACTATGTACCATCTGGGTGCTAAGTACAATGACAAGCATCCTGATAGAAGAGAGACACATTCTGTGAAGGTTGATATGACCATGGCCCAAGAACACCAGCACACCACTAGGAGCTTGAAGAATAAGAGATGAGGGTCTTTCCTGCAAAGCCCAGCAGAGCCCCCATTGACCCCTATATTTTAGATTTCTGGCTCAAGAGTTGCAAAAGAATATATTTCTATTTTTTATAAACCATGTCCTTGATGGTAATTTGCTGCAGTAACCACAGGGAACTAATATATACTCTGAAGACGTTAAGAATGAGGCACCTGTCCAGAATATAAACAGAGCAGTGATTTTTCAAAATCTATTTATTTATTGTTTTTCTGAATTAAGACTGTAAAGCTTTTCTGCTGGAGCTTTCTGGCAAGTTTGCTTTGTTTATTAGGGAACTAAACTCCCAGAAAGACTTCAGGGTGGCCTTGCTCTCTCCCTGGGAGAGAAAACAAATGCTGTTTCCCTTTGTCTGCTCTAGTGGTCCAAGTCAGTAGAAAGACTATGGTAGGATTAGTGTTAGCATATAATAGCATAGGAACTTGGAATAAGCAAAAGCCTGGACTTTAAGATAAAAGACTTACTTCTGAAGTGGCATGTCCTTGAGAACTTGCCAAGTTTGATCATAGGGTTAGGGACGGGTACATGCCCCCTAAGGCACCCACCCTCAGTCTAGGTCTCTGGACTGCCAGTCATTTCACGCCCCTCTGCAAAAAGCTTTTGAAAAGAGTGAGCCCAGGGGCATGACTTGAAAGGCCCATAAAAGCTTCTGCTGAAGATATTTAAGTCAAGATTCACATAGACAGAAGTGAGCTTATCTCCACCTGTCTCACCATCCTCCTCCTCTGATAGAGAGATTTCTATCATGGACACTTTATCTTGTGTCAAACAGCCCTGCTTCAGGAGTTGTCTCTCCTTGGAGCCCAGGAAATGAAAGTCCTTGAGGGCCTGAGGCATCTGAATAGGTGGCTTCTATTGGAGCCCAGGACCACTGAAGCAAATCCTTGCAGGCCTGGGACATCTGAATAGGTGAGACTGAGAGACTTCATATGCTAAATAATTGGTCTCTAAGACCTGGGGGGTGATTCCTGCTTGATAGTTTTAGGATTTGGCTAACGAAATTCAGAGACTTTGGGACTGAAACTAGCCATCCATAATGATCCTCATCCAGAGGAAAATATCCTTTTAAGAAACTTTAGATTAATGTTAAATGTTTGTATTATAGGTATTAACAAGTTTTAGGTGTTAGGTTTTAGAGTTAGGATTTGGGTTTAGGATTTAGGAATTAATTTTATAGGCAATTGTTAGGTAATAGTTAAGTATTAATAAATACATGCTTGATACATAAAAATTTACTATTACAAAAGACAATAGGGGACAGCTCTGTGCCTTCAAGCTTTGCAGCTAAGAACACTTCCAGAGAAATCAGCTTCCACACACAGCCTGCAATTTTAAGGGTGTCACATGAAATTTGTGATCTCTAGGAAGTTGCCTTGTAAGGTTGACCCCCAAACAGGCAAGAGCTCCAGGGAATGATCATCGGGGCTTTGCAGGTGGCTTAGTTGATTTTTGGCTAACTGTGGTAAGAGACAACCACAAAACTAGGTAAGGCAGAAAGGCTTCAGTTTTGCTCACAGTCCACATAAGCAGGGAAGTTTTGCAGGTAGGAGTCTGAGGGGGCTGTTCACATTGCATCCACAGTCAGGAAAGAGAGCAGTGAGTGCTAGTGCTTAGCTTGCTGTTGCCTTTTCATTTAATCCAAGACCCCAGCCCATGAAATGGTGCCACCCACCGCTAACTTGACTCTTTCCATGTTAATTTATCTAATCTAGATCATCCTTCACAACATACCCACAGGTCTCTCTCCTTGCTCCTGTCAAGTTGACATTTCCAGGTGACCCTGTGGTGGGTCACGGTTATATCCATGCTTTGGCATTGAGTACTGTAGCTTTTTGTTTATGCTGTCTTTACAAGTCTTTAGGCATTTCTTTACTCCCACATCAGGGTGGAATAGAATCAACTTTATAGTCAGAAAATTCAACTTTGACCCAGTTCTGGTCTTCAGCTGTATGATCACTAACCTCATCCTCAGGTTTATGAAGTCTTGTCATGCTATGCAGGTGATAAAGTGTGCTTTGCAGGGTTATTGATGATTAAGTATCCATTGAAAGAGATGCACATAGTATTTACTAAATGCTTAGTATAATTCAAGGTATATATAAATTATATATACCTTAGTATAAATTCACTATGAAAATAAATGCTCTAATTAAATTATTTTTCTTTTAAATTTATGTATGTATGTGTGTATGTATTTATTTTTGGTGGGTTTTGTGGATTTTTTTGTTTTTTTCATTTTGTGAATTTCAAATCATGCACCCTGTTCCCCCTCATCTCCCACCATGCCTCAGATCCACCCTCCACCTTTGAAACCTCTCCCAGTATTAAAAAAAATATATATCTCATTGTGGAAACTGTAGTGTGTCCCACAATATTAACTTTTGTCCATACTTTTTGCTTATAAAGGTTCATTGTAATGACTCTTTGGTCTGGTATGAAGCCTCTGACTTCTGCTATTTTGTGAATATTGGAGCCTCACCGGGACTCCTCTCAGAAATCCTGTTGTAATCTGGTGTCATGGAGATCATGTAATTTGGCTCAGAGGAACTGGCCTCTTCATGCACTCTAGAAGTTCATCTATGGGGTATATGTTAGTGTGGACCCTCTCAAAGGCCTGGTTCTGGGCCTGCAACCCCCACATCCAGTGTCAGTTCTACTGTGCTACCCTGGTAAGGTGCAGGGCCTACTCTCCTTAGTGCTGGAGCAGGTAAGGGGCTGGAAGAGCTCTCCTGCTCTCATGACCTCCATCTGTGCCAACTCTCTTGCCTGCTCCTGTGGTGAGGGCATCAGAGAGTAGAGGGAATTTCTCCCTTGCCAAAACCACCAAAATGTAGACAAAAGACAGGGCTCCCATACTCACACCCTTGGGGCCTGCTTACCTACAACCCCTACATCCAGGACCAGTAGTACTGTGCTGTCCAGGTAAGGTACAGGGTCTGCTTTCCTGGGTGGTGCAGCATGTGAGGGGCAGGATAGCTCTCTTGCTCTCATAACCCCATTAAGGCCTGAACTCCTGTGTGCCACTACTGGTGAGGGCAAAGGAGAGGGAGGGGATCTCTCCCTCACCAAACCACCAAAATGTAGACAAAAGGCAGGGCTCCTACACTCATATCCTTGGAACCTGCTCACCCACAACCCCTACATCCAGGGCCAGTAGCACTGTTCTGTCCAGGTGAGGTACAGGGCCTGCTCTCCTGAGTGCTACAGCATGTGAGAGGCATGGATAGCTCTACTGATCTCAGAACCCTATTAGGGTCTGATGTTATGTTTGCCACTGGTGGTGAGGTCAAAGGGGAGGGAGGGGACCTCTCCCTTGCCAACACAACTGTAAAACAGACAAAAGAAAAGGCTGTCTCTCCCACACTCACTCTCTTGGGGTCAGCTCACCCACAGTCCCCACATCCAGGGCCAGCTGTACTATGCTGCCCATGTGAGTTACAGGGCCTGCTCTCCTGAGTGCTGCAGCATGTGAGGGTGAGGGACAGCTTTCCTGCTCTTATGACCCCATCAGAGCCATATCTCCTGTCTGCCATTGGTGGTGACAGCAAAGGGGAGGGGTAGGAATTTCTCCCTTGCCAATACCACCACAAAGCACACAAAATGCTGGGGTGAATCTCCCATACTCAAACCCTCAGGACTGGGTCACCCAAAACCCTCATATCCAGGACCAGGAAGGATTCTTCTAGCCTCTGGCTTGCTTGCTGTCCTAGGAGCCCATCTGGTGTTTGCCTGGTACTGGACTGGTAGTTGTCACAGGCTAGATCCCTGTCCGGACTCCATGGCACCAAAATGGTGTTGGTTTCTGGCTTGCTTTTTCCCAGGAATGTTAGGCTACTACTCATTCAAAAGTTCATAGGCCAGAACACTGACTGTAGACATAGCCTCTCTTCTGTCTGCCACCTACTGATGCACATGTAACACAGCAGCCACATCTACAATGCCTCTAGTGGCATGTTAGTATTTTTTAAAATTAATCTATTCATTTTATCCCAATCATAGCACCCTCCCACTCTCCCATCCTCTTCCCCATTTCTCCCTTTTAGCTTCAGAAAAGGAAACTCCCCCATCAACTCACCCCAGCTCTTTGAGTCACATTAGGACTAAGAGCATACTCTTCTTCTGAGGGGAGACAAGGTAGCCTACCTCGGGTAAGGTGATTCTCAAATAGGCAATAGAGTATATGTCAGGGTCTGTCTCTGCTCTACTTGCTAGGTAATTGACATGAAGATGAAGCTACCTATCAGTTACATATGTGTAGGGGGCCTAGGTCTAGACCATATATGCTTTTTGGTTGGTGCTTCAGTCTCTGTAAGCCCCCAGAGACCTAGGTTATTTGACTCTCTTGGTCTTCTTGTAAAGTTCTTGTCCCCTCTAGGTCTCTCTATTCTTCCCCCCACTCTTCTACAAGACTCCCTGAGCTCCACCTATTGTTTATCTGTGAATCTCAGCATCTATTTCCATCTGCTGCTGGGTGGGGCCTCTCTGAAGATAGTTATGTGAGGTTAATAAGTGAAGGCATAGCAGAGAATCATTAATAGTGTCAGGGGTTGTGTCTCACCCATTGGGTGGGTCTGAACTTGTACAAGTCATTGGTTGGCCATACCCTTAATCTCTGCTCCATCTTTATTCCTGTACATCTTGTATACAGAGTAAGTTATGCGTTGAAGGTTTTGTGGGTGGGTTGGTTTCCCCCTTTGTCCACTGGAGTCCTGGCAGGCTAGGAGGTGGCCACTTCCATCTTCATGTCCTCCACTGCTAGGAATCTCACCTATAGTCACTCCCCCATCCTCCCAGGGGAGTATCCTTTCACTGGTCTCCCCCTTGCTTCAGAGATGCCTCCCCCATCAGTTTCTCTTTTCACTACTTTCTCTCTCACCCCCTCTCTCACACCTGATCCCCACACTCGTTCCCCTCCTCACACACTCTCCCCTTAGTTCCCTTTCTTCATCCACTTCCTATGTCTATTTTATTGCCCTTCTGAGTGAGATTCAAGCAGTCTCCCTTGGGTCCTCCTTAGAACATAGCATTTTTTGGGCCTGTGGATTATAGGATGGTTATTCTATACAATATGGCTAATATCCATTTGTAAGTGAGTACATACCATGTGCATATTTCTAGGTCTGGGTTATCTTACTCAGGATGAGCTTTTCTAATTCCATCTATTTGCCTGTGAATTGCATGATTTTCTTGTTTTTTCTTCTTCTTTTTTATAGCTGAGTAGTATTCCATTGTGTAAATGTACTATAGTCTCATTAGTCATTCTTCAATTGCGTGACATCTAGGTTGGCTTGAGTTTCTGGCTATTACAAATAAACCTGCTATGAACATAGCTGAGCCAATATCCTTGTGGTTTGGTGAATCTTCCTTTGAGTATATGCCCAGGAGTGGCATAGCTGGGTCTTGAGGTAGAACTATTCCCAGTTTTCTGAGGTAATGCTAGATTGATTTCCAAAGTGGTTGTACAAATTTGCACTCCCACCGGAAATGGAGAAGTGCTCCCCATTCTCCCTTTCTTGGCATCTAGCCAGCATGTGCTATTGCTTGAGTTTTTGATCTTAGCAATTCTGAAGAGTGTAAGATGGAATCTCAAAGTCATTTTGATTTGCATTTCCCTGACGACTAAGGACTTTGAGCATTTCTTTAAGTGCTTCTCCACCATTAGAGTTTCCTCTGTTGTGAATTCTCAGTTTAGCTCTGTACCCCATTTTTGATTGGATTATTTGGTTGTTGGTGTTTAATTTCTTGAGTTCTTTATAAATTTTGGGTATTAGCCCTCTGATGAGGAGGCAGATTTTGCTTTATTTTTATTTAGTACAAAAGGTGACAGGAACTGAAAAAAGCTATAGAATTTGTCCCTGGTAGGGAACAAAGTCAGACCTCTACTCAGGACTGTCTTAAATAAAACTTGTGCTTTGTGGTTCTTATGCTAGTAAATTGCCATATTCTTTGTGTGCATATGCTCATGTAGATGTGTGTATATGTATATGTGTGACACATTTGTATATGTGTGTATGTTCACTGTGAAAGTGTGTGTAAAGACTTTCCACCTTATTTTCTCTGACAGGGTCTTTCACCAAATCTAGAATTCACTGTTTTGTCTCAACTGACTGGCCAGGGAGCTCTCAGGAGCTCTTTGACTCTGTTCCTGACAAATGCTGGGGTTTCAGAGACATAGGTCCCTACAGTTTTTATGTAGGTGTTGTGGGAACTCAGGTCCTCACGCTTGCACAGCAAGTAATTTACTCTTTGAGCATCTGCCTAGACCACATCCTTTTTCATTTGCAAATATAAAAAGTATATATGTATATGTATGTGTACACATATATGTGTAATGATGACTGAATTATGCTTGTGACCAAAATAAGATCACCACTTATTTTTTTTTAAATACTTTATTTTTTTTTCTTCAAGTTACATCTCAGT
>CAJQZJ010033935.1:874260-910131 GCA_907164525.1 Lophiomys imhausi
TGATCTTTGTATATTGATACAAAATTAAGGGTAACGCTTCTTAAAGGCTGCATTCAATTTTACAGAGGAAAGTGGCCACTGAGAAACCCATACTGGGTCCTCCGTCTTCCAAGTTATGGGAATGCCCTCCTCAGTGGCCCCTAGGAAAAACCCAGGCCCTGTCTCTTTTGTCTTTGCTGCATAGATATGGGACTCTTCCATCCCTGCAAATATTTTCCTATTCCAAAGCCTGGAGCATATCCCATATCTTGCATCATACATTGGGCTGAATCAGAATAATCATTACTCAATTTAAATCCCATATCCTTTAAAAGGTCTCTTCCCCAAAGGGAGATAGGGAGCTCAAGTACATATGGCTGCATTTCTCCTGAGTGGTTTTCTTGGTCCTGCCACTTTAATAATCTTGCACTCATATCTGGAGTCTTAGCATAACCCAGGCCTTGAAGTGTTTGAGAAGAGGCATGTATGGGCCAACCTGAAGGCCAGTCTTTCTTTGCTATGATACTCCTATCAGCCCCAGTATCCAAAAGGCCCAGGATCTTTTTACCATCAATTTTTAACTCCAAGACGGGGCGTTGGTCCAAATCCAAGGAGAGAAAAGTCAGATCCGTGCCCGTGGACCCAAAACCATCTTTTCCTCTCTCTCGATCCCTTGCCGCATAGCGATCATGTAAGCTCGGCAACATGACCAACTGAGCAATTCTATCTCCAGGAGAGATAGCTGTTATACCACGGGGGGAGGCTACCATGATCTTAACTACTCCTGTATAATTTGGATCTATAACCCCAGGATGGACAATAAGTCCTCTCAAGGCTGATGATGACCTCCCTAACAGCAAACCAACTGTACCAGGTTCAAGGGGTCCTTTAAAATCTGTTTCAATTAACTGAACCCCCATTTGGGGCGTTAATACGATTCTGGTGGTGGAGCAGAGGTCCAATCCTGCTGCGCCTGCAGTGGCTCTCCGTGGTCTCTTGGATGGCAGAGGGTTGGCCATCTCTCTTGATTCTGTTCTTTGTCCTGATTCTCTACTGCCCCATATATTTGTGGGCCCTGGGGTCGTGGGCCACGCTGTCCGTTTTTTGGACGAGTGCCACCATAACCTTGAGTTAAAGGCTGGCCATGGATGTCTATCACTGAACGGCATTCATTAGCCCAATGGTTCCCTTTTTTACATTTTGGGCATAACCCCGGCCGCCTGGGGCATTGTACACTTCCTGTATTTTCTGTACTCCTTCACCCGGGGCACTGTCTTTTAAAGTGTCCCATCTTGCCACACTTAAAACAAACTCCTGGACTTCCTCCACCTTTTCTGGTCAACTGTACTACCGCGGCAGCAAGACCAGCATTAGTTAATGGCCCTCCAAGTTCTCTACACACTTTCATCCAGGCTTCTAGCCCTTTGTTCTTATAAGGGGTGATAGCGGCTCTACACTCTTTGGTGCATTGCTCATAGACTGACTGTTTTATTAGTGGCATAGCAGCATCCGGGTCACCAAAAATCTTCCCTGCCGCTTCCACCAATCGTGCCACAAAGTCTGAAAAGGGCTCCATGGGGCCCTGTAGAATCTTAGTTAAATTCCCACTCACCTCCCCTTTGTTATGAAGGGATTTCCAAGCCTTGATAGCTGTCTGGTTTGTTTATTCATAAACCTGATTGGGATATCCTGTCTGCTGGTTGGCAAATCTCCCCTGCCCAAGCAGCATATCTCTATCCTAGGCTGGATTTCCATTTCTCTGATTAATGGAATGCTTGCTCAGTGGCATACTCAATCAAGAAAGCTTTCCAGTCTAAGTATTGCCCTGGACTTAAGCAGGCGCGGGCCAGGCCACTCCAATCACTTGGAGTCATACAATGTCTGCTTAATGCTTCCACTTGAGCCAATGTAAAAGAAGTGGTAATGCCATAGGCACGAACCGACTCTGCAAGGGATTTAACTACTTTAAAATCAAGCGGTTCCTCGTACCTGTTCCCTTGTGGGTCTTGGTATACCAGATAGGCAAACTGTAATTCTGTTCTTACTTGTGTCCACACCCCCGGGCAGAAAGATCTCCCTACCTTCCGAGACTGAACAGGCTGATCTATCTGAATGGCTTCTAGGTATGGAGGGGGAGTTGAAGGCGCCGTGGCAACGGCTTCACTTACACTGACTGCCGCCAACGTGTCTTTCTCTTTTACCTTTTTCTTTTCCCTTTTTCTAATAGCAGTCCTCTCCAACTGTTCTATTAGAGCAGGTAGCTCCCCTTCAGAATCCGTGCCCTTTGAGTCCTCAAAATCTCTAAAATCTCTAAGATCGGGATAGAGAGGGACCTTCTTTTTGCTTCCCTTTTCACTGTCTGCCTGCTCAGATCTTTCCCCTTGCAGCAGTTCCAAGGCTGATTCTCCCTCCTTGATTGCTTTACAACATCTCTGATCTTCTAAACAACTCCTCACCATCTTCCAAATCGGTCTTACTCCATGCTTCAGAGTACCTTGCTCCCAAGCAAAATCCAAGTCCCTGCCTAATTTGTCCCAGCAGGATACCGTAAGATTCCCGGACACCGCAAACCACGGAGCCACGGAGTCGCATTCATTCAAAAATCTCTCTAGGGTTGACTTCTTAAATTTCAAATTCCTAGCTAAAAGTAGCTCCTGAAGAGCCAGAAAAATTGGATGTGACTGAGACAATCCCATGATTAAAAATTTACTTTCGGTTTGCAGTTTTCCCGTGAAACTTTACCTTTTGTTCGCAATCTCCGCGAAACTTTACCCTTTTTGTTCACTATTTCTGCGAAACTTTACCTTTTGTTCGCTATTTCCACGAAACTTTACCTTTTGTTCGCTATTTCCGCAAAACTTTATTGTCCCAATTTACCCCGGGAACTTACCAGTGCACTGCCCCTGACTGCAGGAGTTCTGAGTCTCTTCTGGGTCCCCGTACGGGCCACCACTTGTCGCGTCCCCCTCGACCAGCAAGGACGACGCAACTCACAAAAGCTCTTCTCAAGCAGTTTATTCAGGTCCCTTGAAAACAGTCTTCCGAATGCCCGGGCAGACCCAACCCACAGGCTAAATACTATATGAACAGCCAATCAAGTAAAGCCACGTGGTGCTATCTTAGAGGCCCACGTATGCGGAAGCAAGCCAGATCAGCGGTCTTAGCCAAATATGGACTTGTTTACCACCGAGAGCACTCACCATCGGGCTGGTGGAAGGCGGAAACCGGCGCCATCTTTAGGGCGCGGCACGTCGCAGCTCTCTACACATAGTGAACTGTCTTTAGATTCTTTGAAACATGCTGAGGCTTGGCCCTTGTTTTCTTTGACTCCTTGCCAAGCCTATTACATGTGTCTGAGCTGCAAGGACTGGAAGAATTATGATTTCCATTTGGCTTCTGTGGCCGTTTAGTCTAATTTGCGCTGGCTTTGAAATACAGTGATTGCTGTCTTTGTTGTTTGGGTTTGGGGGCTGTTTCAAGTCCTGTGTTTTTTCTCCTTTTCCTTTGATTGTCTTGCCCCCACTCCTCACTTCAAGGTTGGAGTAGGGAAAGAGAGAGAGAGTAATAAAATGTGAAAAAATAATCCTCAAATCCAGAAACTCAGCCACCACCATCAGAGTCCCAATTCCCATATGGACAGTTTGCTCCAACACTGGATTTCATTAACTGAAGGGCTGTATTGCAAGGCGAAGCATGATAATGAGGTTTCAGCTAATAGAAACACATGGAATGTTTTTACCACTAACTTCAGTTCCCAACTTGTTGGGGGAGTGGGATGGGGGATGCTTTAGCAGATTCCATTACCCATGTGGGAATGCATGGACGATCCTAGCACCTTCCTCAAGCATCCCACTTCTGCTCCCATCCTCCACCCCTACCAGACCACCCTAGGGGGAACTCCACCACAAGAATGAATGGAAGTGAGTAGGATCAAAAACTACCTTTGCAAGGGGAAAGGAGCTGCCAATTACCTCCTTGTCCCTCAAGCAACTACTTGTCCTTAGCTGCTTGACTGTTTTACATTGTTGGACATGTACGTTCGACCAGGCCTGGGTTCTGACACCTTGGGTTCCTTGGATTTTCCTCCTACTTTTCTGGTTGCATTCTTCATCTATTTCTTTTTACTAATCTTTCTCTGTCTTGTGACATGTTTGTGTGGGTACATGCTTGTATGTGGAAGCCAGAAGTCAATGCCAGCTCTCTTCTTCAGTTGCTCTCTGCCTTATGTTTTGAGTCAAAATTTCTCCCTGAACTTAAGAGCATATTTATTTTCTGGTGCTGGCTCATGAGCTCCAGGGATTTGCCTGTCCCCTCTTCCCTGGAGCTAGGATTGGGGATGTGCCACCATACCTAATTTTATGTGAGTGTTGAGGATCTGAACTCAGGTCCTCTGCCTATAGGATGTGGTGGTTTAAAAATGAATGGCTCCCATAGACTCATATTTGAATGCTTATGGAGTGATATTAGGAGGTGTGGCATTATTGGAGGCAGTTTGTCACTAGGGGTGGACCTTGTGGTTTCAAATGCTCAAGACAGACCCAGTGTCACTCTTACTGCTGCCTGTGGATTTGTGGATCTCAGCTCCTTCTCCATCACCATGTCTTCCTGCCTGCCACCATGCTTCCTACCATGATGATAATGGACTAATCTCCTGAACCAGCTCCAAGTAAATGTTTTCCTTTATAAGAGTTGCAATAGGACATTAAGTAAGACATAAGACAAGTACATTACTGACTGAGCCATCTCCCTCCCTCCCCCCATCCATTGCTGCACATTCCTTTGTACAGGTATCCATGTTGCTCCTGAAAGTTAGGAAATTTAGGGAATCAAAATAAAACAAAAACTATACTGTTTCCCAGATGCTTGCCTAATATCTCCATCTCTCTATTTTCTTTCTCCACTGCCCTTTTCTTTGTAGAGACTTTAAATGCCAGGTGCTTGCTGAGCACTGGAGATGAGATGAGGGACAAAGACCCTGTCCTGGAGGTCCTCATAGTCTGCAGCCTGTGGCCATCAACCCACTTTTCTGTTTACACTATCCTCCTGGATTTTCTACCAAATATACTTCTGTGCTCCAACACAGTCAAGACTGATCTATTTCTCAAGCTGTAATCTCCATGGAAAATTAGGATCCAGTCGGAAATGTAGAAAGAGAAAAGGATATTACAATTCACTTAACAGGAGGCTAGGGAGACTAGAGAAGGAGAGCTCAAACAGCATAGGGTGGTTCTTCAGGGACACCTTTCAACACCATCCCATCACACATGCATACTTTAAGGAGTGATGGACTCTCCAGCAGGTATTCTTGGTGCTCCATGAGGGAACTATTTTCTTGGAATGCATGAGCCCTCCTGTCTTCTCCAAGTGGCTGTAGGTGTTTTATACTTGGCAGATGGAGCTGTGTGCCCAAGATGCCTATGATAATACTCTCTCACCCACCTCAAGGGTAAAACTGTGACCAAAGAGTTGTGGGAATAAGGACTTGTTTTTTTTTTTTTTCCCAATTTGGAGAGGACACTCCCTGTGTCCTCCTCTGGTTCCCAGAAAAATGCCCTGCACACTGTAGCCTCTCTCCCAGCCTCAGAGTACTTATTAAATGGAGATCTAGTAACACTGTAGGAGGAAAAGCACTGCAAATGGAGACACTGATATGACGGCCTTGACGACAACACAAGGCAGGACATTATCAGGTGGACTTGAGGCAGGAGCCAAGCACCAGTCTGTTGCAAGGGTGTTCTGAGGGTGACTCTCCTTATGAGAGTGACTTAAGCATGTTATGAACACATCACTTAAAATAAACTGCTGCTTAAACTGGTGTTGCCTCACGTGTCTCTGGGATTTGTATGAAAATGTCTGGGTTCTTGCTCCATTATAAACAGCTTAGAATTGTGTGGAGCCAAGGATGCTTTTGAAGACAAAAACTGAACTCTAGTCACTAAATCCTTGCTCTGACTGGCTTTCCCCTTGATGTTGGTTGTAGATGTGTTGTCATTTTTACTTTCCATGGCCATCCAGTTGAAATCCCCTGTTTCCTCACTGGAGAATATGGGCAGCAATTGGAAAGTAAGAGTAAGCTCCCATGACTTTGGTTATTATATTTTCTCAGATGTCTCCAAGAAAATATCACAGTTAGAGCTAAAGAGCTGTTGAAGGAAAAATGTTAATATTTTTCCTAGTGGTTATTTATTTGCTAATATCTTTCTCCATCTGTTCATATTTGGTTAGAAAATCCTATGAAGTTCGGTCTCTATAATCATGGTAGTGTAGTGGTGTGTGTGTGTGTGTGTGTGTGTGTGTGTGTGTGTGTGTGTGTATATCTAGGCTTCAGAGTTTGGGACACAGCATATTTAAGAGTCAAGTATATATATCAGGTTATTATTATGTTTTAAGTCTAATTTCAGTTTGTCCATGTGTCTTGCTGACACAACTCTGTTTATTTACTGCACATGGTAAAACTGGGATAAGAAATTGATTTACAGTCTGGAATGAGCCAAATAAATCTCAGTAAAAACATTTCCAGCAATAGCCCCATAAAGACACTCACATCTCAGGCTTCTCTGCTGGGTACTAAAGACTTGTTCTCAGGAGTTAAAAGCCCAGGCTATAAGGAAAGTGGTCTTTACTTTACACGGGCCTACTCTTGAAATGGGCATATGTCACAGTCCACCCTCAATTTCCTCCTCAGTGCTCACCATCTGTGGCCCCTAAATGGTGCGAACAGAGGAAATATAAGTAGAAATTATAGTAATAAGAAAATAAAATACACTGGAAAGTATTTGATCTATTCAGTTTATAAAAAAATAAACTTTGCAGTTTATCTCTATTGAATAGTAAAACAGAGAGGCCATTCAGTGTATCAAGGTGTTTGGATAGCTTTGTGAATGGCACGCTTAGAGAATGTGTGTAGCAGGGCAAATTAGTAAAACACCATTGCAGGGCAATTTGGCAGGGCATCTCTAGAGCTATCAGCTGCTTCTTGTCTGAGGGCTCAGCATTTCTCCTTGTCAGGATGGAAAATGAAGAAATAATTTAATGGAAAAGCAAGAATTTCTGGTGAGTCAGGAACTGTTTGCAAGGTTGTCTGTGGTATGTTGCACAGGGAATGACTTCCCATGTTGGAAAAATTTACTTGTGGAAATAGTACATAGTTATTACAATGTGATCATAATGACTGTAGAAACATAAAAGGCAACAATATGGTGTGAAGTGGGAAAATGAGCCTCCAATGGCAATATGTAATCACAAAGGAAATGTGAAAATATATTATATATGTGTGTGTGTGTGTGTGTGTATGAGAGGAGAGAGAGAGAGAGAGAGAGAGAGAGAGAGAGAGAGAGAAAGGAGGGGAGAAAACTGAGAATCTTTGCAAAAATTTCTCTCTGTGTGTATGTGTGTTCTGTGTGAAAATGATAAGTAGCTGTGCACACATGTTGATAAAATAGGTTTTCTTTCAAAATATTATTGGTGTGAAAAACATAGAAGACAGAGAGTCAAGGTTACATTGTTATGATATTATAGAATTAAATAAGTGGCTGAACTCTTGGGCATGCCTGGTGGGGGACTTCTATGAGTTATTTGACTTTGAGTCTTAGTTTCTGCACCAGTAAAGCAAAAGTGAATATATGTCTGTGGGCAGTGATACAGTGAAGTGAGAATTTACTCCCAAACTCAATGTACCTCACCGTTAATTGTAGTTTTTTTTATTGTGTATGTGTGTCAGCCTATCATTCATCTGTCTGTCTACTTTCCACTTGTTTACTTACATATTTATTATCAATTATCTATCTACTTATATATTTATCACCTACCTACATCTAGAAACTTATATATTAATTGATATCTATTTTCTAGATCTATTAATTATCTATTTATATATTATCTATCATTTGTTATCTATCTATCATCTATGTACACACACATATATAACATATCTGTCATTTATTATCTATCAATCATCTTTCATCTCTTACTTATTATCTATCTATCTATTTATTTATTATCTTTTTATATACCTTTATACCCATTTCAGTTTAGAACAATATCTTCTTTGATTACCTGACATCCATTCTGTTAGAGATCATAGGTCAAAATCTATTCTGGTTATCACACCCCATCATCAATGTTGATTTGTCAGTTCATGGAAATCAATGAGACACAAGAAAAGAACCATTGTCAAGTCTAGGCAGCCTTCACGTCAGTATAAAGACAGCATCAACAGACAAAATAAAAATATGGAAAGAACTTGGACCCCCCAGATGGCATCACCGCACCTTTGGAATGACATTGAAGTTGACACTGGCTCACTCTCTTTAGTAGATGAAATGCACATGTTCCTGATTTTACTCAGCTGGAATTAAGGCATTCTGTTACTTGTCATAAAAAGTCCTGATACAATCAGAATGCAGTGGTTATCTTTGGTAAGATTGAAATTTATAGTAAGCAATGTAATTGTCCTGCCATGCTGCTGTCACGGCACCTTTTGTGTTCTCACGGGACTCCAGATTTTTCCATGAACTCCATGGCTGTACATTTACTGTCTGCATACCAGTTCCTCCAAGATATCTGGAAAAATAGTGCAAATTCCACCATTCTGAGGGTCAAACATCTGCACATCAGCAGTGTCATTTGTTGGAGTATGAGAAAGCCAAATGTCAACCATTCACTAACTATAGTATGCTATTCATAGTCAATCTATAGCATCTTATGCCAAAATTTTACCTATCCTCTTAAGTTCAGAACATGTATTTCCTCTTAATGCTTCATCTACTTCCATCAATTAGCTTCAGTTTCTCCTTTCTTGTGTTATTCTACTTCACTAGACACTGAGCAAACAATTATTCAACAGTTCTCCACTTCAACCACTACATTCAGGGACTTTCTTGCAGGATATTGAGAGAGAAACTGGTTCAGAAATCTGTATAATAAATAACCCACTTCAGCTCCCATCCTGTGGCAGGTTGTAGTATTGTTCATACATACTTGGTACCCACCCTGAGTGCCTGAGTTCTGGAGAACCCTGGAAGCTGAGGTAGTAAAGGAAAGAGGGAATTGCACACACTTGTATATTTGTGTGTCTGTGTGTGTAGGAATAGTGAGGTTGCACTCACTGTCTCTTTTAGGTACAAATCATACTTGTCTTAGAGAATTTCCTTTTAAAATGCATTTATCTAGGAAAATTGAACACATCAATTCATAGGGAAAGAAGTGACAGCTGATGATACTGTCACAGACAGGTGATGGAGTGTGAACAGGTAATAGAGTGTGAGCGGGCAGGGTCTGTCTTATGTATCTGCCTGCAGATGATTCTAGAAGTCAGCCCTCCAACTGGCCTCCAGGCTACCTGACCAGGAGGATTTTGAAAGAAAATTAAAGCAGATACTTGCCATTTTGTGGCCTGTTTCTCTTTAACAGTTCACCTTTCCTTTAAAGATAAGTGGAAAACACCATGACAGATAAGACTTGATTTCCTCCTGGAAATCCACTATACAAACAAGGTTCTGGCTGGAGTCTTGGAAAGACAGAACAAAGGAAACTTTTGTAAACAGGGAAACAGAAATGCTGCTGACAAGATTGGAAGAAAGCTAGACAAAAAAGCAGCCCCCTTGCTTCCACATGCTTTTCCCTTTTCATTACAGAAAAAAATGTGTAGTCAACCATGTTGCTGTCTTCTAAAATTAGACTTTTAGGTCTTTTTTAAAAGAGGTGTAGCAGGGAGGCTGCAGAAGTGGCTCAGTTGGTACAACGCTTACCTAGCATCTGTAAAACACTGGGTTTGATTCTCAGCACTGCATATGCCAGGCATGACAGCATGGACCTGAAACCCCAGCCCTGGAGAGGTAGGGGCAAGAGGAAATCAGAAGTACAAAGTCACCCTCAGATATGTAGTGAAGATAGCCTCAGGTACAAGAGACTCTGGTGGGAAGGGTTTGGAGGGGGGAGGGAAGGACAGAGAGAGAGAGAGAACAAACAAGTGAGAGAGAGGAGAGATGAATACATATTCAATATATAGTAATCAGCCATAAAGTAGCAAAGAAGTAGATGTTTCAAAGTAGAAATTAAGGATGAAATAAAGAGAGACAGGAGCAAAATCACCTTTAATACAAATGAATCTGTGTAAAAGTAAAGAAAAGATAAAATAAATGGGAAGTAAGAATGTAAGGAAGGATAGAAGAGCTTAATGAGGGGAGCAGAAGTGGATGGAGTGAGGCTGTGATGATAAAGAGCAGGTCCTAAGGAGAATGTGGATCACTTCCTACCAATGAAATCAGTATTCAGAAGGATCTGTCTTTAATTTATGTCATAATACTCCAAGTGTTGTATCACGAAGAGAATTTTTAATGCATAGGATAGAAACTTCTTAAGGGACAGAACTGAAAGTTTGCACAAATGGTACACATCTTAATGTTGATAGCCATTCCAAAACAATATATCATTCTCCAAATCCAGAAATGTTTGTAGAAAAAGAAATGGAATAAGATATGTAAGAGTTATATTTAAAAAAATAAAATCAATAAATACCTATTTTGTACATTGGAAAAAAAAGAGGATTTTCTTTCCCACTGCTTTGGGGGTATATGATTCTGTGTGCCCAATATGGTGAGAGGGTCCACAGAGGCTCTGTGGCAAATTAACATGGTGGGCAACCCTGTGGCCGCCTGGATCTCTGCTTAATAAGCCCTGTGTCAGGGTCTTTAATTGCTTTCTGGACCTGAAATAAACGTTTCAACCACTCCTCTGGTAGTTAACTCCCCCCCCCCCACCCCATAGTGCTGGCCCTTCAATTACCCTGTCTCTGTGTGCCACTCAGCAGATCATTAATTCTGTGCCTCTCCATGCTTTATAGAAGAAAAATTCCCTATGAGCCAATTTCAGTTATCAGGCACAACTAGAAAGCTGCTCACATGTTGGAAGGACTAACCCCTTGGAATTGGGAGTAATTATGAAGGCTACTAGACTCCAGCTTAGCTCTGCCACTGATGTCCTAGACTTCCACTTCATAGCCTATCTGTCTAGATGTGACCTCATTCTTTCATTTCCCATTTGTTCACCTCTACTCTTGGCTAAGCTTTTTTCTTTCAGATGAGTATGTTCAAGGTCTATCTATACTATCTACCCTGTGACAAAGGCTTCCTTTCAGTCTTCCATTGTCTCTGTCTAGTCCTCCATGGCATAGGTGATTGATAAATACTGAGAAAGGGATGGTTATTCTGTTTTGAGGCTGTGGCCATTAGTAGGCTTTCCATGCTCCAGTGGGTGGTCTCAAATGCATATGAAGATGAGCAACAGTAACTGGACTTAATAGACTATTAAAAAAAAGAGAGAGCATGAAGTTGGGAAAGGGGGGTGGTGAAGGGAATATGGGGGTTTGGAGGGGAATGGGGGTAGATGTGATCATATCTCATCTTATGTGCATATGAATGTATACAATATTTAAAAAGATCCTTAGAAGAGTTGTCTTCAGTTGATGCCTCTATGCCTTACCTGTCTTTGATATCCTAAACTCTTCTCTTCCTGAATCTCCCTTTGGAGGTGAGATACAAAAATTATCCGCCAGCTTTCTCCAACATTTAATGAAATCCGCACTTTCCAAGTGTAAACAAGAGTTCCAAGTGTTTGCATCTAGAGACTTCACCCCATTTCTTACTGTCATTTGAAGTTACCAAAACTCTCCTTTCTGCAAGACCTCTCTTTGTTTCATGAGTTGAGTCTTACTTTGCTTTTCTCTCTAACTAACCCTACTCAGGTTCTTGTTTATCTATGCCCACAATTCTGGTTTTATTACAGTTTTTTTCTGGGAAGATAGATGTAATTTTACTGGTACGTGATTTTATTTGAAATGAGGACGAAATGGGCCTGAATATTTCTCTGCTGTTCATCTGCATTCAATAAATTTCCCAAGGAAGGGGAGATGTGGAAAAGTGCCACTTCACTGAATCAAGTCAGTATGTATTTACTAAAGTGGACACCTTGAACAAACTTGGTTTGATATAGTTGGCTCATGTGTTGTGGGGTTTCATCCTCAGCTGTTAGGGCTATTTTTGGAGATCCTAGAAACCTTATGGGTAGGGCCTAGCTAGAAGAAATTGGTCACTGAGGATATGCCCTTAGGGGAAACTGTTCCTGGCCCCTACCTGTACATCTCTCTGCTTCTTCTCTGGTCTAAGTCAAATAAGCTATTCTCTCACATGGCTCTGCTACTATGACATTCTGCCCAACCATATGGGGCCAATCAACCATAGATTGAACCTTTAAAATTATGAATATGACAGTTAGATTTTCTTTTGTCAACTTGACATAAGCTAGAGTCATCTGTGAAGAAAGAATGTCAATTGAGGAATTGTCTCATTAAGATTGAGCTGAAGGCAAATATGTGAGATGTTTCCTTGATTGTGATTGGTATGGTAGGTCCTGCTCTATATGATGCCACCTCTGGGCAGGTGGATTTGAGTTGTATAAGAAAAGTATCTGAGTAAGTCATGGGGAACAAGCCAGTAAGCAACATTCTCTTATGGTCTCTGCTTCAGTTCCTGTCTCTAGGTTCCTGTCCTAGCTTCCATTAATGATGGACCATGATCCAGACATGTAGGCTAAACAAACCCTTTCATCCCCAAGTTGGTTTTGATAAGTGTTGTATTATAGAAATAGAGAACAGCTAAGGATAATGAGCCCAAATAAGTTATTTCTGTCAGATATTTTTGGCTATAGCCACACAAAACTTAGGAACATAGAAACTTTGCACCACAGAAATATAGTCATTGCTCTGATTACCAGATAATGTTGTTTGGAAGCCTCTGGAATTTATCTGTTGGAAGAGTTCAGAATAGGTTGGAGGAGCAGCCTAGAAAAGACAGAGGATACTTTAAGCAGATCTTAATGAGTGAGTCTGGATGTATCACAGAACAAAATGCATGTAAAAGTATATACAATAAGGAATGTGGCCATAAATTTTCAGGTGGAATAATGAGTATATTAGGAATTGAACTAGAGACTACTGCAATTACATTTTTACAAATAACTTCTCTACATGTTGTTTATATACCAATACTTTGAGTGAGTATGAATTTAGAAGTAATGAGGTAATTAATTAGGTACAGGTAATTTTGGGACAGATTAGCATTCAGGTTATGGCAGAGTTATAACTAGTTAGCTTTTTACTAGGTTTATAGTGAGAATTAGGACCAAAATGTGAATGGAAAGATTTTTCAGTATGCAATTTGGATAGAAAAGTTTTGTGTTTGCGGTTGCAATAAAAAGATGTATCTTAAAAAATAAATGATAAGATTTAAAAAATGCTAAGCTAATAGCTATAATATATATTATAGGAGACCTAGTACAGACCTGTGTAGGCCCATGCTTTCTGCTTCATGCTCTGTGAGCTCATATATGCCTTGTTTAGTTGATTTAGAGGGCTTTTGTTTTTCCTGGTGTCCTCTATCCCCTCTGGCTCTTACAAATCTTTCTGCCTCTTCTTCTGTGGGATTCCCTGAGTTCTGAGAAGAGGGATTTCATGGAGACCTGTAATTTAGACTCTCTATCCACATAATGTCCTGTTGTGAGTCTCTGCATCTGTCATGTTTGGTTGTTCACTTCTGGTGCCAAAGGAAGGCTCTCTGATGATGACTGGATAAAGTATTGATCTATGAGTATAGTAGAATATCATTAGGAATCATTTTATTGATTTATTTTACAGCAGTAGTGTCTGGTTTTACCCTGGATCTCTGGGCTATATTGTTTCTGGTTCTTGGTTACCCAAGCAGTATCATATGTGAAAGAAAAGATTTGGCTCTTTGTTCCTGCCATTGAGCAGGAACAAAGCCTGCTACTAATCAGTGCATGTATGGCTGGTCTTCTGCGTGCAGCTGGCCTGAGAAACCTGCCCGGACATGCCTAGCCTGAGACCTGCCTGGACATGCCCGGAGATTGATGATGCCATGCCTGGTAATGAGATATGAGCCAATGAGGAAGAGTCACAGCAGCCTGCAGTTTAGGAGCCATTGGGACTCTGGGTGGAGGTTACAAAGGGAATACCCTCTTTTTGAAATAAACTTGTCTGCTTTTGTTACTTGTCCAACTCCTGGAATCTGGGTCATTGATTCCATGACAGCTCATCCCTGCCCCCAAGAGTCCTGGGCATGGGCCCAGCAACAGTTCAGGACCTCTATGACCAAGGCTCAGCACAAAGGAGATTTATTTGCCTAAAAGGGAAAGAGAGTATGGAATAAGAGACAAGGGCAGGAAATAGAGGACAAGGGAGAAGAGGAAGAGGCCAAGGGAAAGGGAGGGGGGGACAAAGGAGTGTCTCTGAATAGAGAGGAGGCAGGTGTGGCACATAGGAAAATGATAGTTTATAAAGGTATGAAGGGAAACCCTGTGTTAGAATGAGGTATTTAATTTTAATTGGGCATGTTAATTACATGAGTCAAGCAGGGTTTTGATTGCTGCACTTCAATACTTTGGTAGCCAGAAACTTTGATAGTTGGCCTCAGGAGGAAGATGTGGCCAAATAGGGGAATAGATCTTGGTGGCTTGCTTCAGAAATGTAATCTAATGGTTTTGTAGCAAAGCAGAGGGGATGGGGAGGATGGCAAGGCCTGCCAGAGCCGTGTTCACCATGCTTGAGCTGGCCAGAGTTCCTTCAATGTGTAGGCTCCTTCTTGTAGACTAGGCCTTAGATAAATCAGTCATTGATTGGCTACTCCTACTTGTTCTGTGCTACCTTGCCCTAGAATATTTTGAAAGCCAGACAGATTGTAGGTCAAAGTTTTGGTGGCTAGGTTGGTGTCCATGTTGTTTTTAAGGTTTGTCTGGAAAGTACCTTCCAAAAGCCAAAAAGCCTATAATGTAGGATTAAGGGCTCCATGTAGGCAAGCTGGTGTAGGCATCAGCTTGACTTCTCCATTTTCAATGAATTGTGTGGGTGTTGTCCTTGTGTCCTTGGTTAGTGGGGCTTCTCTGTCAATTTACAAAGTGTAGCCTTTTGTCTTAGCAACAGCCTGGGTGGTTTGAGGATTTCCATGGGACCTCTCTGGCCAACAACTCAATAGAATGCACTGTAGCCCTACCAATGGAATCCTCGCCAGGCTACATGAGATAGACAGTTGAGATTCCATATTCCCTATTACTAGGATTCCTCATTAGGATCACCTTCATAGGTTGCAGTGTGGCAACAGTGCTTTATCTCAACAACAGAAAGGGGGCTAGGACAGGACGCATGTTTGGACATGAAGTGCCTACCCCAAAAGCTCATGTACTAGGGGTTTTCTCCTCAGAGGATGATATTCTGGGAAGTTCTGAGAAATTTAGGAGGTAAGAACTGTAAGAGATCAGTATCAGCTCAGGACCCCCAAGACTAAGTTCTTAGCACAAAGGATATTTATTTGCCCCAGAGGGACAGAGGACAGTGAACAAGAGACAAAGATAGGAGACAGAGGACCAGAGAGAAGGGGAAGGGAATAAGGGAGAGAAGGGAGAGATATTTGTTCCAGAGGGACAAAGAACTGCCTCTGGATAGAGAGGAGGCAGACATGATCCTTAGTCAAATGGTGGTTTATAAAGGTAAAGAGGAAACCCTATGTTAGGTTGAGGTGTTTAATTTTAATTGGGTGTAGGCATAATGATATTTATTGTGCACTGTGTGATGATTCAAATGTTGATTTCTGTCTGCCCTAAATCTGGTTACAATCCTCATTCAGTGAATCTCCTCTCTCAATATTGTGTAAACATTATTCCCCAATTGTTTGCTGATATGCCCATAAAGAGCTGAACAACCAATGGTTGACCAGGGGAGAGAATAGGGCTGGACTACCTGCCGGCCAGAGGAGGAGAGACAGAAAGGAAGTAGGGATTTAGCCACAGAAAGAGGTCCAGGAGCAGAGAAAGTCATAAAATGCAAGTATCTCAGGGATATTGGCTGGGAGGTAGCCACTTTATCTTAAAATATTAGAATAGAGTAATAACTACTCACTCCTTGTGTCTTAAAGCTTGTAAAATAAATAACATAATCTGGTCTCAATTATTTAGGAGCTAACTGGGTTAAGAGAAAATTGTGACTACTTTTATAAATTTCACTAACAATTGGGAGAGTCAAAGGAGCTTTTGATTACTGGACTTCAATACTTTGGTAGTTGGACCTTGGTAGTTGGCCTTAGGAGGAGGAAGTGGTCAAATAGGGGAATAGACATTGGTGTCTAACTTTAGGAATGTAATCTAATGGTTTTAGAAAGGCACAGGGAATGGGAGAAGGACAAGGCCTACCAGAGTCATGTTTGTCATGCTAGGCTGCTTAGAGTCCCTTCAGGTACTAGCTGGAACAAGTAGGTGACTAGGAATGAGTCCTTGAGGAATAATGTCCCTTTATCTGCTTCACGTCTCCTACTCCATTGTACTATTCTGTCTCACCATGAGTCCTGAGTCAAGACAGCTATAACAAAAACCTCTGAAACTGTGAGTCCAAACAAATAATTCTTTTCTTGTATTGATGCTGCTATGTATTTTGTTACAACAAAAAAGAAGTAGCTAATACTATCCAAAATCCATTTCCATATCTTACTTTGTTTCTAGTTGTGTTTTCTTATAGTAACTTAATAGAACTTCTCCTCCTAAACTCTCTGAAGTGAGTTGAAGCTATGCAACTTACTTCATATAGTTCAGAGTGAAGCTTGTGTCCTACAGTTATATGGAAATTCTAGTCTAAGGAAAAGACATGTTGCATAACTCAGAAATAAATATGTTGAGGGGACTTTGTGACCTTTTAGAATTGTTTGCTACAAAAGCATAAATTGGCTAACTCTATCTGATACCCTGAGAATGGCACAAGGTATCAGAGAAATAGTTATTTTAATCTAGTCTTTTGACTACACAGATCTAGGAAGCTTGGAAATACCCATGAGTATGATATTTCCACATCCAGTTATTCCACCCATTTTAAATTGCATTCAGTGTTTTAAACTCTGGACAATCAGACTATTCTTATTTTGAGAGACTTGTTAGTTCATTTCTTTTTTTGCTATTATAGCAGAATACTTGAAATAACATTATTTACAAAGAACATAGACTATTTTCTACAAGTTTCAGGGACTTGAAAGTCCACAAGCATAATGCTTGCATCTGATGAAGGGCCTTCAAGTCACACACAATCATGGCAGAGGACACAACAAGATAAAATAAGCCTGTGTGTGCTCAGGTCTCTCTTTTTACAAACCACTGATCCTGTTATTAGGACTACACCTTCATGACCTTATCCAACCCCAATTTCTCTTGAAAGCTCCACCTCCAAATGTTATCAACAGATGAACCCAAAGATTAAGTTTGTAGTCTCTCTAGTTAGGATATCCCATCCGTGTGCATTCTGCCATGACTCATCCCCATCTCCTTGCTGATGAGTCACTGATCTTTTTACTTTTCACATGTCACACTTGTGAGCTGGAGATCTATAAAGTAACCTGCTTATTAAGAACCAACACCTGTGAAAATTATGGGCATCTAAAATGCAACATGTCAAAAATTAACTCATGACTTTCTCACCAAATTTCTTCTGTCTTCTATATTACTCATTTCAGTGATGCTACCAAATTACCATTCAACCAGGCACAAAACACACTCATCATCCTTAGCTGTCTTTATTTCATCTCCATGTACAATTAGTCACCATGCCTTGTGAATTTTCCCTCTGGAATATCTTTAAATTCTGTTCAACCATTACTTAGTTAAAAGTTTCTTATCATCATTTCTTGGCTATATTACTCCAATCATCTCTAGCTCATTTTCCTGGAGATAACCAACCACAAATCAGTTAGGAGTATATTTCTAAAATACAAATCAGATTTATTCAAATCCTTTCTTCAAAATCTTTAGTGCCTCCCTTTGGCATACTGTTCATACAACCTCCAATGTCATTTTCTGTCATTGGTGACTGTCCAGTCCCCTTTGAGAATTGCATATGAACACACGGAACCTTTAGCAAGCCTTTCATCACAACAAAAATCAAGTTCCTTTTGTTGGAGATTGTCCACACACTCTATTAGTCTGGAATGTTCTCCAGTGTCTTCTTTTCCTGACCTGGGCCTGTTGCTTTTCATCACTAGTGCCAATGTGGTCGCAGCATTTTCATGGACTAGGCATGAGTTGGTTGTCTCTGGACTGGCTGTATTGATGTCTTCTCTGCCCTCACAACTTTTAACTCCATGAAGCTCTTATTTTAGAAGCTTATGAATACTTCACTCATCCATAAATTTATTTTTATATCATTCCCCAAATAATGAAGTTGCTGTCACTCTTTCTAGCAATGAGAACTTGAGGATCAAGAATCTAATAAAAATCTGGTGTTATAAAACTCAACAGGGAAGAAAAATTTTCACAGAGAATAACCTGCCTCTAAGAGGATATGACAGAGAGACCCTCATCCTTATGGGGTTTAACAATGTGTATCTTAATTATTAATAATTACACATGTAGTTTTCATTACTTGATAATTTGAGCCAATGAAATGTTTTAAAGTGAAATAAATTATTTGTAGTTCACAGAAATATAGAATTCAGTTAAATACATACATACGTGCATTTAAAATACATTACAAATAACATTTTAAAGATGAAACTCATTTTTGATGCTTATTCTCTCTCTGAAAGAGTGTTACCCATGGAGCATAAGCACCAAGACATAAGTGAAGCTCGACTTTCCCAGCATCACAGGAACTGTGATCGCATAGGTGCCTGCTTCAGAATCCTTTTGTAGGGCATTAAATGATTTGTCCATGATTGGACAGATAGCCTAACTGTTCAGTAACGATTCTGTTAAGTGAGTATGGAAGTAAAAGGAAATAGTTTTCCACCTGAAAGCCCTTCTCTCATCTCTCCAAACTACTAAGATTGGTAGCGAAACTTTTCAGCACTTTGTGTATTCTTTTCCAAAGTTCCAGGTTGCTGTTGGTGGGTGAGAGAGAGGGCCTGATCTTATACTCACTGATGACTGGGTCTGACTGTCTACACCACATATGCATGGCACTTCTTCAAGAATGGTCTGGAAACTTCCAACTTTATTTTAATATGAGAAGATACCCACAGCTGCTTCAGGTCCTAAGTTCAATCCCTGTTGGATGAATCATAAGTCTGAGATGGCATCCTGAAGTCTGCAGGTTTTAAAGCTCCACATTTGAGAATCTCAGCATAATGAGCATGTGTTTCCAGTGTCATCATCCACAGGAGACTATAGCAGACCTGGATTCTCAATTTCACTGGCTGGTGTTGTTGCATGTCATGTTTTATCTTTTTGAGTTTTGATGTCCTCATTAAAAAACAGGAGAATGGAGGATCCAAGATGGTGCCACCCATAGAGCATTGTATCTGAGTAGTAGATGAATGAAATTAGTCACTGTGGAGTGAATGTGAGGTCCCATAGACAACTGTGAAACACAGATGATGTCTGAATTCCTGCGGCAAACACTGAGACTGGTCACCACGTGAAACCGCTCACGCAACTCCTGGAAACACAACCTTGAGATCAGCTAGCTCAGTCACCTGTCTGGAGAGGAGCACCAGCTAGAGCAGATCTAAACCACAAGCAGATTCAGCCCACAGCTCCAGCCACAGATCAGAAGCCCTGCCTGTCTGCATCGTATCCAGCCTGCATGCAGACCAATATTCCGAACAGGGAAAAACAGCCAGACCACAAAAGCAAAGGTAAGTAAGATTTTTTGTTTTCCGGAGTATCCAACATGGCAGCACAGTGTGCTCTGTAGCTGAGAAGCAGAGACCTAACCCAGTAACAGCAAAACAATTAGAAGCCAAGACTGACTGCAAACAGAGCAGGCTACTGTGTGTTCTCCACAAATATTGGGGCGGGTCACTCACCCTACAACCCAAGCATTTGAGGCAGTCAGCAATAGGCACACTGAGGCTGGAACCCATCTTGGGTAGAGCTCCCTGCCTGCACAGTAAGCCTAGATGCTGAAACAGAAGGACTGTGGTCAGTGAGGGGAGAACACAGGCCTAACCACAGCTCTACCTGCCTTTCTGAGGAGACCTGCCAACTCCCAGGTTCTCAGAGGAAAACCCCCTGCCGACTCCAATCCCCTGGTCCAATTGGATCAAACTAGTTGAGGAGAGCAGCAGTCACTCTCCTCTCCCAGAGACAGTCTATTACAGGAAACTACCCACCACTTGGAGGTGGACACCAGGATCTCAGGATCAGCCAACACCCAGGGCAGGGAGTTTTCCTGAGCACCAAGGTCAACAGACAAAAGAAGCAAACAGACAACACCAGGTTCAATCAGATGACAAAGGGTCAGCACAAGAACATGGTAAAAAAAAAAAACAAAAAACAAAAACCAAAAAAACCCAAACCAATATGATGTCTCCAGAACCTAGCAATAATGCTACAGACAACTCTGGACATCCTAACATGACTGAAAAAAAGGAAAATGACCTTAGTCCTATGCTTATATTAATAATAGAAGGCTTAATGGAAGAAATCAAATACCTCAGAGAGCAACAACAAAATACTGCAAAAGAGGTGATGGAAATGAATGAAGCTGTTAAAGGAATGGAAGACCTGAAAAGGGAAGTTGAAGCAATGAAGAAAATCCAATCTGAGACATCCATAGAACTGGAAAACCTTAAGAAAAGTATAGGAACTACAGACACTAGCACCACCAACAGAATAAAGAAATGGAAAAAAGAATTTCAGGCACAGAGGATAGAATTGAAGAAATTGATACATGTGTCAAAGAATATGTCAAATCTAAAAAAGTCCTGACACAAAACCTTCAGGATTTCAAGGACACAATGAAAATACGAAATCTCAGAATAATAGGCATAGAAGAAAGAGAAGATTCCCAGCTCCATGGACCAGAAAATATCTTCAACAAAATCATTGAAGAGAATTTCCAAAATCTAAAAGAGAGATACCTATAACTGTACAAGAAGCTTACAGAACTCCAAATAGATTATAACAGAAAAGAAAATCTTCCCACGACATAATAATCAAAACACTAAATGTACAGAACAAAGAAAGAATATTAAAAGCTGCTAGGGAAAAGGGTCAAGTAACATATAATGGCAAACCTATCAGAATCACACCTGACTTTTCTTCAGAGAGCTAAAAACCAGAAGGACCTGGACAGACATCTTGCAGACCCTAAAAAACCACAAGTGCCAGGCCAGACTACTATTCCAAGTAAAATTGTCAATCAACAAAGATTTAGAAAACAAGATAGTCCATGACAAGGCTAAATTCAAACAATATCTATGCACAAATCCAGATGTACAGAAGCTGTTGGAAGGAAAACTCCAACCCAAAGATGTTAACTATACATAAGAAACCACAGGAAGCAAATAGCATGCCTGCAGCAAAACAGAAAGAAGAGAAGCTCACTCACACACCATTTCCACCAACATCAAGATGGCAGGAAATAACAATCACTGGTCATTAATGTCTCTCAACATCAATGGACTCAATTCCCCCCAAAAAAGACACAGGCTAGTAGAATGGATGTGAAAACAGAATCCCACATCCAGCTGCCTACAAGAAACACACCTCAGCAAAAAAGATAGACATTATCTCCAAGTAAAGGGCTGGAAAAGGTATACCAAGCTTATGGACCCAAGAAACAAGCTGAAGTGGCCATTCTAGTATGCAATAAATTGGACTTTCAACCAACATTAATAAAAACCGATGAGGAAGGACACTACATACTCATCAAAGGACAAATGCGCAAAAATGAAATCTCAATACTGAACATCTATGCTCCAAATGTAAGACCACCAGATTCATTAATGAAACACTACTGAAGCTCAAATCACACACTGAACCTCACACATTAATAGGGGGAGACTTCAACACACCACTCTCACCACTGGACAGATCAATGATGCAGAAAACAAACAGAGAAATAATGAACTTGACGTAAGCCACGAATCAAATGGACCTAATTAATATCTACAGAACATTTCACCGCAAAACAAAAGAATACACTTTCTTCTCAGCACCTCATGGAACCTTCTCCAAAATCGACCATATAGTCACTCACAAAGCAAGCCTCAACAGATACAGAAAAATTGAAATTACTCCTTGTAATTTATCAGACCATCATGGAACAAAGCTAGACTTCAACAATAACAAAAACAATAGAAATCCTGCAAAACTATGGAAACTGAACAACTCTATACTCAATGACCTCTGGGTCAGGAAAGAAATAAAAAAAGAAATTAAAGTCTTCTTAGAACTCAATGAAAATGAAGGCACAACATACCCAAACTTAAGGGACACATTGAAAGCAATGCTAAGAGGAAAGTTTATAGCACTAAGTGCCTTCAAAAAGAAACTGGAGAGTTCCCATATTAGCCACCTAAAAGCACACCTGAAAGAGCTAGAATAAAAAGAAGCAAACACTCACAAGAGGAGCAGACAGGAGGAAATTATCAAACTCAGGGCTGAAATCAACAACTTCAAAACAAAAAGAACAATACAGAGAATTGACAAAACCAAGAGTTAGTTCTTTGAGAAAATCAACAAAATAGACAAGCCCTTAGCTAAACTAACTAAAAGGCAGAGGGAAAATACCCAAATCAACAAAATCAGAAATGAAAAGGGGGAAATAACAACAGACATTAAGGAAATACAAAGAATCATTAGTTCCTACTTCAAAAACTTGTACTCCACAAAATTGGAAAATCTAAATGAAATGGACAATTTTCTTGATAGATTCCATGTACCAAGGTTAAATCAAGAACAGGTAAACAAATTAAACAGACCTATAACACTTAAGGAGATAGAAGAAGTCATTAGAAGTCTTCCAACCAAAAAAAGTCCAGGGTCAGATGGTTTCAGCACAGAATTCTACCAGACATTCAAAGAAGAGCTAACACCAATATTCTTCAAACTCTTCCACAACATAGAAACAGAAGGAATACTGCCAAACATATTCTATGAGGTCACAGTCACCCTAATACCTAAACTTCACAAAGACCCAATGGAGAAAGAAAATTTCAGACCAATTTCCCTTATGAACATGGATGCAAAAATACTTAATAAAATACTTGCAAACCGGATCCAAGATCACATCAACAGTACCATACAGCATGATCAAGTAGGCTTCATCCCAGGGATGCAGGGGTGTTTCTACATTAGAAAATTCATCTATGTAATCCACCACATAAACAAGCTAAAGAAAAAAAAACCACATGATCATCTCATTGGATGCTGAATATGCTTTAGACAAAATACAGTGCCCCTTCATGTTAAAAGTCTTGGAGAGATCAGGCATACAAGGACCATACTTAAACATAATAAAGGCAATTTACAACAAGCCAATAGCCAACATCAAACTAAATGGAGAGAAACTTAAAGCATTTCCTCTAAAATCAGGGACAAGGCAAGGCTGCCCACTCTCTCCATATCTCTTCAACATAGTACTTGAAGTTTTAGCTAGAGCAATAAGACAACTAAAGGAGTTCAAGGGGATACAAATTGGAAAGGAAGAAATCAAAGTATCCCTATTTTCAGATGATATGATAGTATACATAAGTGACCCCAAAAATTCCATCAGAGAAGTCCTGCAGCTGATAAAGTCCTTCAGAAAGGTGGCTAGATACAAAAATCAATTCAATAAAATCAGTAGCCCTTCTTTAAACAAAAGATAAATGGCCTGAGAAAGAAATAAGGGAGTCAACACCCTTGACAATAGTCACAAATAATGTAAAATACCTGGGGGTAACTCTAACCAAGCAAGTAAAAGACCTGTATGATAAGAACTTCAAGTCCCTGAAGAAAGAATTTGAAGAAGATATCAGAAGATGGAAAGTTCTCCCTTGTTCATGGATAGGTAGGATCAACATAATAAAAATGGCCATCTTACCAAAAGCAATATACAGATTCAATGCAATTCCTATCCAAATACCAACTCTGTTCTTTCCAGATCTGGAAAAAACAAATCTCAATTTCATATGGAATAACAAAAGACCAAGAATAGCTAAATCAATCATGTACAATAAAAGAACATCTGGAGGTATCACCATCCCAGACTTCAAGCTGTACCACAGGGCAATAGTAATAAAAAAAGCATGGTGCTGGTATAGAAACAGACCAGTTGACCAATGGAATCCAATTGAAGACCCAGAAATAAACCCACTCACCTATGGTCACAATTTTTGACAAAGAAGCCAAAGCCGTACAATGGAAAAAGGAAAGCATCTTCAATAAACGGTGCTGGTCTCATTGGATGACAACATGTAGAAGAATGCAAATAGATCCATACTTATCACCCTGTACAAAAATTAGGTATAAGTGGATCAAAGACCTCAACACAAATCAGGACATACTAACATTAATAGAAGAGAAAGTGGGGAAAAGTCTTGAACTCATTGGCACTGATAGAAACTTACTGAACAGAACACCAATAGCTCAGGCGCTAAAACAAAAATCAATAAGTGGAAGCTCTTGACCCTCACATGACTGAAGATCTGAGGGAGTATGATATGTGAGGGCCCACCTCATCTGAGGAGAAAGAAACTACTATGTAGAAGAATAATGAGGGAGGGAGAGAGGCAGGGAAGGAGGGAGGAAATGAGAGGAATAAAAATTTTAGAGACCCCCATGGCAGGCAGAGGAGTCAGGCCAGTCACGCTCCAGGAACTAGCTAACCACAAAGCCGATAGTAAAGTAAGTTTAAATTCATTCCTGGGGAAAACAAGTATAGGATATTTCCTGCTGACTAACTAATGGGCTGGTACATTCCACCTGCATTTCCCCTCACCCCCTTCGGTTGTGGTAAACAATGGGCTGGTACTTTCCACTTGTAGTTTCCCCTCACCCCCCTTGGATTGTGGTTTAAATACTCTACTCTACCCCAAATTGTTGTTGGGGCTCCTCTACCCCTGCGTGGGATATGAGTGGCATCCTCAGTGCACTGATCCCCCCGAAATAAACCTCTTGCAATTGCATCAAGAAGGTCTCTTATGAGTTTTTGGGTGGCCGTGATATCCCGAGTGTCGGGAGTCAGGAGAGGTACTTCCTTCCCCCGGGTCTTTCATTAACTATGTTCTAGAAGTTATTTGAGAAAGCAAAATAATACTTTTTTAAGAAAAGAGTTAATAAGTTTTAAAAATATAATAAAAATAGAATATAAAAATTTCAAACTACAATTTACCAAAGGTATATTTGCCTTACTGGCATGAAAGGAAAAATGGCCTTAATTTCAGATTGGAATGTTAGACTTCAGGTGGCCACATAGCTTACACAAACTGGATAGCAGCTTAAAAGTTTTGTTATTTTTGTTTTTTGATTTTTTTGTAGATATAAAGGATATTTTCATGGTTTGACATTAAAAAGCAGGTAAGATGTTAAAATACTGTAAAAATTAAAGGTTAATGCAGTTCAATCTGGTTATTTAAACCTCCAAGAGTTGAAATAATTGGAGATAAGGTAAAATATATGGAATGTGTGGTGTTAGCCCATGCCTTTAACTCCAGCAAAGACAGGGGGATCACTATAAAGTAGTTGTCTTATAAATTCTAGAGTTACAAGGAACAGGGTGGTGATAGTACACACCCTTTATCCCATCATTTGAGAAGAATACATCCTTAATCCCAACACACTAGAGACAGAAACCTGCAGATCTCAGAGTTCAAGGTAAGCCTGACACAAAGCAACCTCTAAATAGAGGAAATACTTCAGTCCAGGGGTGGTAGAGCACATCTTTAATCCCATCAGTTGGGAAACACATGCCTTTGATCCCAATACTTAGAATACAGAGACAGGCACATAGGATTTGGAAGGATTTAAGTTTAAAAGCTATTCAAAAAGGCATGCTGAAATTCAAAGCAAATTGTCCTTTGAGATCTCAAAATATATACACTAAAGGTTTGTTTAGCTCCAAAATATCAAAATAATTTCTTCTTTAATCCAGATTGAAAGGTAATCCTTTTTATATTGTCAAAAAACCAAATTTGCTCCAGCAAACTATTACCTGACCCCCCCAAAAAAAAAGATAGTGTCCCAGAGTTAGGATTAGGGCAGGGCTCTGTTTTTATCTTTCCAGGAGATTTAAAGCATCCATCCAAGGAATCCAGGGACAACTGGACAACTGAAAACTCAGAAGAAAACAGATCAGATACCAAAGAAGACAAAGAGCCCAGATGATTCGGCCTTGCAGACTTCCTCAAGAGCTGTTTCCTCAAAAGTCTACAACCACAACAACTCAAAATTGCTAAGATTGTTCAGCTGCACAGACTGTTCCAGCCAGAACTTCAGTAAAGCCCTGAAGTTCAGCTTCTGTCTACGAACTTCTTAGGACATTTAAATAGCGTAGCACAAAAGGAGTGAACATCAAATGATTCTATTAACATGCTTAACCATTTTTCCATTCTTATTTGGGCCCCAAACAGGTTTACTATGTCCCAAATCAGCAGGAAGTCATTTTAAGAGAGCAATGTCCCATCTCCAGAAGGTGGGGTGGGTGTTTTTCCCCCCTTTGGTCACTTGATGGGTTACAGATAATCTTTTTATATAGGGGGAGAGATTACAAGCTGTTAAATCATCTTGTTAAACAGGGTTTGGAGGTTAGACCCAGGGACTTCTCTCTTTTTCTTTTCTGTATCCTTCTTTCTCTCCTATGTAGAGGTACACAGACTTGAGAAAACAATGGGACATAGACATAATATAGGAATGATCAAGAAAAAAGGACAGATTATTGAATATGCCCTTATACCTTTGTATATTGATGTAAAATTAAGATTATATTTGGCTAAATTGGTATTGATCCTTGTATATTGTTGCAAAATTAAGATTATATTTGGCCACATTGACATCGATCTTTGTATATTGATACAAAATTAAGGATAACTCTTTTTAAGGTATTGTACCTAGGTAATGCTTAAAAATGAAATGTGAAGTTTTGGCCTTTTGTTACCAACTGTCATAAACTGCTTAGGATAATTAGGGAATGCAAACTAACAGTCATTCAAGCATGTTATTTTTTTAGGTACTAGAGCAGTCTATCACAGTTATTTTCTAAGCTAATCAGAAATCGAATTGCTAAGAGACAAGCATCATTTGCTTATCTAAATATAAGAGATAGATAGGTGGTCTTCAAAAACCTCAAGAGATCTGCAGAATATGGCATTCAAATATGTTTTCTTAACTCAAGATTTTTTTTGACATTGTGACATGTCAGCTCCTAACAGCACCCCTTATTCTACTCCAGGTGGAAGATGAGCATCAAGGAATCTCCAATTGGAGATGGTTCAATTAGTGGCAAGCCTATCTCTTGGCAACAAAAATCCCCTTGCTTCAACTGTAGACAGAATGCTGTCCAAAAAGGACAAAACTTGGAAGCTGGTAAGACGACAGCCTAGCTCTGCCAAGACAGGGAAGGCAAATCCTTCATAATTCCTGCTTTACAATCAATGTCTGTCAGAGAAACGAGGCCAAACAGCTAAAGATTGATGCTGTAATGTATCGAGAGAAAATGGGAACTGTCCAGGCAGCCACTGGTATGTCATTTCTTAGTATTGGAAGCTGCAGGCCCTGCACTTCCTATATAATCAGATATATTTATCCCTCTCAGGTCTCTGAGGTGGTTGACGAATAGATAGCTAGAGTCTCATAGTTAAATTTTGAGTTGTTTAGGAATTAAGAGGGTGTTCTGGATCTAAGAAGAGGTTTTTAAAATTGTGATGCAAGTTACGATGAAAGCTGAGTTGGACATAGAATTTTAAACTCATGGAGATGGTTAGATAGTAGAATGTTAAAGTCAGATGCCAAATACATATGGACTGGATATTGGGAATGTATGCTAAGCCATATAACTCTCATAATTGAGGCCTAATTATTTCTGTTGTTTTGTATTGTATTTATTGTTACAAGAGAAAGAACCGTTTGTTGGACTGAAAGGGGGAGCTGTTGGGGGGAAAAGATATACTTTAAACTTAAAAAAAAGTCAGTTTGATATCGGAGGAAGACTGTTGATGTCTTAAAGAATGCAAATACACACACACACACACCACTTGCGAAAGCATTAATGAATAGAAATTCTGAAGAAAATGAATAATAATCTTAAGGAGTTGCTTACCTATATACATCGCTTCTTCCAGCTTATGATCTTCCTTCCTCTTTCCTTTATTTGGTCACTCCTTTTTTCTTCTCTTGCCAATTCCTTTTCTCTTTCTCATTTAATAATGTGATAAGGAAAGCTCCCTAAAATGTGGATGAGAATAGAGATGAAAGGCTTGGCTCTGTTCCTGAGGAGCTCATGGTGACCACAGGAGGAGAATGAACTGCTTCCAATGGATAAGGAATGCAAGTGTCATTCACATGGACACCAGAGCACCAGGGAAAACTTTCCCTTCAAACATCAATTTTGATCTGACTGCAATAGCGTTTGGGTTAAGAAGCAAGTGGAGGCACTTGCTAGGGATGCAGGGGAGAGTGCAAACAGCAGGTTGTTCAGGACCACCAGGGAACAGTTAGGGAGAATTACACGAGATAAAACAGGGCAGCAGCAGGGCCAGATGGTAAAGGCTGTTGTTTGTCACGTGAAAGGATTTATCTTTCATCTTAAGGGCAATGACGTGCCATTAGCAGTTGGCATCTGTTGTTGCCAAGCATTCATTTCCTTCCTCTTCTAAAATAGCCACTCTTTTCCTTCCTTTGTTAAAACTTTCAGTTCTACACATTTCTGGGAACTGGCCAATCACAGCCTTCTTCCATCAAGTCCTCTAGGCTAAAGAAACACATTTTACTAAACTTCTGGTTGTGTGTGTGTGTGGGGTGTCAGGGGATATGATCAAACCAAACCAGTTAGAATGCTTCTATTTTGAGGGGTGGATATGATCAAGATGAACTAATTAGAATCCTTCTCTGAAGTGTTAGTTAAAGACAAGAGAGGTAAAGACTTCTGTTTTCTAGGCAGGAGATCATATTTGTCACAGTATATTCAACAGCAAACCCAGATAAGATACTGAAGGTCTGAGTTTGGGGAAAGCATCCTGTCCTGGAGGTACAGATTCAGAGAGCATACCCTCGAGTAAACCCTTTCTCTCATCTCCCATATTTAGTCTCCTGCTTTAGGTCCTAAAAGCTCAGCATCCAAAGTCCATCATGGATCCATTCACACATTCCCACTTGAGTGCCTGAAACTCACGTCAGGTCCTGCCTTCTCTCATGAAGCCCGTTGCACTCAGTTGTCCACTGTGCATGCAGCGGGGTGATGGGTATCAGACACAAATATGAGCTCTTCTGATGGTTCCTTTATACTTAGTTTAACTTTGCAATGTGGTTCACAAGATCTCACATGCTACAATTCACAGAGCAGTGAAGAACTATGCACATGAAGCATTCTCAGTGGTTATTTATGAAGGTAACAGAACAGACCGCAGAGAAAAGTAACCAATATTGGACTACAATGATGACATTATATTTGACTGAGATGCAGGGCTGGCCTCATGGGGGAGATTTCAAATTTTCATCTGTATAATACTTTGCAGACTCAGAATTGTTTGTAATGAGAGAACTTTTGGACACAAAGGCTAGTCCACCACCAACTCTCAGAGCTTCTAGATAGGGCCTAGCAGCTCACAGAGATGGACAGGAAGGGACTGTGTGCAATATGTCAGCTGATAGGAGAGTGATACTTTAGCCTTATCTGAAAAAACTTTTGGCCTGAGGCTACACTGTAGTCACTGGATGTTTAAAGTAGCTAGTAGCCAATAAATCCTCAATCTCTGGTGGGCAAATATTCTTTCTACACCTGAATGAGTTCATAAAGACTGACGTCTCTGTCATTGTAGCAGCCATGTTTGGAATAAGATGTATGTGGGATAAGGAATGAACCAGGACACTGATTCACATTATTTCCTTCACTTGGCTGCATTTGTTCAGTTTGTTGGACAGTACCCAAAATCAAGGTCAGTCAAAGGTTACTACCTTCTTGGAACACTGCATCACTCACCCATTCATTGAAGAGTGGCAGGTAATCTGAAAAGTTGAACATACCACTTTCCTTAATTTTTGCTTCCTAACTCCTTTCTTATATCTTAGCATCCCCCTAGAGTCCTGATCTCATTACAGATATTCTTGTTCATGATTACCATGCATGTAGAAACTGGAATATTATTATAATCTGAGTATCACATGTACCAAGTGGCCAGCCTCTTGCAGGAGGTTGTTGAACTCTTGTAGATCAGGCCTACAGGATGCTGTGATGGCTGACTCCTGCAGACTGGAGAAAAGGGTGTTTTGATGGACATCTGACACCATGCCCTGCACTCACCAAGACTGTCTCTTCCTGTACACCAAAAGAGAGTATTGTTGAGTTTCTCTTACTCCTGAGTCCTCCCAACTTTTCTCTTGATGCTACCAGGGCTATTGGGTGAGTGAGCACTAATTAGACAGTACTGAAGGAATTAAGACCCTTGGCCTCATTGGGTTGTAGGCCAGTGAGGACAGACATATTTACTCTAGATTAGAATGAGACTTGAAGTCCAGGAAGTCATACAAAGACAAACTTCCTGATGGATGTTGAGAAAATATGTAAGGTAGAGACTCACACATTCTGGTTTAGGACAAAAAAAAAACTCATGCTTTCAGCCACCATCATGTCTTACCACTTATTCCAGATGTGCTACCTCCTGGCTGCTTTTTTTTTTTTTTTTTTTTTGGTTTTTTGAGACAGGGTTTCTCTGTGTAACAGCTCTGGCTGTCCTGGACCTGCTTTGTAGACCAGGCTGGCCTCAAACTCACAGTGATCTGGCTGCCTCTGCCTCCCAAGTGCTGGGATTAAAGGCATACACCACCTTGCCCAGCTCTGGCTGTTTCTTGAAAACATCTGGTGGGATTAATTTCTGTAATGCCCACACAGGTCACTACTTCACTTCCTTCGTTGTCCCATCCAACATAGCCACTCTTATCAGAGAAGTCTTCCCTAATCACTAGGTCTAAAGTTGTCCTTGCCCCTATTACCTGACATCCCTCTTTGTATTCCTACCGCCATTGTACATAGCAGAGTGTTTATTTATATACTTATCTGCTTTCTGTCTTCTCCAACTCTACTCTAAGAATGTAAGCTCCATGAGGCAGAGGTTGGATATTGACCACTGCTAAGTCCCTAGCATTTCAGATTACCTGCCACTCTTCAATGAATGGGTGAGTGATGCAGAGTGTTCCAAGAAGGTAGTAACCTTTAACTGACCTTGAAGGAAGCATGGGTTGAGTTAGGTAGATGTTCCAGGGGAAGACATTGGTATAGGCAAAAAGCATTGAGGAGAAGTGGAGGGAAAGCCATTAAAGATGATGGAAGGAGAAAGGAAAGTGAGTTTGTGGCCATGGTAGGGAAATAACAACCAGGTATGTGGAAAGAAACTGCCACTTCCTCTTGTGATTTTCTTGGGTCCCACCCATCCAGTTCATGCACTGTTTCTCTACTCAGAGGTGTACACACCCTCAGTTCAGTCAAATTCTCAGCAAGCCATACGTCTCATGCTTTGGAAGATCATAAAATTTCTTTAGCTTTGTCTATCTATTTCTATGGAACCTTGCAGTGTCCCTTGTTGGGGCCTGTCTGGTCCTTATTGCCTGGACTATCCGTCATGACTCTGTGGCCTGAGATTGTCTCAGCATTTCAGGTGATCCCTTAGGAGCTTCTCCAGGACTAAGTTGAATTCACATCAAATTTTCAGAAAGGCAATTAAATGAAGTTCTTATATTTGGAATGCAGGCAGAGGTGAATGTTATTTCTGGCTCTGTTGTATCACCAGCTGGGCACTTGGGCCCACCACTTCACTTTTCTCGTGGAGGACCTCAATGTCCTCTATAAAATAGGGAATAAAACATCTTCCTTGTATGGTTCTTTTGAGGATTAAATAAACAAATGAAATTCCATTTAAAGTGCTCAAAACATGGAGAGGTGCTCATAACAATTAGAGCCTCCTTTCTCTTATATTTTTGGTTGTGAGCCTAGCCTTTAATGGCTGAGCCATCTCTCCAGCCCTAGAGCCTCCTTTCTCATGGATGGTCCCCATTTATAACACTTTCCCCTGCCTAAAGTTGCACAGCCTCCAGCATGACTCTTGTATAAGGCCAACTCCATAGCTTTCCACAGGGCCTTCCACCAACCCAGGCAGCCAGGGCTCTTCCTAATTAATGGGTTGAATTTTCAAGCAACCTGAACCTCTCAGGGTTGATCCTTAGCTCCATTAATCAGAGGAGGCCATCCTGGCCTCCTGTATTGCAGCCTCAGGCATCACAGAATTCATCATAAAAATCTAAAATGAGATGGCAAAAATATGTTTCTATTTGAAAGCCCTGATTATCTATTTGCTGATGCAAGCTGGTGGCCAGGCAGGGGGGCAACATGTTTATTTATTTATTTGTGAGTTGGTGTCTGTTCTCTCAATTATGCTTTCATCTTTCTTCCAATGTCTCTTTGGCACCCACCCAGCTGGTGGAGTGGGCTAATTTGCTCAGAATCTAATTATATTATAGAACAGTCAGGGATGGCACCTTGCAGTTTTTCTCCTCTGTTTTCCTTCCAAAGCACTCAGGAAAGCAGATACGATAGTAATGTTACAAAACTACCATCTCACTCCAGTTGATAAATAAATGGAGACCAGAGGATGCGCATGGGTCCACTTCTGAATGAAAGAAAAGCTTATTTGTTCCTTTTGTTTGCAGATCATGGAAGTACTTCAGGTTCTGCTCACATACTTAGAGGAGTCTGTTTCTGCAGCTCTATTGTGGAGTATTTTTTCTTTCCTACATTTACATAGTAACAGATAATAGTCCTGAGTTCTTGCTATTTGCCAGACACTGAACTGTAATACTTTCTGGAATTCCCATAATACTCTTTGAGGTGAGTAGTCTTATTATTTCCAGATCATATAGAGCTTAACTTTCTCAGGGTCCATTATTAAAAGCTAGATCTGGGATCAGAGTCAGATAGACTACCTCGAAAGCAACATTTTAATTGTATGCTAATATTAATGTGACACATAAACAATAATTAATGCATTAATAAGTTAATAAAATGTTAATTAGCAGATAACCAAAGTAGAAGACAATGATTGTGGCCACATATCCTGGTGTTCCCCTCATCAGTTTCCCTGTTTCTGATTCTTTTCACCCTAGGATACATCTCTCAGTATCTTTTGCAACGGAGTGTGAGCATGAGACCAGCTACACTGAAAGACTGGAATGGAATTCATGGGTGCTACTTTTGTACTTCTTAGTTAATAAATATTGGGAGCCAAAGAGATGGCTGAGTGGGTGAAGGAACCCATTACAATCCTGGTGACATTAGCTCTCCTCTGAGCTCCTCATATGTTCTTATCCCACAAAAATAAATAAATAAAAGTAATTAAAATTCATTTGAAAATTACTATGTCTTCCTGAATTCACCTTTTCTTTCCTCTGGTTGGATATGTCTATTGACTTGAGATGCCTTGGGAAGATTATGCTTCAGGCACCACCATCATCCCATCCTTCCTGACCCAAGCCTAGTTTTCATCACGGTTTAAAATGTTAAAATTTTATTTATTTATTTATTTATTTATTTTGTATGTGTGTGTGTCGGGGCAAGGGGTGTATAGGTTAGAGGACAACTTTACAGGGAGTTGGTTCTCTCCTTCAACTCTCTAGGCTCTGAGCATTGAACTCAGTCTGTCAGGCTTGGTGGCTTTTATCTAGTGAGCCATCTCATAGTCCCCCATCAAGTTTTAATGAATCAGAGGTTGCTGAGTCTCCATTCACTATTCTGGAAAAGTCATCAATATCACTGCTTTTTAAGTGGCTGATCATTTTTAATGTTCTCTTTTTCATGGCAGTCTAGACTAATCTTACTAATCTGATTTTACCCTATTTCATATTGTCAAAGACCCTTTTGCCTCTCAAGAAAATCCAGATCAACCTTCTAATCACTTAATGCTTGTGTGTCCTCCAGGCATGGATGCTTTTCTTCCTACCTGGTCAATCTGTACTATTTGAAAGTTCTCTTATTAGAAATATTTTCTATTTTATTTATTTTTAGGGGCTGGGAGGATGGTGCAGTTTGTACTGTGTCTTACCCTGCAAGCAGCAGAACCTGAATTCAAACCCTCGAACCCACGTGAAAACAAAGCTAGACACACTTGTAATCCCAGTGCTGAGCAGAGACAAGAAGACTCTCCAGGCTTGCCAGTCAGTCAGCCTAGCTGGATCAGTGAGCTTCGGGTCAATGAGAAATGTTGTCTCAAAACAAGAATGGTGAATAGTAACTGTGGAATGACACTTGGGACTGTCTCTTGGTCTCCATATGCATGTGTACACACACACACACACACACACACACACACACACACACACACACACACAAACACACACACACACTCACACACACCACAAAAGGAAGTTTTTATTTTTAATTTTAACTCTGTGCTAAAAATGTAGTTCCTAGGTAGGGTTCCAGTGCTCCTAAAGGCCATGAAAGCCAGTGCCTTTCTGCTTCCTCCATTGAGGGATGTAATTTTCTATCTAAGGTAGTCCTGGCTCATGCACACTATCATGGGTTAAATTTTCTCCATTTATTCACTTTCCTTCTTTGCAACTGGCTCTGAGATTCAAGTACCAGCTCTCAGCCATACTCCTGTATGGTCAGAACCCTCAAGACATTTGGTCATGCAGGACCGTTTCAAGCTTGCTATACAGGATGACTTAGCTTGGAGAACTTCAGGATGATTGCCTCCTCTCTGTGGTTTCCAGGCTCACATACATTTATCCCAATATTAAATTCATCAACCATTTATTTATTCAGCCTTTTATGTGTTCAAGGATGCTAGAAGATCATAGAACTGTTTAAGGTAATATTTGACATGGCTAATTTTCTCTAAGCCTCCTGTGAATCACCATGTCATGGTCTTCATTGTCCTGGACACATATCCAGGCTTTAGCAGGAATCCCTGTTTGATTTCATGCCATGGCATTGAGTTCTGTGCCTGTATGTTCAAAACTGTCCCCTCCTCGTTCTACCATCTGATGTTTCTCCTTGGATTATGATTGAGTGGCAGAGGAAGTTCTGACAGACAACAACTAAAGAATAATAAACTTTTATTTGTCACCAACAAGCCCCAATACTGGCAAGTAACATATCACAGCATTTATCTCCAATATATGATTAGTTGATGTATATGAAAAGCATCATTTTTAATACAAGGAAAGATGGCTTGACCTTGAAAATGACATTACCAAGATGATTATTTTATTTGGTGATTGGTTATACACACACAGGAAGCTTGTGTTGTATTCAGTAGAAAGCCTTTACATCTCTAACACAGGTTTCAGTATTTTCCTAGTTTTAGTGGGAATAACAGTTTATTCAAATTAAAGCTACTCTAGAGCAGTGGTCTTAACCTCTGGATTGTGACCCCCTTGGCGGCATCAAATGACCCTTTCACATTGGTTGCCTAAGACCATTGAAAACACAGATATTTAGGTTAAGATTTCATAACAGCAGCAAAATTACGGTTATGAAGTAGCAATGAAAATCATTTTTATGGTTGGAGGTAACAACAACATGAACTGTGTTAAAGGCTTGCAGCATTAGGAAGGTTGAGAACCATTGCCCTGGAGGGTCCTAAAGGAGTGGATAGGCAAGGTATATAAGGGTGTTACAGGTGTTAGTAGAAGAAAGAACCCTTTGAGGATTCCTCTGGAAACATTCACTTCATTTGAACCCCCTTATTATACAAAACCAAATCTGATCCTTTCATTTTCAGCTGACCAAATTCATGACCCTCCCCCTTCACCCTTATCTCCCAGTCTCTCTGTATCTTTGTGTTTATCTCTCTCCCATATAGAAGTCTCTCTCTCTCTCTGTCTTTCTCTTACACACACACACACACACACACACACACACACACACACACACACACA
>CAJQZJ010033935.1:914969-949074 GCA_907164525.1 Lophiomys imhausi
GTGTGTGTGTGTGTGTGTGTGTGTGTGTGTGTGTGTGTGTGTGTGTGATATTTGGTGCCTTGTCATCCACTGATACTGGGAAAGTCATGTGATAACAGTGGGGAGTCACTATTTAGCTGTGTTTTTCTTTTTTTAAAGACAGGATCTCCTGACGCCCATGGTGATCTAAAATTTACTATGCGTCCAAGCTGGACTTCCTGTCTCTACCTCCCAGTTCTAAGACCTCAGGTGTGTGTCACCCTGAGACACACATGACTGGACACATTATTTTGGAGCTGCTCATTCAGTGGAAAAGATGAGTGTATAGTTGGTGCAAGTCTAGATCTGGATGGGATAGATGAATTGTGGGAGGGAAAAGACTCAGACTGTAGATGTAAGTAAATGGAATGTTTAATAATTGACAGCACATTTTTACTATATAATCTCATAATTTTTAAACTTTTTAAAATTTTAAGTGACAAATACCAATTGCACATATTAACATTGTGTTTTGATATATGAACAGGTTGGTGATTAAATCAAGTTAATGATTAGCTCATGCATTTTGTATCTTCACATACTTTTTTTGTAGTGTGAACATTTAAAATTTCTCTTAGCAATTTCAAATGTATGTTGCATCATTATTAACCATAGTTACTAATGTAATAATTAGTCAATATAATCATTCTCAAAGACATTCCTTTTAAAACTTGGTACCCTTTGATTTTGGTCACTAATTTCTTAACATGGTCCTGGGAGATGGCATTTTCTTATTTTTTTGATGGAGAAAACCAATTATAGATAGAGGTCTTAGCACTTGAAAGACCCGGGAGAGGGAAGTTCCTCACCTGACACTCGGGATATCACGGCCACCCAAAAACTCGCAAGAGACCATCTTGATGCAATCACAAGAGGTTTATTTCGGGGATCAGTGCGCTGAGGACGCAACTAATATCCCATGCAGGGGTAGAAGAGCTCCAACTCCAATTTGGGGGAGAGAAGGGTATTTAAAGAAAAAAAACACAAACCAAGGGGGGTAAGGGGAAATACAAGTGGAAAGTATCAGCCCATTGTTTAGCTAGTCATGTGGGAAACACCCTATACTTGTTTTTCTCAGGAATGAATTTAATCTTACTTTACCATCTTCTTTGTGGTCAGCTAGTTCCTAGAGCCTGGGGCTCATGACCTGACTGATCTTCATTCTTGGTTCCACCTTTTTATGGTCAGCTAAGTTCCTGGAACATAGCTGGCCTGGCTCCACTCTGTCTGCCAGGGGGGTCTTTAAAAATTTTCACTCCTTTCATACTGATCTGGACTGGACAGTGAGGCAGTTGGTTGATGACCTGGGACCTGAACCATCATTGGTTACACTATGTTTGATGTGCTCCAGTGCAGAAAGAGGTGTATGGTGGAGCAGGGATGAGTTAGACACCAAGCTCCACAGGAGTTTCAGGCTACCATGTCAGCTTTAACAAGGATTGCCATTAGAGTTAGAGGATGGTGTGTGCTTCCATGATACACTGGTCTTTGGTGGCTCATCTTCTTTCCTCTGTTACTTAGGCTCCAGGTCCACGTTGAAGAGACTGACACATAGAAATGGACATTTAAATTTATTTATTTTTATTAGTCTATGTATGTGATATGTATGTGTATATATGCATGTATATGTGTATGTTATGTATATGTGTATGTGGGGGGCATTTGCCATTGTGCATTTGTGGAGATCAGAGAACAACACTATGGAGTTGGTTCCCTAACCCCACTTTGCACGTATTCTGAGGCTTTATGGCAAGTGCCTTTTCCCATTGATTCATATTGTGTATGGGCATTTTGTTTTAAATTATTTTTTATAATAATGGTTCTCAGCCTGTGGGTCAGACACCTTCAGGGTGTCGAACAATTATTTCACAGGAGTCACTTGAAACCATTAGAAAACACAGCTATTTATATTACAATTCACAACAGAAGCAAAGTTACAGTTACAAAGTAGCAATGAAAATTTTATATTTGGGGGTAACCACAACATGAGGAAGGTTGAGAACTACTACTCTATAGGATCTTGTTGAGAGATCAACAGAACAGTGCAACAGATTTGAGAAGGTCCCTGTCTCCCCAGGAAGGAGGATGCATTCCAGAACCTCTGTATACAGCAGGCCTCCTGGTAAGACTCTGCAGCTCTTCAGAAGCTTCCAGCCTGGATCATGGGAATAATGAAAGAGAAATCCAAATGTCCTTTACAATCTTTCCCAGTTTTAGAGCCTTATTTTCACCCAGGAAACCATGTGTGTGCTTTGTCTTACCTGTGACCACTGAGAAGTTGGCCAAGATGTGGATGACCTAGGGGGGATCTTAGCCTCTGCTATTTATAGACTTTTTATTTTCTTTCTTTCAGCAGATTTTAAAAAATGTTTATTCATTACTTCAATTTACATCTTCATCACAGTCCCCCTTCTCCCACCCCTCCCAGGCCCACTGTCCCACTGTCCTACCCTCTCCCCCTTCTCCCACCTATCCTACTCTTCTTGTGTGGGGTGCCCCTACATATCAGCCCCCTTCAGTTCAGCAGTCATATGAGGGCTAAGAGCTTCCTCTTGCACTGGGTGCCTAGAGTCTAACTAAAAGGTAACAAAGTCTATGTTCTTGTTCCTTTCAGTCTGTTGATTGTAGGATAGTTATCCTGTACTATATAGCTAAAATCCAGTTATAAGTGAATACAAGCCATGTGCATCCTTCTGGGTCTGGGTTAGCTCACTCAGGGTGAGCTTTTCTAGTTCCATCCATTTGGCAGCAAATTGCATGATTTCCTTGCTTCTGATGGCTGAGTAGTAATCCATTGTGTAAATATACCACAGCTTTTTAAATCCATTCTTCAGTTGGGGAACATCTGGGTTGTTTCCAGTTTCTAGCTATTACAAATAGAGCTACTTTGTACATCCTTGAGGAGATGTCCCTGTGATTTTGTGAGGATTCATTTGGATGCATACGCAGGAGTGGTATGGCGGAGTCTTGAGGTAGAGCTAATCCAAGTTTTCTAGCATATTTCCAGACTGATTTCCACAGTGGTTGTACAAGTTTGCACTTCCACCAGCAATGGAGGAGTGTTCCCCTTTTTCCACAACCTCTCCAGCATGTGCTGTCATTTGAGTTATTGATCTTAGCCATTCTGACAGGTGGAATGGAATCTCAAGAGTTGTCTTTAGTTGCATTTCTCTGATGATTAAGGATGTTGAGCATTTCTTCAAGTGTCACTTGGCCATTAGAGATCCCTCTTTGGTGACATCTTGGTTTAGCTCTGTTCCCCATTTTTGATTGGATTATTTGGTTTCTTGGTGTTTAATTTCTTGAATTCTTTATAAATTTTGGATATTAGCCCTCTGTCGGATGTGGCTGTTTGGAGCTGTTTGTTATGTTGTACTGTGGTGGTGGTAGATAACTGATACATGTTTGGGCTTATTGTAGTTGCACCCCACCCTACTCTAAGACAAAACTCATTCTATTCAATGCCATAAGCATCATTTTTCTCCTTTGCCCCATTGCTACAGAACCTTCAATTTATAAGCTTTGTCTTTATCTCTCTTGTGCCCTGCTCCTAAGGCCAAAGTGATTTTCTAGTCCTGCCATTCTTTCCCTACCACTTCCTGAGTGAGAATGTCGGGACCTTAGCATAGCCATGAGGCTTTCTTGCTGCTGCTCTCAATTTCAAAGGACATTTGATTCTGGCACAACCACACAGTGCTGGGCTTAATGACATCTTAGTGTTCCCACTAGAAAACTCCTGGCTTTTCCAAGGGTATATAACTTAGCTATATATGACTCACTCCAGGGTAAAACTGGGCAAACAAGCCCTACCACCCAAAGGCAGTTTTGAGTTTTAAATTATGAAATAAATCATCCCGAGCTTTTATGTTTTCTTGGGGGTTTGTTATTGTTTTCCTCTCTTGGCTCCAAACTTCCACAGTAGCTTTCCACTTTGAGATTATTTATTACTTGCTTCTCTTCTCCCTTTGACTGTATTTGTTTTGTAGAAAGACAAATCACCCCTGTACACTGGAAGCTGAAATCTTGTGCCAGATGGAACATATGGACTGGGAAGGGTCAGAAGTAAAATAGCAGGGGTTAGCATCACTAGGCAGTGGGCTAAGGGCTTTCAGCTGCTAGAGGAAAATAAATCCCAAGTCATGATAGTACAGCACAGGGCCTGCAAATAAGTTTGCTTGATGCTCAAGTCCTTGCTTGAGCTTCCTTGCTTTTCCTGTTAGACACAGATCTTGGTTTTCTCACTGAAGACTCTGTAAATTATAAGTCTTCTTACTCTGAAGACCCATGTCAACAAAGCTTTACAGTATGAGCCATACCACAAAAATTAGATTAAAAACCACACACACACACACACACACATAAATTCATTGCTATAGAGTTGTAAAGGTAAGATATTTTAACCCAGTAGTTTTCAACCTGGGGGTCAGACACTGCTTGGAACCTACAAAGCTTCTTTATAAAACAGTTTCTAGACTTCAGAAGGCTACAAAGGCTGTACACATGAAAACCATAACAAAACAGTCAGTGGCAGGTTTCTGACTGGCTGGGACTCACAGCCTCCCAGTATGTAGTTATTACACTGAGAAGATAGCTAACGAATCAGAGGTAATAATCCTGCTGTTCACTGGATTATAACTGCCCACACGTTATGCTTAACCTTGCTTTTCAGTTTTGTAGATTTAGAATCACCTAGGAAACACGCCTTTGGTTTTGCCTGTGAGGGGCTTCTGGAAAGACTTAATTAACGGAGGAAGGAAGACTTACCCTGAATGTAGGTGGGGCCACCCCTCTGACTGCTGTCCTGGGATGATTAGAAAAGAGAAAGCTCTTGATTCACTAGCCTCCATTTCTGTGCGCTTCCTAATTGTAGAAGTTATATGATCAGCTGTCTCATGTCGCTGTGGCCATACCTGCTATGCCATGATGAATTGCATACCTTCACTACTAGCCCCAAACTCTTCCTCCTCAAAGTTGCTTTTGTCAGATATTTTGCCACAGCAACAAGAAAGTGACTAGTGTACCTTACCATGGGAGGAATACAGCTCTGGGTAGGCTGTGATGTAAAGAGGCCTGTGTAGGCCAACAAGCAACCACAGTGAATCTGACAGCCATGCTTCATTCATCGGTGCCTTGGACCTAGTATTTACTCCATGATTGCTTTCAACACATTTCCTTGTATTTTATAAGCGATCATTTTGGAGGTAAAAGGACAGGGGTCAGTACAGGACACATCCAAGACCAAATTTTCACCACAAAGGAGATTTATTTGCCCCAGAGGGACAAAGGGCAAGGAATAAGAGACAAAGACAGGAGACAGGGGACAAAAGAGAAAGGAAAAGGGAGCAAGAGAGAGTGGGAAGGGATATTGTCTCTAGAGTGACAAAGGATTGCCCCTGGATAGAGAGGAGACAGATGTAGCACAAAGGCAAATGGCAGTTCATAAAGGGGAAAAAGGGAAACCCCGTTTGTTTTGATTGGGGATGTTAGTTAGGGTAGCCAAAAAGGGGGCTTTTTGATTGCAGAACTTCAACACTTTGATATCTGGACCTTGGTTGTCAGCTTCTGGAGGAGGAAGTGGCCAAATAAAGGAATAAACCTTGGTGGCTAGCTTTAGGAATATAAGCAAGCAATATACCAAAGCAGACAAAATGTGGGGAAGGGCGAGGTCTGCCAGAGCCATGTCTGCCATGCTTGGGGCTATTAGAGCCCTTCAGGACGCACATACAAATTCTTTACCAGTGGTTGCACAAGATCCTACTCATGACCTCAGTCTGGCAAACAATAGTTTTACCATTTAGAACTGCAATTTTTTTTGAGGGGGGGGGGAACCTGGTTTCTTTTAACATATAAGAGTAAGTGCTCTTGGCACATACATGAAGAGTAGTAATAGGTGCCAGTTTCTTATCCTGTTTCTTGAAAGATGCTCTGCATTTACCAACTGGCTCCTTGTCCTCCCCCAACAATATAATTGCTCATGTTTTCAGGACTCTGGGCTTTAGGATCTGCTGTGCTCATGTTCAGCATGCCCTTACTCACCTCTGCTTGTAGGACCTCACAACACTGCTTCTTACGTGAAGTAGAATTAATTGGGGTATGTTTAAGTCTTATTTCTCATGTTCAAGTCTCATTGCATAAGTGAGATTCTTTGCACTATGCAATTCCATAGATCAGTTTCATTGTCCATAAATTTGGAAATGATCCCCACTTCATGCAGGATTTAATTTCATTTGGGACATGTCTCATGTTCTTTGGACTGGCCTTGAATTCACTATGTGGCTGAGAATGGCCTTGATCCTCCCACCTCTACCTCCTGAATGCTGAGAATATAACAGTGAGCCACCACATCATTTTATGAGGTTCTGGGGATCAAACACACAGACATTTGCATACTAGACAAGCATTGTGCATTCCACCAATTGATCAATATCAGGAGACAATATTGGGCAGGAAAGTTGCTTACACATAAGACTGTATGGAAGCCCCTCCCCATATCTTTTTTTTTTTTCTTGGAATTCCTTTTGCTCTGTAGGCTAGGAAAACTAGAGACTCATTCTCTAGGCTGCCCATGGAAGTAGAAAAGATAAATGGGTTTCATGTGGAAGTCTGTGGTCGGCTCTATGTAGCATCTGGAGTTGGGGAATCTGTCATGCAGCTATTAGATGATAAGTTAATACAGAAACAGCATGTAGATTCTGTGTTCTCTAGCCAGCTAATGTATTTAGTAAGCACTGTCATTTGTGGTCAAAAGAACTTTTAATGGAGAATGTAAATGTCCGATAGCGTCTGCTGAAAAAGAATCTCTATTACATTGTGATTCCTAGTGGTAAGAACTCAGTACAACTCACCTGTGTACACTCGCCATCAGCACAATGCCCATCACACAGGCACAAACCATGTTGGTCTGAGTTACATTCTTTCTGTTCCTTTCAAGAAAGAAACTGAGAACATCTAAGTACTCGAACAGCTTTTAGTCTGTGTTTCAATCTATATTTTGCACAGAAACTACACCGATGACAAATTTCTCTCCTCTAAAATCTTCAGTGGTTCTCTGTAGGTTCTCATAATAAGATGAAGAAAGAGAAAGAAAAAAAAACCCACATCTATGGGTAATTGTGTTTTTCAACAACTTGACTACACCCTATGTTTCTAATGTCATCTCCCTCTGCATCCCAGCCCGTCCTTGTTACTACATGCTCTGGTTTCTTCTCTTTCCTCTTTCCAACATATTCCTATATTGTGCTTCTAATCTGGAATGCCTTCCTGTCTGTCTATTCTCCACCCATCCTACCTCTTTGGTTTAAGGCGAAAGGCAGGCTGTGCTGCTAGATCTGTTTGTCCCAGCTGGAAGGAGTGAAGACTTGCTTTACAAGTATAAGATAGATTGAAGAGACATTAAAGGAGAGAATCAGCAGGATTCAGAGGCTGGCAGTTGAACCACACACAGTTCAGGCTGGTCAGACACAGCAGTGAGTGCATGTATATAGTTGTGAACAATTAGGAGGTTGTCATAGAATCTGCCTGTTCATTCAAGCAAGAGGAACCACTGACTGGTCATCACTCAAGATATTCAATTTGTAAAGTTATGCAGTCAGAGAAGCTTTTGGGGAGAGACAACAAACATAGCTTGAACTATAACTGCTGTGTTGCATTCCCACCTAGCCAGAGCTCCTCCTTCTGCATGGATCCAGATAAATGTGATGATGAAAAAAGTATTATGCCTAATTAAAAATGGTTTCTACACCTGTGAGTTGTAAACCCTCTGCTTCAGTGGGGGCCACATTCGAGTGACACCTCCCAGGGTCAGTGCTTGGCTCCAGAAGCCACTGGATTGTTTATTGCTGCCGCTCAGGGGGGTGTGTGTGAGCACATGCTAACACTTTATCTCTTTCTTTGGGGAAAGGAACCAAATGAAGACACCTGAGTGCAAAAAGCAGCCCTCCCTCCAAGATCATATGAAGAGAGAGGGAAAGTTCATCTAAAACAATTCATGTCTCACATGGTGAGAGATTCATCTGGAAAGGAAAATTTCAGTGAAGGCTAGATGCCAAGTGATTTCTTTTCTGGGTAAAAGTCTGTGAAAGTGGCATTAGGTGTCTTAGCAACAGGATATAGGAAGACCTGATTCTGATGTGCAAGGCACTTGCTTGCTTTCTGTTAATGGAGAGGGGTCATGACAATACCTATTTCATGGGTGCACACATATGTGTGTGTGTGTGCGCGCACACACACGATGGTGGAGAATGACTCACAGTTACTTTCTTTCATCAGCCAGGGCTCAGAGAGCTTCCTCTCTTCATGGCACCAGTCCATAAGCCATTCAGCAGCATGTGAGGCTGGTCCCAATTGAAGCCTGCAGTAGTGAAAGCTAAGCTGCACATACCATTCAACCCTTTAGTAGAGATGGGGGTTCAGCTGGTTAATGCATCTTTCAAGGTCACGGAACCAGGAAGAGGCGGCACTGGAACTGGGACTCAGTTTATTTGGCTTCCAAGTTTATGTTCCCTTCCCATGCCGCCAGTGCCTTAGCTAGGTGGATTTTTGTGTACATTCTGGATCCTCCACAAACCTACCTCTCTTGAGGCTCTCTGGAGTCTACAGTGTGTGCCCCATGTTTCAGCCTTCAGTGCCAACCGAGTGGTTCTTAGCTGATCCAATAAATTTCCCTGTGCCAAAATTTTAATGGGGACTTTAATGTCTTGCAGAGCTCATGTACCTTATTCGAATTTTAACAGCACCTTTTAATTCAGTGCCACTCATCTCAGCTTAATACAACTGATAGGAGGAGGTTAGCACATTGGAAGCACTTAGCTTTGTGCTCTAATTGATATGCAATAAAATAAGCTTAGAGTGTCTCTTTGAAGGCCCCTGAAGGCAGCAGTGGGAGGAAATCTAAACAGTTAAGTTGAACACAGGAAAAAAACAAAAACAAACAAACAAACAAAAAACAAAACAGAAAACACAAGTGCCAAGTAAGAATTTGTGAGCAAAACAGTATCTTTGTCTTATTGGTTTATTGTTTATTTGTTCTGTTCTGGTGTGTGTGTGTGTGTGTGTGTGTGTGTGTGTGAGAGAGAGAGAGAGAGAGAGAGAGAGAGAGAGAGAGAGAGAGAGAGGAGAGAGAGAGAGAGAGAGAGAGAGAATGACATAAGATGAAGTTGGGTGGGTAGGAAGGTGGGGAGGATCTGGGAGGCGTTAAATGAGGGGAAAACATGATAAAAATATATCATATTGTAAGCATGTTATAGGTGCACAAACAGGAGGATTTTGGTTTAAACTAAATGAATGACTAAAGGACTTAGGGGAGAAGCGGGCTTTGTTTCCTAACTTGGATCCAAGTTCAAATGTGTGAGAAGTAAGGTGGCCTCACCTGAGCACAGGGTTAACAGGGCTTTAGTCATGGGGTCTCAAACAATCTGCAGTGGGCTCCACTCCACTCACTGCAGCAGCTTCCTCTTCCAGTCTCTTCCTGTTTCTCTGTGTTTCCTTTGACTGTGCTCTCTCACCCTCTCCTCTGGAAAGTTTTGTGAACTCTTCAGCCCTGACTCCTCCCTCATTGCCATTAGGCCAGGACTGAACCCTTTAGAAGGACCATGAAGTGACTGACAAATGAATAAGATTCCAGGCAGTGTTTGTCCCCCTCAGGCATGCGACACCGGAATTTTAAGTACCCTTTGGGGTATGTGCTGTAAGATGGATGGGCCTGAGCTGAGGATGCAGAAGACACTCTGAGGATGCAGAAGGAGTGTAAGCCTGTGTCACCTGAAGAAGAGATGAAGGAGATTTTCCAATGAGAAAATGGAGAGACAGGGACAGTGAGAGGAAGTATAGAGATTGAGGGCTTAAACTCAGCCTTCAGACCGTGTGTGCAAACAATGAAACATTGTTCTTTTATATTTCAGAAAGTTGTACCAAGATCAAGTGAAAAAGGTCAAAGGTCAACACGAGTAAAACTGGGGCTTAAGCAGAGGTGTTGGGAGACTCAAGTCAAGGGACACTCTTTTGGACTCCCCTACACATCCTGGGATCCTTTTCCCTTCTTACTACAAACATGACCTAGAACTATGGTCACAATTAAAATTCTGAACTGATCTGAAGTCCTGGGACAGAGAGGATCTTGAAAGAGCATTTATTGCTACTGTTGATGTGCAAAGTTGCTGGAGAGATGGTCTGGCTCAAAATAGATGATGAGTGGAATTAGAGAGATATGGTCATATTCTATAGGCATTTTCATGGCACAGCCATGAGGAATTTCTGATAAGTTGAGCATATATTGTGAGGATAAAAGAACAATGGAGGATGTTTGGGAAGTTGTGGCATCAAATTGCTATCCTTATAGGTGAGAGCCATTGAGCATTTAGGTGCTGAGGGGAAGGGAGGTTTGGGATAATTAGGTGTTGAGGGGAAAGGAGGTTTGGGACAGTTTAACTTCAATCTGCTTGTGAGATATCAGGGAGAGAAGTTGAATAAGTGGAAGCCACAATTTCACAGAAGTCCACTCTGGGGATACCATGTGTGAGCTATGTTTTCAGAGAAATCTCCATCCCTGTAATTGCAGTTCTAGGGAATCCAATGAACGGTTGCACACTGTACACTGAAGTGTGGGTTAGTGACTGTGGTTGTCCCATCAGATGCTGTAACACCCATCAGGTCTTGCTATGCCATTGCCACCCCAGTTTACATTGTCTAGTGTTTGCACAATGAGGTTATGGAACAATGCAGCTCAGATCACTATGAACAGTGAGAGAGTCATTTGGGATGAACAAAGACTTTTTCATGTGGGAATATCTCCAGAATGACTGTGCATTCAGCATCCCTGGCTCACACTCAGCTATAGCTGCCAATCCAATGATAGCAGAAAAACACTTAACTGAATCTCCAGAATGCCCCAAAGGAGTGTGGCAAGCCCCATCCTTAAAACTTCTGCTATGTATTCTCTTCTCCTGGTTTTAATGATCACAAACTACTGCTGACTCCCTAGTCTGTACTGTCTGGTTTCATCTTCCTTGTGCTTTAAACTTAATTGACTGCAAAGTTCTGCTTGAATGTCTTGCAGGCAACCCAGTCGAGCTCAGCACATCCAAAGCTGCATGCATCTCCTTGTCCTACCTTGACAGATTTTATTCTTTTCTATGGTCCCCTAATCATGCCCCAAGGCACTTGTACAAATCACAAAACAGAAGATCAACCCTCAGCCTCATCTCTAACTTAGTCAGTCATACTTTATAATTTCTACCCTCTAGATTTCCTCAAGGAACCCACTCTCCTCCAGCCCTGATGCCTTTATTCAAGGCATCAACTTGGACGACCACATCAACTTCTCACTAATTTCTTATCTTGGGTCTTGATTCCTCCAGTTCATTGTCTCCTCTAGACAGCTGGGAATGAGGCCACACAGACCCAAATGTGAACATTATAATCCTTCTTAAAACCCTGAAGTTATTCATTGCCTTATATCTTCCCCATTGGCGTTGAGTAACTCTTACTCATTCTTTCTTCCCATTATCTTTGGAAAGCACTTTTTAGCTCCTTCTTGCTATTCTGGAATTAATATCCATTCTGCATGCTTTCAGGGGACCTGGTCTTCTCCTGTAGAGTTTTGAGCCCATCACATCATAATTACTATTTTATTTGTGCACTACACGCTCAAATGAAATGACACAGAGACAGGGAATCTTTGACTTGTTTCCTGCTTCTCCTCAGACCCTGGGACATGGAAGAGTTCCCAGAACAGAGAAATCTTAAAACCTGACTGGCTGGGAAGTGAGGAAAGGAATAAGTAGTTGGATGGAAGGATTTATAGACAGGGGATATTTGGGTGGAAGGATTTATAGACAGGGGAATACTTTATGAATGTAGGGATAATGTTCAAGATACATTTATAGGACAAGGGCAGCTACTAATGAGAATGAGTGCTTACTTTAGAAACACCACAGCAGTAGAGAGTCCTCCCTTTACTAGTTGACTTGCCATGTACTGTAAACCTGGCCAAGAACCTGTGGCTGGGGAGTTCATAGACCTGAAGGAAGAACCTAATAGTGTTATTTTACTAAGTAGATATAGTGTCAAACTACCTTATAAATATTTATCTTTATATTGTGCACTACACGCTCAAATGAAATGACACAGAGACAGGGAATCTTTGACTTGTTTCCTGCTTCTCCTCAGACCCTGGGACATGGAAGAGTTCCCAGAACAGAGAAATCTTAAAACCTGACTGGCTGGGAAGTGAGGAAAGGAATAAGTAGTTGGATGGAAGGATTTATAGACAGGGGATGTATATATTGCTTAGTGCCACTCTCAGCCTTTATCAGAGAAGATTCTTTTTATAGGGGGCAGCAGTTAATACAAAGACTCACAATTGGTTGAAGCACAGAGACCCAAGTGACTGTGGAGTGCTCAGCCCTAATGGGACATTTCTATCATCCCTTCACCTCCAAAAGTGCAGGGAACATCCTAGAAGAGGGGGCAGAAAGAAGGTAAGAGGCAGAGAGGTTAGGGAGTACTGTAATGGAATGTCTTTTAGACAAGATATGGTGTTATACTCCTGAACCCACTAGAGCTGTGGTTGCTCACACAAGACCAGCACAGAAGGGATGCATCACCATTCCATCATGCTTAGGTACAAGGCTTGTGAAGCCACACCTCTCACTGAAGGTCTATGAATCAAAAAGGACATATAGATCAAAGTAGGAAGGGGCTTGTTGCAGAGAAAAAGTGTTTCTGTGGGGTGGAGGTGATAAAGACAGTTATAGTGGATGAAAATGCCTCAAATTTAGCATCTACATATGAAATTGTCAAAGAATAAATGAACACAGAAATTCAGCCCAAATCATACCCTCTTGCCAAATGTCAGCTTTGTGTGGATGGATAGATGTAGCATAGTCCTAAGAAATGGGAGCAGGAAAAATAATCAGAAATAAGAACCAGTACTCATCGGGCCTCTTCAGAGAAGACTTGGAAAAGATGTGGATATTAGAGGCAGACACTCTTGTCCTGAGGCCTATGAACCCTGTAATTTCTCGTGACTCATTCATTAAGTTTGTGGATTTATATGGCATGTGGCAGCACAGCTTTCATTAGGTTTCCAGAGGGGTCCATGACCTAGAAAAAGGTTAAGACCACTGCTTTAAAAACACCAAATCATCAAAGGCTATCATGCACTGCTTTGAAGCTTTACTCACCATGGGGGCTTTGAAGCTGAAAAGACCATTCTCAAAGGTTTCCACATGCATGCAGGGGGCCTGTGCTTTTTTCTGATGAGGAGTTATTTTTGGTTTCTCTGAAGTGTCCTGAGAATGGGCCTAGTAAGTATAGGGAGAAAGGAGCTGATTCTAAGTCTGTAGGTCCAGGTCCATGAGGGATGGTGGGTGACAGCCATAATGGCAGGCTTGGCTATGGACCACTCCCTGCGAGGTGTCCCAATGAGCCTGTAGACAGGAAAGACAGAAAGATCTAGCTGGGAGGTAAAGTCTATTGGACCCTGAATTCATTTGGAAGTCCTGTGAAAAGTTTAGAAAAGATCTAGAGTGCCAAGGCCTGAAAGTGGATCATGTTAAGACAGTTAACAAAGACAGTTCAGGGATGGTGATAGAGTCGGCTGGTTTATGGTACATTTTGTTTTGTAGAACTAACCACTCTTTTGTAAACAAACCCATTTCTATGTGATTTTAAATCAAATCAAAATTGCAATACAATTTGTGGCCACAGGGGACCTTGAAGTATCTAATCTCTCCATCAGCCCTGAGAAAGACAGGGTGCAGCCTACTGTGACTGGAGGCTAATTCTTGATGCTCACTAGTCATTGTTCTACACCCAGCCATGTGCTTGTGTGGGTCCACTTACACTGTCACATATGCATATATACATGCCTGTTCAGTAAATTATCCCCTTTGTCCAGTTTCCTTTGAGTCAACACACTCTTGTTTTGTGAGCACCCAAGGTGAACATTTCCAATCAAATCAAGTTCTGTTCCTTTAAGAGCTACCAGACTTCTGGGGCTGACTGAGAGGGCAGAGCAAAGGCTGTTTACTTGAGTGTGTCTTGTTTATGACTGCAACCCGTGGCCTCTGCAGTTCCTTTCTGAAAGCGCAAGGCCACCATCTTTAATTAACTTCCTTGATGCAACCTGGTTGTGGCTAATGAAGCAGCTAATTGTTTGGCAGGGTGGCGTTTTTTTCTTTTTTTCTTTCTTTTTTTGCTGTGATTGCTGAGATGTAGTTCAGAGGCAGAGGGCCTGATGTATATGAGGCCTGAGTTGACTCTCCAGCATACTGGCCCATCTGATACATTGTTTGCCATGTAAGTATGTGGAACAGAGTCTCCTACATCCCTGTAAAAAAGTAGGACATGGTGGTATGTGGTTGTAATCCTAGTACTGTGGAGGTAGAGATAGGAAGATGAGGTGTGTTTGTGTGTGTGAGAGAGAGAGTTCACATCACTGATACCTTCTGAGAGAGTTTCCTTATAAATGGGAAATGGGAAGGAGAAGATCTGAAGTCTTTGGCTCTCAGAAATACTAGAGATCAGTAGGGTGTGAGCAGGGGTTTGGGGCAAGCTTTACCCATTGTCCTTACTGGTTGTCAAGAGCACAACCCATGCAAAAAGAGAGGCCTGCCTTCTCTATGTGTTCTGAACCACTAGAGGCTGACATTTGTAGACAGTATCTACCTGACTGCCTGGCCCTGACTTCTCAATGGCTTTGGCAAGTGGTGGACACTGGCAGGGGATGGGTGTACTGGAAGAGAAACACATTTGATCACTGATTTCCTGAAATTCTTCCCAATTTGATCTCTACTTAGCACTGCCTGTATGTCTCGTGCAGTTGTCCAGGACTCTCCTATGGCTTTAGCTCTTGCCAGCTCTGGTAGTTTTTGTCATATTTTCCTTTCTCCACCTAGGAATGATTATAGCTTACTGCTCTGGGTAGTCTTGGGTGTTTCATCCTCCTTTGTTTCTGCTCTTTACTTCTGTCTATGCCTTTGTAAATGGCCTCTTCTTTCAACTCTCAATCTCAACTTTAAAAGTGATTCTGTAATTGCAGTACAACTAGTCAAATAGGACTCTCAGATTGAATTGCTTACATATCTCATGAGAGAGTGTGCTGAGGGAATCCTGGCTGATGGCTGGCAATCCATGGTATTTGTTAGCATTAGTGATTTAAATTATTGCCAGTGGTAGTGTGGGAGTGAGTGCTGGCAGAAGCAAAGGCATTGGTAGATCAAAGGATGGATATACTCAGTCTCCACAGCAACAGTAGAGATGTGATGGTGGCAGATTGCACCTGCTAACACTAGGGAGTATACACAAAGAGAAGGGTGAACCGCAAAAGTTGGATACCCTTGAAAGGGTGTAGTGTTGAAATTAGAGTGTCCCTATGGTTATTCTCAGCGAGTCTCTCATGTGTGATAATAGCTAGTAAGAAATAAGCTGAAACATAACTATAAGGACTGTGGAGCTAGAGAACCCATAGATAACTATTATGTCTCTTGTGCTAGACAAGAGCATAGGAAGATATAGTGAGACACTGAGACATATAGCAAAAGAATTGTTGACTGACATAACTGCAGACCTGCTCATGAGTATTCCTATCTGAGAAGTCATCCTCCCACTATATAAGATACCTCCAATAACTACTCCTTGGACAATTGTCTCACATTTTTCTGCAGGATCTATCTTTATCATCTTTAGGACCACAATGACATTCAGAGATGTAGAAAGCCTACTGAAAAAGTAGCTAGCCTTCTGTTTCAGTTTAGTATCATGTAGATAACAAATAATTCAGACTTAGTAGCTTAAGCTACCTGCAAGTTACCAAGATTCTCTATCTTGGGTGGGGCTCAACTATGTAGTTCTGCTGATAGTGTTAAGAGTAGTTGGAGAATTCAAAGTTGCTTCAGGATTTCCTCCATGTAGTGCATCCTTTTAGTGGTTGAGACTTCACGAGTAGCTGAGAAGAGGGAGTGGTTCTTGGTGTAGAAAGCAAAAGCAGGGCTGGAGAGATGGCTCAGAGGTTAAGAGCACTGACTGCTCTTCCAGAGGTCCTGAGTTCAATTCCCAGCAACCACATGGTGGCTCATAACCATCTATAATGAGATATGGTGCCCTCTTCTGGCCTGAAGGCATACATGCAGACAGAACACTATACATAATAAATAAATAAAATATTAAAAAAAAGAAAGCAAAAGCAGAGTATTTTTGAGGACTAAACCCTGAAAGCTATCCACTATTACAGCTTAAACACTTCAAATCCCCAAACTGGAATCAGGAAATGCTCCCAAGTCCAAAACTTTTCCAGTCCTTGCCATGATGCCACAATTAGAGTATTCCACACCACAAAAACTATTGTGTGCACAAAATTATTTGAAACACTGCATACAATTCACCTCTGGCAATGAGTGTAAGGTGCATATGAAAGACAAACAAGTTTCATGTTAGTATTTGGGAGTGCTATCTCCCAGAAAGCTCAGCTTGGAAATGCAAGTATTCCAGAGTTAAAACAAAAACAATCACCACTTCCAACAAACACCCCCTGGAGCCTGAAACGCTTCTCATTCTAAATGCTTTATCTAAGAGGCTGTGATATTTCCACCACATTGTATCATCCAGAAGAGTTCACAGGATGAGCCTACTTTAAATGGGAGGAATGACCAACTTCATTTATTTCATAGAAGGGATTTTGTTAGGAAATGAAATGCTTCCTTCTCATGTGGAGACCCTAAGCTCTTGTGATTCTGTTTGGAGACAGTCATTAAAGAGATAATTAAGATTCAATGGGGACATTAGAGTGGATCCTAATAGATAAGACTAGTGACAAAAAATAAGAAAAAAAAAAAGAAGTGATTATGTTACAGATAGAGAAAAGTACACACATGGGAAAAAATCATCCATAAGCCAAGGAAGGGACTTCATGAGATGCTAACCCTACAATACCTTACTCTCAGACTCCTAGCCTTCAGAATTATGAGGAACTGTAACAAGTTTCTGGTGTTTAAGCCATTCAGCCTGTGGTACTTTTTTTTTTTTTATAGTGTTAGGGTAAATGATGGTCAGACTTATCATGTTGTTTTCATATTCACTGTTACACAGACACACACAGACATAGACACAGACATGCAGAGACACAGACAAACAGAAAGACAGACACACACACACACACACACACACACACACCCTCAAGTTGTCATAGTGGGGACCTGGGCTGGCTCAATCATCTATTAATTGAGTAGAAGGCTGGATTCCTTTGGGAAAGATATTTGAAAAGTTTAACTGATGAACATTTTTCCAATCCTTTCTCTGAAAGACATACTGCCATTTGCCAAGGTGACTGTGAGCTGATGATCAAGAAGGGTCTGGACTCCTAGAAGTTCTTTTAGCTACTTATTCACTAGCTCTGAACTGAGGTTTAATTCTCAGAGGCAAAATTGCATGTGCTCCTGTCACTCAGAGTGGAGGCTTTGGGAAGCCAGGTGATGATTTAAGTCATGGTATCAGCTCATGTAACAGGGGATTCAGAGGCTCTGGACCTAACTGGTGATTAATTTGCCTAGAGCAATAAAAATAACCAGCATAGTGGATAGAGTTCTAGGAATGACTCTGATTGGGTCTGCCTTTGTATCACTTCCCCTCCTCTGTTTGAGTATATTATTACTGACATTATTCTTAATATTTTCCATCATGGGACTAAAACACCATATCATCACCTGGCATAAGCTTGGGGTACAGGAACTATTTTTATCTCAGTTACTTAGGAGCCCATGAAAATGAGGCTATAAATTCAAGGATAACATAGCTACAGAATGAGTTTAAATACAACTTGGAAACAATGAGATGCTCTCTCAAATAAAAGTAAAAGTGGACTAGGGCTACAGCTCAGTGGTAGAGCACTTGCCTAGTGTGCACAAGATCCTCTGTTTAATCTATCCTCGGCACCACAGGGTGGGTGATAGGCAAGGATATTATCTGAGGAACCCAGCCTAATCATTGAGCTTTTTATTTTTAATGCTTAGAGGTTGTACCAGTTAGTTATTTGTCAGCTTGACACAAGTTAGGGTCACCTGTGAAGAGGAAACCTCAATTGAGAAAATGCCTCCAGTGGATTGGCCTATAGGCAAGCCTGTGGGTAATTTCTTGATTAATGATTGAAACGGGGGGGAAGCCCACTGTGGCTGGTGCTATCCCGGGGAAGGTGGTCTTGGGCTGTAGAAGAAAGCAGGCTGAGCCAGTCGTGGAGAGTAAGCCAATAAGGAGTGTTCCTTCATGATTCCTGCTTCAGTTCCTCCTCCAGGTCCTTTGCTTGACTTCCTTCTTTCAGTTACTCCCTTCTGTAAGATGGACTCATGCTGAATGATCACCAGATTTTATATGAGAAAATAAGCCCTTTCCTTTTCCAGGCTTTAACCTGGTCTTTATTACAGCAATAGAAAATTAACTTGCCAGAGCTAGTTAGTCTTGCTGCTGGTGGCAATCAGCAGATAAGAGACAGGGGAATGTCAGGTGCCATTGCTGGGTTTGAAGGTAAAATGCATAGAACCAAGAAAGTAGGGGCTTTTTATATTTAAGTGTGGATATTGAGCATGAAGCCTTATGCATGCCAGGTAAGAACCATACCACTGAACTACACCCCCAACTCAGTGAAGGCGTTTTGTGAAGTAGAGCACAGTCCCCAGATGGATTGAAGAGCTCTGCCTTCTAGTTGCAAATTACTAAGTTCTTTCACCCATTGGAACTGCCTTGCAAGAGTAATTTCTTGAGGCCTCCAGATAGGAGCCCAGACTATCCAACATCTTGACTTTAGACTTGGGAGACTCCAAGGAGAGAACACACTTCAGCTATCCTGAAATTTCTGAAGGACTGTGAGATAATAAATAAAACTTATTTTAGCCTATGAACTTTTTGGTAATTTGTTACTTAGCAATACAAAATTGAGGATGTGACTAGGGCTCAATATGCTTAGTGTGATAGAATCAACCCCACTGTGGTTAGCTGGTTCATTAAGTGAAATGTGTTTTGATAGAAAGGAACAGTCCAACCCTTCTTCCAAAAATTGTAGCTATGCCATATTTCCAAGTATGAATTGTGGACATAAATGGCAACATAAAATGACTTAACAAGGCTGGGAGGTGGTGGCGCACGCCTTTAATCCCAGCACTTGGAAGGCAGAGGCAGGCAGATCTCTATGAGTTTGAGGCCAGCCTGGTCTACAAAGTGAGTCCAGGACAACCAGAGATATACAGAGAAACCCTGTCTTGAAAAACCAAAAAAAAAAAAAAAAAAAAAAAAGACTTAACAGTTCAGGGTTAGTGATTCATTTTTCAAAATGATTCTTTGACCAGTGGCAAATCCCAGTGGCCTGTGGATTATTACTGCCAACTGCAACTGTAGTTGGAAAGGAGAACTATTTGCTGAAACAAATCAGCATAGCTGTTGGCATCCAGTAGTGTTGTTGATCTACAAAATGCTTTACTTCTTTTCAATACTAATTTAAAAAGGTAATCAGAAGCAATTTGACTTCATGTGGTTAAGATCAGAGTTTTTTCTTCTACCATGTGGCTGTGGAAGATTCTCTGCTTATTATCTTAATACCACCCTGAAGTAATTTGATTGTGTTGAAATCCTACAGAGCATCACGTTAGTCCATGACATCGAAGACCTGATGCTAATTGGACTCTGTGAACCAAGAACAGATCTATATACATTATGAGACTCATGTGCCAGCAGGTCAGAGAAAAACTATCAATTCAGGATCCTGATATATTGAGAAAGTTTCTTTGCATATAGTATTCTGAAATATAATCTTATAAGAGTGAAAGGCAAGCAGCTGAATTTTGCACTTTGAACAAGGAGGAGACACCATATTAGATGAACTAATATTTTTGTTTTGAGGCTGGGGGTTGATAACAAGGACTTCGTTTTATGATAGATTATTTTGTTACTGTCACTATGGAGTGTCCAATTTGCCAGCAATAGAGACCAGTGATAAACTTCTTTCATGGCATGTTTCCTTAGGGAACAAGCCAGTCACCTTAATGTAGGCTGATACTTTGAATTCTTTCCTTGTAAAGGAGGTAGGAATTTGTCTTCAAGGGAGTATGTGTGTTTTGTGTATAGTTATAGATATATAGATATTATAAATATAAACTTGCTATCCCTGCCTGTAATGCTTTGGTGGAACCTCTAGTGGTGGACCTATATAAACGCATTGTTGATTGCCATGGTGGCCCATACCTCATATCTCTGACTGAAGTACTTATTTTATGATTAAATAAATAAATACATAAATAAATTTATGTATTTATTTATTTAATCATGTATATATGCAAATCCATATATATATGCATCTATTGGGCTCTGTCTCCGAGGAGAAAAATACTTGATAAACTGACTGAATGACCATTCAACACATCACTTTAGGTGTAAACTGAGAAACAGCATCTAATGAGGTCTGAACTTACAGGATGCAATGCATGTTGTAAATCAGTGCCCCTCTTATGATGCTGCCTCCTTCCACAAGCTCAGATTCATGAGTCAAGGTGAATGGAATGGAGTGGGAGTATGCTCATATTAGTCAGCTTTGCATCAGTATGAAGAAATATTCTATGTATGCTACTAACAAAGCAAAGAGAAATTTGTTTTGACTCAGTTCTGGAAGTTCAAATCTAGGATCAAGAAGCCCTGTCATTTGGGCCTCCAAGGAGGTACACCATTGCAAAAGACTGTGTTAAAGGGAGTATGTGAGAGAATTAAAACCAGGAATGCATATATGGTGTGGAGCTGCAGTCACAAAATTTCCTAGGAAGGCATGCTGTCAGTTACCCAAGGACTTTCCAGAATGTTCCACCTCTAAAATGTCCAAAGCATCTTCTGGCAGCACCTACCTGGTTCTGCTGTGCCATCTATCACTCAAGTGGTTTTAGTTTGTTTTTTAATTGTCTACTAGTAGATAGTAGGTTAAGTTGGATCTTTGTGATTTGACAAATCACAAAGCATTTATCAGCTGACTCTGTTTCTGGGACTCTCACGAGACTGCAATCACTATCTGTTGGGGGTGGAGCCTCATCTGAAGACCTAACTGGAAAAGGATTCCCTTGTAAATTTACTCATGTGGCTGTCAGCAGTAGTTCTACAATGTGTGACTGGGGACCTTGGTTCCCCATGTGGTTCCTTGCTGACTGGCCTTTTGGGCAGGATCCTCATAAGTCATTAAACCTAATCAGGACAAAAGTAACAAAAGAAACAGAGTTCTCTCAGATGTCAGCAGTTAAGTCTGGCGCTCAGCAGTTAAGGGCAACTTGCTAATTTTGCATGGCACCCAGGTTTGGTTCCTAGTATCCACAGTTATTCAGCTGGCTCACAGCTGTAACTTGTTAATGTCTGTAATTCCAGTTCCAGAGCATCTCATACCCTCCTCTGGCTTATTTGCGCACCTTCATACACATAATGCAGCTGATGAAACAAATGATACAGTAGACTTGCAGCATTGTGCTCTAATACCCAAAAGAACCTAAATAAAGACACTTTAGGACCCAAGGGGACTCTCTGATTCACCATTTTTAAAAAATTTAATTTAATTTTTCATTTTACATTCCCATCATGGACCCTTCTTCCCCCCTTCTGGGTCCTGCCCTCCTACTCCCTTCTTCCATTCCTCCTCCCTTTCTCCACAGAAAAGGTGAGCCCTCCTCCCTACCATCCCACCCCAGCATATCGAGTTGCATCAGGTCTGAGTGCTACCTCTTCCTTGAAGCCAGGCACCACAGTCCCATGGAGGAGAAGTGCTCAAAAAGCAGGCTATGGAGGAGAAGTGCTCAAAAAGCAGGCCTCATAGTCCTTGCCAGAGACAGCCCCCACTCCACTTGCTAGGGGCTCACCTGATGACCAACCTGCCAATCAGTTACATACATGTAGGGGGCTAGGTCCAGTTCATGCATGACCTTTGAATGGTGGACCATAGTCTGTGAGCCCCTATGGACCTAGGTTAGTTTACTCTATTGGTTTTCTTGTGGAGTTCTTCTCTGGCTCCATCTTAGTACTGCCTTATTCATAGGCTTGAACAACGAAAAAGCAGTTGAAGTTAGAAAAAGCAAGATGGTTACTAGATAGGTCCTAGAGCAGTAGTTCTCAACCTGTGTGTGTGAGGGGGAGCTGAATGACCCTTTCACATGGGTTGCATATCAGATATCCTGTATATCAGATATTTACATATCTGATATAATTCATGACAGTAGCAAAATTACATTTACAAAGTAGTAACAAAAATGATTTTATGGTTGGGGTCACTCACCATGACATGAAGAACTGTGTTAAAGGGTCACAGCATTAGGGAAACTGAGTAATACTGTCCTAGAGGAAGGAGGTTTTAAGGCAACCAATTTGTTGATCATGTAGGATATAGTCCTCAGATGGTAAGTGTGACATAATAGTGGAAGATGAAAACTGTGGTTATCAAGTAATGCTTGGTGATGCTATGGAATTATGAAGCGTAACAATGAATATGTAGGTGAGTTAATTATTTATTTTTTTGCTTTCTCCCTTCTCCCACTACTCTATAGGAAGAGTACTGTTGGAATTATGTTTTAGGTTTAAGGTAGCAATATGACTGACCTGACATTGTTATTGGTGATATAATAGTTTATGGAATTTGGTGTGCTGTGCCAGTTAAGGACATGGCTTATCCATCTCAACCATGTGAATGATTGTAAAAACCAAATGAAGTGAGGATGGCATAGGGATGGTGGGTGTGGATGGATTGCACTGGACATTCTTGCTTTATTTCTTCAGATATGCTCCCCATTCTCTTTCATTGTTCTTTTGTATACCAAGATGTTAACTTCCAGGGATTGTTGGACTCTTTTGGGGTCTAGACAGTGAGAGTTATTGACAGAAGATTGGACAGTGGGAAGAGAGAGAGCTGGAGTATTTACCCATTTTCCTTCAGGGTCATAATCTGGCAATGGCTTCTTTCTCTTAATAAAGCCAGATTTCCAGCGGGAGGGTCTTGCTCTCACTGAGTCACACTTCTCACCACTTCCAGAGACAGCCATAGCTTTTCATTGCTGACAGCTTTGAGGTATTCTGCTGTTCCTTGTGTATTTCTTTAATCCTGTCCACATATTTACAAATAGTCATTTCTTTACTCCATCTGTGTTATGCTATATCACATTTGACTTAGTTATTGTAGTTCAGTAGGAAATTTTATGAATGTTTGGTTTCCTTTTCCACTCAGGAAATATGCACACTAAATTATGATCCCATTTCATTTAACATATTTTATTATAAAATTAATATTAAATTTTGTGTGTGTGGTATATTTGAAGAATGTACACATGAGTATGATGATGTATGCCTGTGTGTATGTATGCAGAGGCCAGAGTAGGACACAGTATGTCTTCTTTATTGCTCTCTACTTTTTTCCTTGGAGACAAGGTCTCTCATTGAACTGAGAGCTAAGCTTGTCATTTCAACGATGCTGGCTGGTCAGGAAGCTGCTAGCATCCACCAGTCTTGACTCTCTCAATTCTAGGATTATAGTCACATCAATGTATGGCCTTTTATATGTGGATGCCAGAGATTCAAACTCAAATCTTCATGTTTGTGCAAACACTCTTATCTCCCTTATCTCTTGTCTTGCATATCTTGAAGAATATTGTATAGATGAGTTGAATGTATGTGTTGTGACAGGAAATCTACCTGAGGGCTTTTTAGAAAATGAAGAACTGAGAAACATTGAAATGCAACAACACACTGCCAGAGGACAGTCACTGAAAGGCACAGTCTCTTTCCAGAAGGATCTCTGCATCTGGCTAGAATTCATTCAATAACACAGAGCCTTAGAAGCATTGCTTAGGATTTCATGAGGCCCACCTCTGACAAAAAAGAACTGGTAGGATTTGGTCTTCTACAGAGCTCATCTTGAAAGAGAGAGGATAAGAAGGGAGATAAGACCTTTCAGGCTGAAGTCAGGAGACTAGCAGAGGGAGAATGCTGCATACACTATCTGGAAGTAACAGCTCTTGCCCAAGGCTGTCTCTGAGCCTCACCTCTGCTTTCCTTCAAGCTGGTGGACGAGTAGTCAACAAGCTATCTGTTTGTCCCACTGAGACCCATAAAAGCTTGGCTTTCCACTGCCTGGAAGCTCACAGGTGGGTTATTTTACTCCTACTTCCTGTCTGCCCAAATCCTGCGGATAGTACTCAATGCGCCCTGAGCATCTCAGAGGAGCCTAATTAGGTTTGCAAAATGCCCCATGCTATTTTTAAAGCTGACTTTCAGTTGACTTTAGAGCAAAATATTTGAATAGGAAGCTGTCCTTGGCTGGCAGGAATTGGTCTGGCGGGGCGCTTTTTGATCCAGCTTTCTTCTGGGAGGAAGCACTGGACCATGGTGAGAATTGGATTCTTCATTCCCTTCAGGGCTTGCACTTTGCCTCAGAAAATACATGCCAAAATATAAAATTCAAAGCTTCCATCTGTGTATGTTTTCTTTCTCATGATCTTTTTCAGGAAGACAGCCTCTAGAGTTGTCATTTTCAGTGGGCTTTGGCCAGTCTCTGTGTTCCCTAATACTTGGTGATCTTTTTTCTGGGTGATATTTATGGATGAACCCTATGATATGGAATTGATAAAGATCCCACAGAATATGGAAAGAGCTCATGTTATAACCCTATGTAAAAAAAGAGGTTTACAAACTGTATATATGTTATGTTCACAACTGCTTAAACTGTGCCTAGGAGTTAGAACATTAAATGTCTTTGAGAGGTGAAAAGGGAGCCATTAATAAGTACTTTAAATAAAGAATGTATGTCACATGCATGGAGAAACTATCATTAACTTTATTTAAGGTAAATAAAATAGATTTGACACCATTTACAATGTTCAGATTGTATCTGCTCAGGGCCTCTGGATGAAGGGTGAGCTGGGGTTGAAGTTTAGACAGTGCTTGGTAAGGGTGTGCAGGCTCCCCTGCCCAAGGTCAGGACTCTTTAAATTTCATTCTAGGAAAGACATCTTTTCTGGCTCCTTTAGATGCTCTGTCTCTAGTCTCTAGTTGAGTCTCAGTGGAGCTGGTGAGTAAGCTAACTAATTTTCTAATGGTGAGGTTGGGGTCCTTGGAAATTTCTATAAACAGGACAGGTATGCCTTAAATATTTCTCGTCCTCCAACATTATAAGCAGTCCAGAACACCTGTTGTATAATTGTGCTTTGGGGCTTCCAGCAAAACTGAATGATTCAGATAAATCTTTCTGCTAGAAATCCATGCCACCAGCATTACTGCCACACATTTCTTAGTCTATGTTTTTTTAAAGTGAGTCTGTAAGATGTTAGATGTAGAACAAAAATGATGTAACAATAATTTGTTTTAAAATTTAAGGAAAAGAATATGAAATGTTTCCTATTTCAGAGACCTCAAAGGCCAAGAACAATACAATAGTACTTGATATTGCCACACGCTACAGAGATGCAAACACATTCTGTTTGCTCTTGCTCAGCACCATTTCTACCTCAGGATTGGGGAAGGTAAGTGGGATAAAAGAGAGAATATTCAGAGAGAGATTTACCAGGAAGCTATGAGTGCTTTCGACCTTCTCCTGATACTTCAGTTAGGGTCAGTTTGTTCTTCTCATTCATGAGCAGGCGTCATGGTTGGTGGTGTTATTAAAAGTACCCAACACGGCGATGCCCTCATAGTAAGGGGGTCAGAAGTTAAACAGAGCCAACATCCTCCACACTGTCTAGCCGCACTCCTGTCCCTACCTTTCCTTGGACAGACGTAAAAATCTTGTTGAGCCAGCCCACAGCGTCCCTCTAGCCTCCCACACCAAACTTTGCTCCTAGCTCTTTAGGGTGTCTTCGTCGAGGGTCCCTCTCAGAGAGGTTCTGGGGGTCTGCCTCAGGAATATCCCCCTGTTCCAGGCCTGCAGCTAGTTGGCAGAAGTCAGGAAAGGCGGGGGGCTACCTTAGAGATTGACCAGACGACTTCCCCAGTTTGGGAAGCTACCTGACAAGTACAAGTTTTTGAGGGGCATGGGGGTTGTCATTCCCCATCTGGAGAGCACCTGCGATTCAGGCGTAGCTTAAGAGGGTCCACAGTCTTTTTTAATCTTTATTCATCCTTGGAAGGTTCAGGAGCTTTCTTCACGTGTGAGGCGTGGATCCAAGCAGAGATGCCCTCTACCTTCACTGTGGTGGGGGTGGTCAGGAGTACCAGGTATGGTCCCTTCTAGCGAGGCTCAAGGTTCCCAGCTTGATGGTGCCGGACGAGTACGGTATCTCCAACCTGGAACTGATGAGGCACGCTCAGGTCTCCAGCTTCATAAGCCTCTCTGAGCTGCTCCCAGGCCTCACGCCAAAGAACTACTTCAAGGGCTTTCATGCGGGTGAACAAGGGGTTAGAAAGGACAACATCAGGATCAAATATTCCACCTGCCTCAGTGAGAGGAGGCGGCCCCCCACAGAGAATCTCATAGGGTGTCAACTTGAATCGTTCCGGGGTGTTCCTGACCCGGAACAAGGCAAAAGAAAGGAGGGCTGTCCAGTCTCCCCCTCTGGTCTCTAAGGCCAAGGTCTCTTTTAGGGTTCTATTTATTCTTTTTACCTGTCCTGAACTTTGGGGAAGGTAGGCACAATGTAATTTTCATTTAATCCCCAGTTGAGTGGCCAGTCCATGACCTACCTGGGCAACGAAAGCGGGTCCATTATCAGACCCAATTACCTTGGGTATTCCAAATCTCGGAAAAATTTCTTCAAGAATCTTCTTAGCCACTGCATTAGCAGTCTCAGTCCTTGTAGGGAAGGCCTCTACCCACCCTGAAAATGTATCTATAAAAACTAAAAGATATTTGTTTCCATATTTAGCCGGTTTAATTTCTGTAAAATCCACTTCACAATAGGCCCTTGGTCTATCACCCCGGAGTCTTTTTCCCAGGTTATACACGGAAGGTCTAGCATTAGTCAGAGCACAAGCTTTGCAGTTCCTGACTATCTCTGTTGTTAAGTCAGAGAGTCCAATTACATAATAGTCAGAGGACCTTACCACATCTTTTAGTTTTTTTTCTCCTAGGTGAGTTAGACGGTGTAAATTGGTGACATACTTGCATCCTCCTTCTTGAGGCAGGACTTGTTTACCATCCTCTGTTTTAACCATACCACAAGGTGATTTTCCAGCCAACCCTAGTTTTTTTATGGCCTGCAAGTCTTCAGGGGTATACCTGATGCTGGCTTCTCTGATATCTTTAGAACCAAGAGTGGTTAAGATCATTGTCTCTTGGGCTGCTCGTTTGGCTTCTAGATCTGCCATCTGATTTTCCTTAGCCACTGCATCCTGTGCCTTCTGATGTCCAAGGCAGTGGATAATAGCCACCTTCTTTGGCAGATGTATAGCCTCAAGGAGGCTCAGAATCTCTTCTTTATTTGTAATATCTTTTCCCGCTGATGTCAACAGCCCCCTTTGTCTATATATTGTCCCATGCACATGGGCGGTGGCAAAAGCATACCTGCTATCAGTATAAATATTGATGGACTTTCCCTCTGCCATCTTCAGGGCTTGTGTTAATGCGATAAGTTCAGCTTTCTGGGCAGAAGTTCCTTCTGGCAGGCTGCTAGCCCAAATTACTTGCCTCCCATCTACCACTCCAGCTCCCGCCATCTGCTTACCTTCAACCACAAAGCTGCTTCCATCAGTATACCAGTTTGGGCTTCCTGGCCAGGGTCAGTCCTTTAGGTCACTTCTGGGACCTGTTTCTTCTGTCAGGATGTCAAGGCAGTGGTGGACGGGGGAAGAGTCATTGGCCTCAGGTAGTGGGTAGCAGGGTTCAGGGTGGCCGGGATGGGGGTGCGAATATCACCCTCTCAGTCAATAATAGGCTTTGGTAGTGGGTCATTCTAGCATTAGTCATCCACCAGTCAGGAGGCTGATGGATAATACTCTCAAGGGCATGGGGTGCCACCACTGTAATCTGCTGTCCTAAAGTCAGTTTATCAGCATCTTTGACAAGTAAGGCCACAGCCGCAATAGCTTTCAGGCATGTGGGCCATCCGCTTGCAACAGGATCCAGTTTCTTAGATAAGCAGGCCACCAGCCTCTTCCAAGGTCCTAAAGTCTGAGTAAGGATGCCTCTGGCAACCCCTGCCCTTTCATCTACATATAGAGTGAAAGGCTTGGTTAAGTCCGGTAGGGCTAAAGCTGGTGCTGTTAACAAGGCCTTTTTGATATCTTCAAAGGCCTTCTGATGTTCAGAGGTCCAGGTGAACCCTCCTCCCTCCTTGGTGAGGGGATATAATGGGGCTGCCAGCATAGTGAAACCCAGAGTCCATAGCCTACAAAAACCAGCAGTGCCCAGGAATTCTCTTACCTGGCATGGGGTGATTGGGACAGGAATCTGGGTGACAGTCTTTTTCCTGGCTTCCGTCAGCCATCGCTTTCCATCTCTCAGGGTGTATCCCAGATAGGTGACCTCAGTTTTACACAACTGAGCCTTCTTAGCAGAAGCCCAATACCCCAACTCACCAAGTTCCGCCAGCAGTCTCTTGGTTCCTTGGAGACACTCAGGTTTAGTTGATGCTGCCAAGAGTAAATCATCTACGTACTGCAACAATGTTAGCTGAGGATTTTCAGCTCTGAAGGAGGCCAGATCCTGATGAAGAGCCTCATCAAAGAGGGTAGGGGAATTTTTGCATCTCTTGTGGCAATCTGGTCTAAGTCAGTTGTACCGCCAGTCCAGTGTTAGGATCTCTCCATTCAAAAGCAAAGACGGGTTGACTGTGAGGATGTAACTTCAAGCAGAAAAAAACATCTTTTCTCCATTCCCATTCGGTCTGGGTCTTCTGTTGCCCAGGCTCCCTGTCTGTCTAGGCCCTGCCCTTTCTCTCTCTCTATCCCCTACAACTGCGGCCAATATTCTAGTCAAGTTTCTTTCTTGTTTGCGTTCCCGCCTATCCTTCTCTTTTTTCTCTCTCTCTTTTCTCTTTTTCTTCCTCAGTCTCTCTTTTATGATACACTTTCTCTGCCTCTCTAACAAGATTCCTATAAAGGCCATAGCCACAGCCACTCGTTGTCCCTCAGAGGTCGGGTCAAAGGGAGTATAATGCCTATAGGCTTCCATCAACCTCTCAAGGAACACAGATGGTAGCTCAATAGGACCCTGAAGTACTTTTATTACCTTTGCCAAATTGGTGAGGCACCAAGCGCACCTCTGAGACCTGCCACTAGAGTCCGGCAGAAAAACTGTCAGCTGCTCCCTACCTGCAGCCGTGTTGAAGTCCCAATTTGGTCGATCAAGGGGGAACCCAGCGTCGATCTCATTCGGGAGGGTAGTGGGGGGTCCCACTGGTTCCTGGGACATTCTTCTGTGCCTTCAAGAGAATTCTCTCCCTCTCCTCTGTGGTGAAGAGAACCTGCAAAAGCTGCTGGCAATCATCCCAGGTGGGTTGGTGAGAGAACATCAGGGATTCCACCAGACCTGTAAGACTAGTAGGGTTTTCAGAGAAAGACGGGTGGTTAGCTTTCCAATTATATAAATCAGCTGAGGAGAAAGGCCAATATTGTAAGGGTTGCAAAGCTGGTGGGTCCACAGGGGGTGGGGTCTGACCATTCAGAGAGGTAGAGCCTCAGTGTAATCGGGTCCCTCTGGGCTCAACCCTCTGGGGCTCCGAGTGCCAGTTGCTGGCCCTCCCCCCTCTGCTCCTTGTAGTTCTGGGCCTGGCCCCGGGGACACCTGCAGTGGCTGGGGCTAGGGGGGTGGCAGGTGGGCTTGGCCACTTGGGTGGCTCCTCGATCTTGGGATAGATCTTAGGTGGAGCCGAAGGTGTTGTTTCTGAAGCTGGCTTTTGTTTTAATTTGGCCTCTGTGCCACGGAGAGCCAGGGCTCAGGAGCCTGGCTTTCTTCTTCTCACCCAAGGTTTTACCCATGGGGGTGGGTTCTGGACCAGGTCTTGCCAAACAGTAATATATGGCTGCTGATCAGGATGAGACCCTGGTCCTTCCTTGAAGACAATAGCTTTTACCTCAAAAATAATGGTCCAGTCAAAAGCCCCTTTGGGTAGCCACCCAACGTCAAAAGTAGGCCACTCTAAAGCACAAAAAGTCTGCCACGGTCTCTTCTTAACCTCAACTGACAAATTATGAGCCCTAGTTCTAACTTCAGTCCAATGATACAATGTCAAACTTAGAGGAGTCGTTACGGTCTGTCCCATCGTCACAAGTAACACAAAACACAAACACAAGATACACAGAAAAACTAAGAAAAATCCTTCTCAATCCCGAATGCCAACACCACTCCAGAGAAACAGATGGCCGGGAGGTCTCTCGTGTCCCATCTCTCAAGAGGACCACTGTATCCTCCCTGGCACCCAGATGGGACCCTCCCAGATATCCCTGGGGCCCCTGTCCTCCTGGGACATCTCCCAGGGCTACAGCCGGTGGTCCACTAGCACGTCTGCTGACCACCTTGTCCGTCTCCTCCAGAGACCGAAATAGCTGTAAAACCAAAAGCAACCCTTGCAAAGTCAACTTTTGCGCAAACTATATAACAGAACCAGACAACAGAGACAACAGATACAGAAATCTCACAAACTAGACAACAGAAATAGGCCCAAGACACAGAAATCTCACCTCCTAGTGGGTTCTTGTGGAGATTAGGGTGGCCACAAATTTCCGGCCAACGCACCAAATGAAAGACCCGGGAAAGGGAAATCCCTCACCCCACACTCAGGATCTCACGGCCACCCCAAAACTTGCAAGAGACCATCTTGATGCAATCGCAAGTGGTTTATTTTGGGGATCAGTGCTGAGGATGCAACTCATATCCCACACAGGGGTAGAGGAGTTACAAACTCCATTTGGGGGAGAGTAGGGTATTTAAAGAAAAAAACACAACCCAAGGGGGTGAGGGGAAATACAAGTGGAAAGTACCAGCCCATTGTTTACCACAACCCAAGGGGGTGAGGGGAAATACAAGTGGAAAGTACCAGCCCATTGTTTAGCTTGTCATGCAGGAAACATCCTATCCTGGAGCCTGGGGTTCATGACTTGACTGACCTTCATTCTTGGTTCCACCCTTTTCATGGTCAGCTAAGTTCCTGGAACCTGGGGTTCAGCTAAGTTCCTGCCAAGGGGGGTCTCTAAAATTTCCATTCCTTTCACTGAGTACTTTTTTATATGCCAGTGCTGGACGGATGGCCCTTCGTATATCATTGAAAAAAATGCCCATTTAGTTGTTTCTTTTCCCATTTAAAAATATTTCATCCCCGTCCCGTCCCTGCCTTTCCATTCTCCTCTGCTTCCACTTTCCGTTTTGCCATTCAGTTGTTTAACTTGTTTGTATATTTTATCACGGCTTATAGTGTGGTTTATGATGACTTTACCCTATTTCACAGCTGCATTTTCATCCCAATGCGTGTTTCCTTGAAGTAGAAATCTTTTGGTATGAAGGACTTCTACTTATATGGTTTCACTTTTGCTGCTCATAGCTTTTTGTATCCTATTCAGCAATAAATTGCTGAAGTTTTTCTCCTAAGTTTTTAATGTGTGTGTGTGTTATTATTATTTTGGATTCCTTTTTTTAACATTTATTTTTTTCTTCAAGTTACATCACAATCATAGTTCCCTCCCTGCTCCCCCTCCCAGTCTCACCCTCCTACCCTCTTCCCCCTCACCCTCCTATCTGCTTTTTTAAAAAACTTTAAAAAAAAATTTGCCGGGCGGTGGTGGCGCACGCCTTTAATCCCAGCACTTGGGAGGCAGAGGCAGGCGGATCTTTGTGAGTTCGAGGCCAGCCTGGTCTACAAAGTGAGTCCAGGACAGCTAGAGATATTCAGAGAAACCCTGTCTCGAAAAACCAAAAAAAAAAAAAAAAAAAAAATTTAGGTGTGTCTTTTTTCCCTCCAACAGCTCCCCCTTTAGTCCAATAAGACTCTTTTTCTTATAACAGTTAATACAATACAAAACAATAAGAAAAATTAGGCAACAGTTATGAAAATTATAAGGTATAACATACATTCCCAATGTCCAGTCCATGCATATTTGGCAACTGATATTAATATTCTATTATCTATCCAACTCTATGAGTTTAAAGTTCTATACCTAACTCAGTTTCCATATTTTGGATATTATTTTAAAGAGCTTCTCTGTTTTTTCTTTTTACTGTTTATTTTGTGAATTTCACATGGTGTACCATGTTCCCTCTCATATCCCACCTCCCCTCAGACCTGCCCTCCACCCTTGAAACCTTCCCTTACATAAATAATAAAACCTCATTATGGAAGCTGTAGTGTATCTCAGTGTGTCCCACAATATTCCCTTTTGTCCACACTTTTTTGCTTGCAAATGTTCATTACAATTACTCCTTGGTCTGGTATAAGGCTTGTGGCTTGTGCTACTTTGTCAACACTGGAACCTCACTGGGATTCCTCTCAGATATACTGTTGTCCTGTGTCATGGAGATTCTATAGTTTTGGGTCTGTGGAATTGGCCTCTTCATGCACTCCAGCAGTCCATCCATGGAGTATATATTGGTATGGGCCAACTCAAAGCCTTGGTTCTGGGCCTTCAACCCCCATATTCAGGGCCAGTTCTACTGTGTTACCCAGGTAAGGTGCAGGGCCTGCTCTCCTGAGTGCTATAGCAGGCTGGACCAGTTCTCTTTCTCTCATGAGCCCATGACGGCCAACTCTTCCACCTGCTACCTGTGTTGAAGGTATCAGAGAGTGGAGGGGATTTCTCTCTCCATCAACACCACTGAAAACCAGACAAAAGACAGGATTGGCTCTCCCATACTCACTCCCTTGGGATTGGTTCACAACCACCCCTCCCCTATTCAGGTTTAGCTGTACCTTGCTGTCCAGGTGAGGTACAGATGAAACTGCAATTTAATTATCAATTGTATTTATTAATAAGTGTAAACTGTAAGATTAGGCTGGTGGAGCAGCCGGCTTGGCAGAGCAGCGGGAGGCCTGGCCCCAGATCAGCCCATGGGCCTGGCCTGCCTTAACCAGTAGCCTGATTTATCCTGGGGAAAGAGCCCTGGACCAAAGGTGGCCTACACCACCTGTAACCTAAACTCTGTTAAGTAATATAAGTTGTTATATTAGGCTAGTAGAATTACCAGCAGCTTGGCAGGAGATTTGCTGGAGTTCAATGGGAATCTAGGAGTCTGACAGCCCTGGATTGCTTGGACTGATGGCTATAAGCTGCCGTGGTCCTTTCCCCAATAATTAAATACACCGAAACCTTGTCATATTTCAATGCATAACCCTTAGTTGGGCAGACTCTCAATTAGCTACTCTAAGTTAACCCAGATCACCTAATCTCAAACCACCTGTGATTACCTTTCAGTGTTCTCAAACACATCTGTCTGCTTCCATGTCTCCTGGTGGAATGAGCTAATCCTCTGTGTAGAACGCAGGGTTCCTGTTTTAATCTCAGGAAGTCCCACCTTCCTATACTCTTTCTGCCCAGCTAATTGGCTATTTGCAACTTTCATTAACCAATTAAGAGAATGCCTCAGAAGGGGCAGTAACCAGATCTCAGCATTGAAATCAGCCTATGAGAAAGCAATATTATTAGACCTTCCCCAACATACAGGGTCTGATCTCCTGAGTGCTACAGTATATGAGGGGCAGGACCAGATCTCCTGTCCACCACTGGTGGTGAGGGCAAAAGGGAGGGGAGAGGATCACTCCCTCACCAACACCACCAAAAAGTAGACAAAAGGCAGGACTGGCTCTCCTACACTTATACCCTAAGGGTTGGTTCACCCATAACCTCCACACCCAGGACCAGGCAGGGTTGCTTTCTGTCCTGGGAGCCCATCTGGTGTTTGCCTGGTTCTGGACTGGTGGTTGTCACAGGCTAGTCCCTATTCATGACCCATGGTGCCAAATTAGTGTTGGTTTGATTTTTTTCCAGGAATGTTAGGCTACTGTTCATTCAGGTGTTCATAGGTCAAGACACTGAATGTAGACATAGCCTCTCTCCTGTCTGCCACCTACTGATGCACATATGACACAACAGCCACATCTGCAACGCTTCCAGGGGCAGGTACTCTGGTTTGTGTGTGTGTGTGTGTGTGTGTGTGTGTGTGTGTGTGTGTGTGTGT
>CAJQZJ010033935.1:973747-991740 GCA_907164525.1 Lophiomys imhausi
TCATAGTTAAATTTTGAGTTGTTTAGGAATCAAGAGGGTGTTCTGGATCTAAGAAGATATTTTTAAAATTATGAGGCAAGTTAGTATGAAAGCTGAGTTAGATATAGAACTTTAAACTCATGGAGATGGTTAGATAGTAGAATGTTAAAGTCAGGTGCCAAATACATATGGACTGGACATTGGGAATGTATGCTAAGCCATATAACTCTTATAATCGTGGCCTATTTATTTCTGTTGTTTTGTATTGTATTTATAGTTATAAGAAAAAGAACCATTATTTGGACTGAAAGGGAGAGCTGTTGGGGGGAAAAATAAATACCTTAAACTAAAAAAAAAAAAAAAAAAGAAGGGAAGAGGATGGGGGTGTTGAGGGGGAGGAGGGTGCAAGGGTGGGACTGGAGGGGGAGTAGGGAGGGGATTGTGATTGAGATGTAACTTGAAGAAATAAAAAATAAATTATTTAAAAAAAAAACATCTTGCCTACCTTTGCTCTTGTGGTCTGGCTGTTTTTCCCTGTTGTGTGTACAGATCTGCGTGCAGACTGGATATCAGGCAGACAGCAGGACTGCTGATCTGTGGCTGGAGCCATGGGCTCAATCCACTTGTGGGCTAGATCTGCTCTAGCGGGCACTCCTCTCTAGATGGGTGACGGAGCTGGCTCAAGAAACAACTTTTAATTTTCCAAATGTTTTTGATCCATGTATGGTTCAAACTGTACATATAAATCTAGGGAATCCCACATGAAAATACAGATCCATCTGGATTCTTCATTCTGTGGTTTCTCTATCTCCCCCGTTGTTGATCCTCATGACAAACAGCTGCGTCTGTCACTTCAAAGCATCAGATCCTTGTCTAAGGTTGGATTTCTACTGATGCTGATGCTAATGCCAAAGCCTCTACCCTGCTTTCCTTGTATACAGAATGTAAACATGGCCACTCTTCTGGATTCTCTGAGGAAAATAAGTGAAGGATCATCTACATCTATCTACTAGCTTCTCATCTACAAGTCTTCACTCCTTTCTGTCCCATTTCCTGACTGTGGATTAATACTTCCTCAGCATGCCTGGCAAAGGAAATATTTGTTCCTTCTGCAGGAAGTCCTGCTACCAAACACCAATGTGTAACTTTGCAAAACAACTACAAATTTGTGAAGGATCAAGGATCAAAGTCTGTGATCAATTTTCTTACATGAAAGATGAATACCTTTATGCACTTGTCTTAACAACAATTATGTGATAAGCTATTTTAAATTTAAAATTATTATTTTTTGTGTGTGGGTGTTTTGTCTATACTCATGTGTACATACCATATGGATACCGAGAACACATGGAGGGGAGACAGCAGGTCATTTCCCCTGAGACTGGCGTTTCAGACAGCTCTAAGCTGCAGTGTGGATATTGGGTATTGAACACAGGTTCTCTGGAAAAGGAGCCAGTGATATTAACATCTAAGCCAATTCTTCAGTCTTGTGATAAGCTATTTTCAAAAGGTATCCTGTTCTTCCAGTCGGCCACAATATTAATGTCATTTAATCATAATATTGTCCTATAATTTCAAGATATTGTTGTGGTTTACTAACATTTCATTTCATGGCTCAATGGATAAAAGCATTTGCTGCTCTAGCACAGAACTTTGGTTTGCTTCCCAGGACCTACACGACAGCTTACAACCACCTGTAACTCCAGTTCCAGAGAATCTAGTGTCCTTTTTGACCTCAGTGGGCACTGAGCATGCAGGCAGCACCCTTATATATATGCAGACAAAGCACTCATACACACAAAATAATTTAAAAAAATCTTATAAAGTTTATTTCAGGATAAATGTTTATGTGATGAAAAGGTATTCCTCATAGACTCATGACTGAAAGAATAATCTTTGGCATATCATAGTCTTCAAACCATTATTCAAATTTTAAAGGTTAGATTGCAATGTCAAGTGAACACAAGCAATTGTACATTATGCATCTCTGCCCCTGTTGACATTCAACCAATACACAAAAATTATGGCAGAATTGAAGTTATTCAATGGATCTTTGGAGCTAGAATGTCAATAGTGTATTATTATTAGATGGGAGGGATGTCAAGGAGGCAGTAGGTAGGGCAAGTGATCTCAAAATTATGTGCCTGTGAGGTTTTCTGGCTAAGATCCCATTGATACAAGTGATGACCAGCCAATGTTTGCTGACTGGTGCATTGCAGCTAGGAGCACTGGAATTTCAATTCGCACCACAAAAATTTTGTTTATCTTTCTGCCCAGGTGGTGCAGAGAGAGAGCTCCAGTGACCTGCAGGGAATGAGTTATGCTTGTATTTCTGCCTGAAGGCACTTGTCAATTATCAATTCTATAAACTGTTAAGTGGTGACCCACTGGGACAAGGGCAAAAGGACTTTAAAGTTCTTTGTGTTGCTTTTTATTCATGAAGATGAAGTTATCCCTGTCTAGGTGGGAAATAGAAGTATCTCTATGGTAGTCAGACAAAACATGGGGATAGGGATTCAAGAGAGACATTGTCCTGGAGCTGGTCAGAGGAATGCAATGGCAAAGAGAAAAGTGTTTGGTGGGGCTTTGAAGCCAGGGACGGTCTGAGGCTATGTTGGGTCATCACTCATGCTTAGAGAACAGTAAAGAGCCAGGAGGAGCCCTGTAATTACTGATATAGGAGACAAAGATCTGGAGGATGGTCTGCTGGGTCTGCTGAGTCTGCTGAGGTGTATGTGTGTGTGTGTGTGTGTGTGTGTGTGTGTGTGTGTGTGTGTGTGTCTGTGTGTGCTGCATGTGTGTGTGCTGCATGCTGAGCAGTCTGATGTGACTGAAAAATGGCTTCCTATAGTGAGTGACCACCTGCCAGGATGTATCAAACCCAACAATCAGAGCCCCCTCCTTCCAGTATGTGTGGATAAAACTGATGCAACCTTAAGCAGCTTGAAATTTGTTTCTAGTATTCATAGTGTGAAGATTGAAGGCCTTCAAGACACAGTTTATTGACTTTTTCTTATTTTATCTCCACTGAAAGGTGATAGCTTAGAGTAGAAAAGAAGGTGTGTGCGGAGTGCATATTTTTTTCAAAGAAACATGACCTTCTGTACTGTGCTTTAAAACACAGAATAATGAGCTTGCTACTGGGAGAAGCAACTAGACAGAAAGAGTTTGAGTAGCTTTTTTAAAAAAAAAGTATTTGGGGATACATATCTACATACATACATGTATGTAGCAACAATTAATGAAAAAAAGAGGCCCTGGATTTGAGAGCAAGGAGGGGTTAATATGGGAGGGTTTGGAAGGAGAGGAGGGAAAGGGAAAATGATGTAATTATATTGTTATGTCAAAAAATAAAAGAAATAAAGAAATCATACTCAGCTGATGAAGGGGGATTTAAACTGAAATTTGAGCCAGCTCTTAGAAAGCTCAGATGGAGCAATAGATAAGGAGACTGAACAAGAGTCAGAAACCCCAGGTTATGTAGACATAGTTAATGTCTCACCCCAGTGTGCAGGTGACCTTGAGAGGGCTCCGAGAGCAACTATGCCTTATGTTCTGAGACTATGGAATCATTTCTCTCCCCTGTGAAACTTCTTAAGTTTCCATGAAAAGGCGAATAAGCATAGAACCCACTTTGGGACACAGTTTCCTAGAAGAATGTAACTCTCTGCTCAGTGGACTAAACAGTAGTTCATCATTATTGTAGTATTTCAGAGCACGACCCAGAAGGCAATGACTCATTTCATTGAAAGTCTTTTACAGCATTCACGCTGTAAACCTCTCCCTTCCATTCCTTTCCACAATTCTATGAATTTCTGAGCTCAGTGGGGATTTAAGAGAGTTCAATAAATAATGGTTTATTTCTTGCCAGAGCTAGAGACCAATTTAGAGATGAACAACAAAGTCAGCAAAAGGCCATTAAGTGTGTCTTCTTTATTAATCAAATCTGGGTGTAGATTTAGGGCTTTTAGTCATGGTATGTGAAAAATTGAATTATGCCTCTCAAATTCACTGGAGGACTTCCCAACTCTTAACACGGTGGTAGAGATTCTCCTCAAGTTACTTTGGAGTTGTGACTCAATAAACTTGCTATATATTGAAAATGTTGCACTCTGAAAATATATGAAATATACTTAACATATCATCTGTAATAGTTTAACATCACAGTACAGCTGCTGATCGCTCATGTGGTTGACTAGATGCTGAGGCTCACTGTTGCTGCCAACCAGCATTTCAAGAGAATCTCATCACATCTCCATAGCCTACTAAGAGATCAGCGTTCGCAGCATACTGTTTACTGCATGCATATAACTTCTACAATATATGTTATTTAAATCACTTTCCTTACAGCATTTTCTTCATGGCAGTTCAAACTGCCTAAGACACCTGAACTTCCTTGTCTGAGTGGTGCCTGCTTTGTCAGATGCAGCTCTAGAAAAATGCAGCTGCACTAAGAACACTTCTGCCCAATAGCCAATCTCATCTTGGCAAACTACCAGTTAAATGGCTTCTCCTTCAGGGAGGAGAGAGTGCAGGCAGCAGCATTAGGACAGGAGAAGAATGCATTCTCCCCTGGAAATCTACAGAAAAGGGGGAGTTAAATGTGTAGTGACAGTTAAGCACTGAGTGACCCTGGAATAAATGAAGACTTGACAATGAACTCATACATGTGTAGAGCCTGACCCAGTGCCCAGTGCATTATATGTTCTGAGTGAACATTCATCAAATGGATAAATTCATGAGATTCACCTGTGCCATCTCATATAGCCATGCATATTCCAACTAATTCAGCAAGACCAGTAAACATGGAATTCAAAGGTGGCTCAGCTGTTAAAACACTACACTCACAACCAAAATGTCAAGACTGGTAAATACTTCCAGACATGTTTGTTCACTCCTAGCTTCCAGCCTCTGCTGCATAGCCAGGTCTACGCAAAGGAAGATAAGATATTTGATGATCTAAGTATACCTTTAGGCACTATAGAGGAGACCAGAAGTTCAATGTATATTCTAAGAACTCTTCCTGGCAAAGAAATTGGAACTAGGGGCTAAGGTGTTGAGACCTAGAGAATCTAAGGACCTATCCAATACTGCTCCATGATGTATCATTTCTTGGACTTCTTCATTTTCCTTTGTTTCCATAAAAAAGGCCTGCTTTGTGGATATCAGAAAGGAAAGGAAAGGAATTAGAGAGATTAAGCAGGACTAGGGAGAGGGCTACCCAGGAATAGAGGGTTAGAAGATGAGTGGTAAGGAAGAGTAAAGAATAGGAGCTCATTTATACCAGAGAAGATCACTGGCCTTCAAGGACCAGGGCTTTCACTGGGGTAGATCATATGGCTGAACATGAAATGTAAGGATGTAACTTGTTTAAATAAGATGGTTTACAATGTCGACTGAAGGAACAATAGTTCTCTCTGTCTGATGTTAAACACCACAGTGGGAACATCCAAACTCACTGGAGCAGAGTTTTTAGTCAGACCAGACTCTAGGTTCTCTTATTCAAAGGGCTTCAGGAAAATACAAATTGATCACAAACCACTGACTAATTAGTCATGCAGTTTATACTAAAGAGACCATTATTTTCTATAACACAACTAGGAGCTGTCAATGTATAGAAAAACAAAAGTTACTGAGTTTCCCCTCTTACCTAAAAAAAATTAAAAAAAAATCTTTTGACAATCCTAGGAGACATAATCTCACATCAAAACTGTCCTGTGGCTCTTATAATCTTTCCATTCTCTCTTCCACAATGATGCCTGAGCCTTGGGTTTGGGGGTTGTATTTTAGATGTATCTGTTGGATCTGGCTTCACAACTATGCTGTTTGATTGGTTGTGGTTTCCTGGTTTTGGTCTTGATCTGTTGCAAAGAGAAGTTTTCTTGATGAGAGGTGAGGACTACACTTATCTCTTGATATAAGAACAAATATTTAGAATGGAGTTAGAGATTATGCTAGTTTAGTACAATGGTGCCTGTAGGCTTTCCTCCAAACCCTGGCTATTTACAGATTTTGGAATATATAAATATATACGTATATGTATATAACAACAATTTATATAATGTATGTATGTAACATATATGTAACAACAATATATGTATGCAACAACTTGTGATATATTAAGATCAACCTTGGTTTATTAGAAGACACTTTCACTTCTGAAACTGATGGAGGAAAAACAAGTTTCCTATTTGAGGCTTAAAGTGCTCTATTCCAAATTCTTTCTTTCTTAAAGAAAAAGTGTTACTATAAAAATATTTCCCGACAAATGTCCATTTGTCAAGTTTTATAGCAGAATAAAAGATATTTGGGAACATATGCCATGGCAGTCTCCTTTCCCACTCAGTCTCTTGTCTTGGAATCTCACTCTGTGACAGTCTATTCTTCATCTCATTGCACAATGGGATTGTGTCACAAGCAGTTATTACTCATGCTCTCTGGATAAGATTTCATCATCTTATAGACCATGGGATGTTTCTTATTTCTATTTTGATTATGCTAGAACTATGTATACCTTACAGTAAATGCAGACTAAGTGAGTAGATTAACAACAAGGAGATTTTTATGTGATGTCAGAGGCGAAAAGAATCAATTGGTACTGCAGATTCTATAGAGGATCATTTGGTCAGAGACATTAGGAGGAAACTGTGGTTAAAGAGGTACAGCACTGCAAGGAAACAAAAGTGGGGAATGAGAAATGTTTTACATAGCATATCAGAACCCCATAAAATCAAAACCCCAAAGCTTGCTTTCCTAAAGGGACAGGGATGTAATATTCTAGAGAAGCTTCATATGATAAAAATCAAGTTATTAAAAGTATATTTCAGTGGAAAAAGCAGAGTGAAGGGATTAGAAAATTTCAGACTCAAAATAAGTTGATTCTTTTTCTAGCTAGATCTCAGGTTTTACAAAGAGTTAAGATTGGATAAGTGGGGATTTCAACAAGGAAGACATCCACGGGAGTTTTAATTCTGCCGAAACATATCAACTGAAAAATGATTTGTGTGTGTGTGTGTGTTTCAATCCTCATAATCATTTTACTTTTCAGAAGTTGGGATAAACAATAAAGGGGACAGATGCCAAATTTGACAGCAATGGAGAGAGAAAATAAGGTTGTGATAAGGAAATGGGAGCCCTTCATTTGAATCCTCCTTTCTCTTCCACCTCCCTGTTCTCCTATCTCCCTTCCATGTTTTCTGTGTGCTCAGGGCCAGAGACATAAGATGAAGTTAGATAACAGTGCACTCATATATGATCTCAAGGTGTGCACAGGCAGGGAGGAAGATAGCCAACAAAATAGAACTGCAAAGAAATATAAGAAAAATAAATATGGTTTCTACTTGTGGAACGAGACAAAGGATTACATGTATATAATAGAGTTAGTAGGAGGTGACTCCACTTTGAACTTGGGCTGTTAGAATACATTGGAGCTTTTACTCTGAGTGGATACATAGAGGGTTATTCTGGATTTCTAGATAGAAGGGAGGGCTTTGGGAAAGAGAGGGGGATGTTAAGGGTGTCATGATATACTTCGTTGAATGATGACTGTATGGTATAAGTGAATTAAGAGGACTGAGGAGCAACACAAAGGTAAGGCTGGACATAGGAATTTGTAAATTATATCTGCCTTTTATATGTTGTATATGCTAGAGAAAGGTGAGTTATATATTCAGAATAAAGAGACTAAAGAATTTTAAATGGGCAAGTCAAATTACTAAATTTTCATTTCAACTCATTGGAATAATTAAGTAGCTAATTGAGTAGGAGGGAACACTGAGCATGATGCAATACAGTCTGCATTAGCCTTGAAGAGAGTAGACATGAAAGGTCAAGAAAAAGGAATAATATTACAGCATAAGATATAGCAGGAGAAAATATAGCAAGATGAAACTTGATAATCAATAATATTCATTTGTTTACTGGATTAGCTACTTTTCTATTGTTGTGATAAAACAACAAAACCAAGGCAGTTTATAGGAGGAAGGGCTTATTTGGTGGGACTTATTGTTCTAGAAGATTAGAGTCCATGATGGTGTAGTAAAGGTAGCAGGTGTGCAGTTGGTTAGGTTTATAGTAACAGACACAGATTTTTTTTTCCCTATTAAATGACTTCTTTTTGTTACCCCCAAGACATTTTGCCTCTGGGCATATCTTGCTATGCTGGTCATTGTTGTGGCTTCTAGATACACAGTTAGGTAGGACTATTGATTGCTTTTCTGCCTTGGCAGTTTGCATGGTACTTTCCTGTACTAGGAAAGCTAGTCCTCAGGGAGCTAGCCTCTGGGTCAGATCCAGCTTGATTCCTCTAAGTCCTGTGTCTGAAATATATGGTGTCTCACATATAAAGGTTCAGAGATAGGAGTCACAAATAGGAATGCATGTGTAATGTTTGGCTTTCTGGGTCCAGGTTACCCCACTCAGTATAATGACACTAGTGGCATCCATTTACCTACAAAGTTCATGATTTTGTTTTTCTCTACAGATGGACAGTATTCTAATATGTACATGTACAACATTTTTGTTATCTATCCATCAGTCAAAGGGTATGTAAATTATTTCCACTTCTTGGCTCTTGTGAATAGGACAGCAATGAACATGACTGAGCAGGTACGTGGTGTGCAGAGCAGGATTCCAGGTCACTTTGGCACATGCCAAGGAATGTTACACCTGGGTAGATTTATTACTAGCATTTTAAAACTTCTCCATACTTATTTCCAGAGTGACTGCATCAGTTTTCACTCCCATCAAAAGTGAATGAGGGTTCCTGTTCCCCACATCTTCACTAGTATTGGTTATTAGTTGTTTTTTTAAATCTTAGCCATTCTAACTGGATTAAGATGAAATCTCAAAGTCGTTTTAATTTGCATTTCCCCAATTGCTAAGGATAATGGACAGTTTTTGAGATAGTTCTCAACTATTTTTATTTCTTCTTTTAAGAACTCTCAGGCCGGAGAGATGGTTCAGAGATTAAGAGCACTGGCTTTTCTTCCAGAGGGCCTTGGTTCAGTTCCCAGCACTCACATGACAGCTCATGCCTGCCTATAAATCCAGTTCCAGGGGCTCTGACACTCCACAGAGACAGATATAAAGCCCAGTTTTAAACTAGGTTGTTGTTTTCTTGACTCTTTTATTCTGAGTTCTTTATATATTCTGGACATTAATCCTTTCTCAGATGTATAGGTGGCAAAGATTCTCTTCTACCCTGTGAGCTTCCTCTTTGTTTGATTGTTTTATTAGTTGTGTAAAAACTTTTTAGTTTTATTAGGTCCCAATTGTCAACTGCTGGCCTTAATTCCTTGACAAATGGAGTCCTATTTGGAACTTCTTTCCTACACCTATATTTTGTAGAGTACTGCCTTCTAGTAGTTTTAGTTTTTCAGGTTTCACTGAGGTCTTTGGTCCATAAGGGACTAATTTTGTGAATGGTGGTAGATATGAGTCTAATTTAATTCTTCTACATTCATTTTCCCCCAGAACCATTTGTTGATGTCTTTTCTCCACTATATATTTTTGGCATCTTGGTCAAACATCAAGTGCCTGTATGTTATGTGCACTCATGATAGGATCTTCTCTTTTGTTTCATGGGTTTTCAAACACTTTTGTGCCAGTTCTGTACTGCATCTCTGTAATATATCTAGCAGTATAAAATGACAATTCCTCCAACATTGCTTTTCCCTCATCATTATTGCTTTGGCTAGCCTAGGTCTTTTGTTGTTACATATAACTTTTAAGATTTTTAAGAAATATTTTAGTAAAGAATGTTGTGAGGTTTTGATTGGGATTACATTGAATCTGTAAATTGCTTTTGGTAAAACAGTCATTTTTATAACTAAGGGATACCTTTGATAGTTGCCTTTAGTATGATAGACTAATAGTTATTGAACTAATAAAATGCAATTTATTATATAAAACCACATGATTTTTTTTTGAGAGGTTCTCTCAATGTAGCCCAGGTTGACTTGGAGCTCACTTTGTATCTCAGGCTGGCCTGGAACTCACTTCAATCCTCCTATCTGAAGCTTCAGAGTGCTAAGATTACAGATATGAGCCACTGTATCTGGATAGTGTACATATAATTTTCAACAATGATAAATGAAATTTAAAATAAATAAGCTCCTCTAGAAGATTATAATCTAGTAAGGCAGATATACCCTGATGGGAATGTTACAGAAATGAACATACAAGTACAATTTGTGACAAGTCATGAGAAATCTCTGGTATCAAAATGTATGTGGAGTATGTACGAGCAAAGTTGGGATGCTTTTGAATAAACTGGTGGGGTCTGTGGATCAGGGAAAATGTATTTGTTTTATTTTCTAGGGTTGATATAACAGTTAATTGTAAAGGAGGTAGTTAACATATTCCAAATATATTCTCACATTTCTGAGGCCTAAAAGTCCAAATACAGTGTTGACAAGGCCTAGCTCCTTCTGATGCTCAATGACACACGAGATAAAAATGTTTGCATGGGGCAATTCCAGGATGTGGCTGAACCCTGATGCTTAGAATTGGTTTAGAGCAGTGAATATTTAGTGAGAGGTGAAAACACAAAGGGAGAACAGGAAAAAGGAGGGAAAGAGGAAAATAAGAGTTAAGGAAGGGAGGAGAGGGAGTAATGGAAAGGGCCTGGTCTTTCTGAAGATGACCTTCCTCCTCAAAGCAAGAAATTCCCAAGGAAAACTTGTCTTTGTTTCATTTTATGTCTCCTACTGACAATAAATCTGTCCCAGGGCAATTTCTTAACCTCCATTACAGGCCCCATGTATATGTTGTGGCATATAAGGGAGGAAGGCCATATCAGATGGAGCTGAATCATCCACTTGGTAACCTAATAGTCTAATGCAGCCTTGGTGGTGGAGCATTCATTACCCACCAAATTACTGAATTAGGAATTGAGAGTGAATTGTAATATCTCAGATTGACATATATCTATATATTATAATATAAGGCTGAAAGACACAGACACACACACACACACACACACACAGAGTTTAGAACCATTCTAATGCTATATAAGGCACAGCGTGCTCCTTTGGGCATGTTGAATATAGGGTGACAGCAGTTTTCTTCAGAAATTCCCTCTCTCTTTCCATCACCCTTTCTCTCCAGGCTAGATGAAATGGTGTTCAGCTTCATTCTTATCAATTAAGCAGGCACTGCTGTGAGTGTGATTCAGGGAGCACTGGCTGGGGGATTGTCATTGACTCTGTGGGTGGACAGGAAAGCAAAAGGCTGGCAAATGAGAACTACTAGGCATTGAAGGTGTGAAGATGCTTTGGAAGATTAAAGCACACAGCATGCTAAAGATATTAGTGAGGGAAGAATCTAGCAGTGTGTGATGGGGTAAAACTATCCTTCTGGCATTCACCAGTCTTGGAGATCTGATTCTATCATTGTAGCTTGGTTCTCTGGCATTTGCTGAAGCTACATGGAAGGTGGTTTGTCTCTGGGAGCTAGCATCCTTTCAGACCCTACAAAATTCTTTTTACATGCATCTTTGGGGAAGGTTCCAGACAGCTCTGTTTTAAGGAGAGCCTGAGTATGTCACAGAAGGCTTGAAAGGTAAAGGACTTGATCAAGAACCAAGGTTGTTCATACATCTAGCAGGGACCATGATCACACACTCTGTACCACTCTGTGCACAGAGGATAGGAGTCAAGTGGTGAACATAATAGAAAAAAAATCTGTATTATCATTGGTACTCAAAAGACCATTTATGTTTGTGTACCTTGCATGTACACAAACATAAATAATTATATGACACGATTGGTGCCATGGAAACCATAAATGATGGAAGGTGATGAAGAACATTTAGAAGTTTCTTGTGGATGCTTTGGTACAGGAACACCTCACAATAGAAATGACACTGGAGCTGAGAACATTTGGGAAGAAGGAGCCAGGGATGACAGCAACTTGAAGATAGTGTTTCTGAGAGGGGATTGTAAGTAGGAAGGTCCTGAGTGGAAGTAGAAAGAAGGCTAGTACCCAGGAAAAGGAACTGAAAGCCTCCTGCCTGACCAGAGAAGCAGAAACAGTGAACATATGTAGATAAGAATTCTGGAAGTTTGATCTGGCACCCACTGAGCAGTCTGTAAAGCTGCTGCTTTACATATGGTCTGAGACTCTAAGTCAGCAGAATGGGCAGATGGGACAACAAAAGGACATGAGGAGGGAAGAGCCAGCAGGGGAGATGGCACCACTTGCTGTGGAGTTGCACACATGGGCCCTGGATTTTAAGTCACCAAAGGAGGAGACACAGTTGAAGTTAGAGCTGCCAGCATGTCACCCAAGTGAAACACAATAGTGGCATATGTACGTGAGCTGTCACAGCACATGGCTCTATAGCAACTGTTATGAGATGTCCCCCACAGCCTCATTGTGCAGGGCCTGGTTGCTTGCTGACATGCTTTGGGGAAAGAAGGGCCAATTCCATCTCTTTTGTGTGTGGAAGTGACCAGATCCATACATATGTATGCAGGGATCAGAGAATGATGTCACATGGTATCCTGCCCTCTCTCTCTGTTATTCCCTCAACCCACTGAGCCATCTCCCCAACCCTATATTAATCTCTGGATGGATTCATAATGTCATGTTATTATTGGAAGATACAAAAGGCAGGAGGTAGGGGCTAGCTGGGTGAACTAGGTCCCTATAAGCATGTTCTTTGGAGCCTAGGTCTTATTTCAGTCCTCCTTGTATCTTCTTTCCCTGTTTCCTGGCCATTGTGATTTAAGCTGTACTTCTCTGCCATGCCCTCCCTGCTATGGTGGACTAAAATGTCTGAAATCATGAGTCAAAAGAAATTCTCTGTTTCAGTTGTTTTCATCAGATAATAAAAAAATCAAGAGTACCCTAACCTTTAGTGTGTTAAGACAAAATAAGAACAATGCATACATCAAATGTTGTGATGTTTTTTCCTTCCACCTTCCAAATCTCCTGTGAAATGTTCCACATGGTTTTGTGCTTCTTCTAGCTATTTAGGGAGTTCTGGGAAGCTTGGCTTGAGCTTATTCAGTCATCATAACACAACACAACACAATGGACACATACTCCACTCTGTGAAGTGGATATTCTTTTATATATGTATATGTGTTACATAATTTTTAACTTTTTAGTAAAGGCAACAGTGACTATTATTTGTACCTGGCATAAAAAGTACAAATAAACATAAACAATCAAGAGTACCCTATCTTAGCTATTTTCTCCAAAACGATTTAAAGTTCTTTTATCAGTTTTGGATCATGCCCATTCTCTCTGCAACTGTCATGGTCCTCCTCTGATGTCCTGTACTGATATATAAGATAAGTTTCTATTAAACACACTTTTCATTGGACAATAGCAAAATGGGTGAAGGGAAGAAAAGTAGTTAATAGATATGAAAATATAGTCACATTAAAATAAGAGTAATCTAACTCAATGTTCTTGTGTTTATATATTGCTTTTATATTGTTGTGTTTTTTATTTTATATTCTTTTTAATTTTATATTCTTGTGTTTATATTGTGTTTATAATATTTTTGTAGTTCAGACTCATATCTTCCTTTTAACACCTCTGTTCCATGTTCCTTTTACTCTTAGAAAGCAGATTGGCTCCTGTGTTTCTGGCTTTGGTTGGGGATTCAAAGCTGCTTATTGGCAATTCTGACTGTGTTTTCCATGTGAGGTTTATCACAGGTTGGAGTGCTAGCAGGCACACTGGGGGATTTCTTACTTGAAGACATACTCCCTTTTATCCTGTTTGTGCAAAGACATGCCATTTCCTTCAGAACAACCAGCGCCAGTTTCCTTAGCCAGGCCCATAATTATTCTTTGACTACTGATCCTGGGAATGACACACTCTGTGTGATGCAGTAGAAGTCCCAGCTTCTTACCTAAGAGATATATTACTTCATCCTAATGACCACATTCCTGCTTTCTCAAGACCCTAGAAGCACAGAGTTCAAAGTCACAAGGACAGAAAGCAATATTACCAGGGATGATGGGAGGAAACACTTTCATTTCTACTTCTCTTTTTATAAGATCCAAAAATTCATGCTACAAGGAAAAAACAGCTTTCTGTTGGGTTATAAGAAGTATGAACTGGCCATTGTGAAGGACAATGTCCTATAGAATCAGATCAGGGTGCTGCCATACTGAGTCTTCATGCAAAGTCTGTTTCTGTTACGTAGTGCAGAGTAATGAATTACCCCAAACATGGTGGTTTACTGCAGGGAGATAATTTTCTTCTTCTCCATTTCCATTTGAGGCATTGATTTATCTCATCTAGGTACTTGTAGAACAAGAACAAGATTTCTCACACAGCAGTCAGTACTGGAAAGTGAATCATCTAAAGGTTTTCTTGTTCCTACATCTGGTATTGATTGTGACTGTGGACAGACTGTGAGTCAAAACATTATTATGGCTCTTGGTGGCTGACCTTCTAAAATCCAGCCAACAGATTTTAGAATAAGTATCCCAAGATACAAGAAGCAGAGGGTGACATCCCACTGGCCAATGAATCACAGGACAGAGAATGAAGGATCCTGCACTTGGACTCGATCTTAACAGAGCAACATGCCAAACTCTTATGTATGGCTGACACAGAGTGTTTTTAAATGCAGATTTGTCTCATTCTAACCTTCATGCACTCTATGTTTCCTTTGATTAAGAAACCTGAGTTTTAATTCTAGATCAGATACTGACTAGTTCAGTGGTGTTGAATGGGGGGTTGCAGATTCTGTTAATGTATGTGATGTAGTAACTGTGATGGATGAAGAATTAGTCCCTTATAGTCTAGACACTGTGCGTTCCTATTGCCCTGAGTACAAAGTCTCCTTGGATTCTTCTCAGAAGGAAAACAGCTAAACTTACCTAACCTTGACCTATCAAGTGCTTTTCTATGCTTCTTCTGGGCCAATCATTGTTTCCCAAACTCCATGAATTCTATGACATAAAAGTTGCATTTGAATGTTACAATTGTCTGTGAAGAGTGAAAAAACTTAAAGAGAACTCTGACAGATACCAAGGCTGGAACCTTGGAACTACTTTGAACTAACGTCTTGGAAATACTGATGATAAAGGGGACTAGCACCTTGGGAGGTCATAAGGAGGGTAGGGCCTGACTAGAGACTTGAGCAACATCACTAGTTCTAAGTGGAGAGATGGCACAGGACAACCTAGGTATGGGTAGAGCAATATCAAAGACTCACAGGTCTGATATTCATGTACATGGTCAGACAGCAGCTCAAGAAGTAGAATGAGAAAGGACAGCACCTGAAGCTATGGGCAGTACCTGAACATAGACAGGAAATGTGTGCATGCACGCTATATACAAGGCACACAGTCATGCAATCTCAGAGAGTGCGTTACAATCAGAAATATGCTAGGAATATTTCTATTCCCTCTGCATAGGAATTTTCCATGTTCCAGAGAGATTGTTCAGCCTCGGGATGTAGAGGCAAATAGATGGCTCCAGGCCTTAAATAGTTTATAGCGTAATGATGAAGTTTAATAGAACACAGAAAGCATATGCTGTAATCCTAACACCCAGGGAGTAGAGGCAACAAGGTCATAAACTCAAGATAATCTTTCATTAGACAATGAGTTTGAGGCCAGTCTGGGTTACATCAGACCTTGTATCAAAATACAAACAAGACATGATAAGATGACTTAGTAGGGGAAGGTGTTTGCTGCATATGCCTGGAGACCTGGGTTTAGTCCCTAGAACTTATATCCAAAGGAAGAGAACTTACTTCACAAAATTTTACTCTAATTCCACATATATAATACAGCTTGTGCATACATCCCCACCAATAGTAATAAAAATTAAATTAAATATAATAATCCAAACAGAATAAAAATCTCAACTTCCTGGTTAAATTTGGGGTATAAAAGGGAAAGATAATATTCAAGAACAAAGTTTAGAGGATGGGGGTGGAGGCCAAGGGAACACTTAGGGGAGGTACCAGCAACACATCAAGGTATTTTGTGGGTATCAGAGACAGAGATACATATGGATGGTGTGGTCTTCCATCTTTATGGAAATTACAGAAGAATAGGAAGGTGCAAAGTTCAACATGAATGCAAGCAATAATGATAGTTGATATTTATGGGGCTCCTGTTAATCAGCCCAAAGTGCTATTGATAAGCTAACTTACTTATCATGCCAAACATATGAGGTAGATATTATTATTATTGTTTTCATTCTACAGAGGTTAAACTATGGCATATATACAGCAGTTATATAATAAAACTAGACCAGTGGTTCTGAACCTTCCTAATGCTGTGACTCTTTAATACAGTTCTTCATGTCATGGTGACCCCAAACCAGAAAATTATTTTTGTTGCTACTTCGTAACTATAATTTTGCTACTGTTATGAATAGTAATGTAAATATCTGATATATCTGATAGTCTTAGGTGACCTCTATGAAAGGTTGTTCAATCCCCAAAGGGGTTGAGACCCACAAGATGAGAACCACTGGTCTAGATGATTTTCAGATATGAGAACTGTGAGTTGATTCTGGTTAGCCTGACCACAGAAACTTTTCCAGAGAGTGACTCATGCTAAGAATACATCACAACAGGGTGGTGAGATACAGAAGCACTTGTGGGCTATTGCAGTGGTGTCAAGATGAAAGGATGCTTCTGGAAGGTCTCACACATAGTATGAGATAGTATCTGAATGATGGGAGGATTTGACCATGAAATCATCTCAGCAGGAAAGTCTAATGGCTTCGCCTGAACCATTAAAGGTGAAGCAGAGAAAGCTACAGAAATATAATTTACCTCCTTGGTGGGTATGTTACTCCAGAGAGGGCCAAGCTGGAGATCCTTTCAAAGAGGCACCCAAGTGGTGGCATGGGGGAAGTGCCAACATGGGTCACCCAGAAGCCTCCCTTGTTTAGCAGCTCCTGTAGATCAGGCCCATGACAAGTCTACCCCGTGTTGTGGCTATTTCTGAGTGATATCTGTTGTCCCAGGCTCCATATGAAGGCTTTATATGAGAAGCACAGGGCAATTTGGGCCAGAGTTCTATCCAGAAGCTTCCTAATAAGCATACACCATTTGGACTCTGAGCAAGTAAATATGCTTTTCCAGGGACTGCCAGAGCTGGGAGCCAAGTCACAGGGAGCCAATATGTAAAGCAGGTGTTTGTGCAGTGTGCAAGCAATAAAGTACATAGAGGAACACAGAGGCACTCTCTGTTGGTCACAAGACCAGAAACCTCTTCTAGAAGGTTGAATAGAAGGGCCAGCCATCAGGGCTTTGGAAAAAACTCTGGCTAAATCACTAAGAAGGCAGATGGAAAATAAAATGGCAATTATAGCCTTAGATTAGGAATTTGGAGATCTTAGTTTTTGCAATGTTTCAGCTACCTACCATATTCTCACCAAGTCATCTCTGCCAAGCCCCCCCTTCCCTATTTTCCTCTGTAAGTGTGGGAATCTTATTTTGAGTGAATGACAGCCTTTCTATCATGTCCCCTGTTATGGGGTATAATACTCAACATACAGGGCAAAATCTTTCCTGTAAGGTAACTGAAAAGGAAAAGCAGCGATAAAAAGCACATTTCCAAATAATTTGACTTTTTTGTTATTTCAACAAATCCTGGGGAGAAGTCAGAACTTAATAGGGTGTATTTTTATTTTGTGGTTAGGTGTGATTTTTTTTGAAGAAACACACACAGATGATAAAGAATACTATCACTGAGCATCTTTCAATACTGAGTGTTCATGAAGCTGTTAAGTTACATTATGTCACACTTTTGCCTTTAGCTCATTTCTGGAGCCAGGCAGTACAAGGGTGTCCTGCTCATCTCACAAGATAGTCATTGTTAAAAAAAAAAAAAAAAAAAAAAAAACCTCACACTTTTGCTGAAAGGATGAAAACCATGGTGCTTAGGAATGGTCCCTAGGGGATGCCATTGGATTTGAGAAACCCTCCCCTTAAATATTCCCTTTAATTTTCTTATGAAGCCAGAGTGTCTCTCTCTCTCTCTCTCTCTCTCTCTCTCTCTCTCTCTCTCTCTCTCTCT
>CAJQZJ010033935.1:991750-1042589 GCA_907164525.1 Lophiomys imhausi
TCTCTCTCTCTCTCTCTCTCTCTCTCTCTCTCTCTCTCTCTCTCTCTGACAATGTTAGAGACAGGCTCTGCTCCCCCTTCAAAAGTCCCATATGAAGACCTAGCAGCACAACTATTACGTATGTGTAGAGAGACTAGATCCGTCCCATGCAGGCTCTCTGGTTGGCAGTTCAGTCTCTAAGAGCCCCTATGGACCTAGGTTAGTTGATTCGGTAGGTTTTCTTGTGTGTGCTTGACCCCTCTGTCTCCTTCAATCCTTCACTCCACCTCTTCTCCAGGATTCCCCAAGCTCCACCTAATGTTTGGCTGTGGGTCTCTGCATCAGTTTCCATCAGTTGCTGGGTGCAGCCTCTCTAATGACACTTATGCTAGGCTCCTGTCTTCAAGTATAGAGGAACATCACTAGTAGTGTCAGGGGTTGGCTGCCTCTCATGGTGTGGGTCTTAGGCTGGGCCAGTCATTGTTGACCCTTCCCTCAAATGCTGTTCCATCTTTTACCCCTGCACATCTTGTAGGCAGGATAAATTGTCAGATTCTTCCTCAAGACTAAGAATCTGGACCGAAGAGCAGAATGTCAATTACAGATGCTTTGGTTCCCAGGAGATGTAGGAGCAGATGTTCTATAGACCCTATGTGACTTGTGTTTGCTCCTCCAATATATAGGCATCTGCAGCATTCCTTTGAAACTAATGTGGTTCTATAATTACAGGGATTGGTGGCTAATGGACCACTTGACTAATTAGTCTCATGTTTAGCAAGCTGGGAGATTCTTTTGGTATCTGGCAAAGGAGAACTTGAGGTGAGGAATATTTGGTTTGGGACTAGAAGGATGGATGTGGTCACCACTACTTCTGTGTATGATTTCAGCATTTCTGTGTTGGCATAGGATAGTTTCCTGGCAGACAATTGGATAACTGCTGTGCCCATTAGCATTTCATTGTGGACTGGAAGATGATCTGGGTCCTGTTGTGACTTAAATGTGCCCAGTAATACCTAGTATTGGAGATACACTGATAGTGGGAGGAGAGTAAAGCCAGAAAGCAACATTTTGAGCATTCTTCTCATCAGTAGGTGGTATAAATTAATCTGTGGATGGGGTCGGTGAATCTTCTTCTGTCTGTGTCTTGAGCCCACAAGCTCCCTAGCCATGGATATTCTTTATAATGCCATGCAGACAACCGTCAACAATCCATACTGTTTTTTGGAGGCTGTCTTCTAAAGTGAGGATTTGTAGAAAATAGTTTTTATTATAATCTCCATGTTTGTAGGGTCCATACTTGTACCATCCCACAGTGAGCACATTTATCATAGCTAATGTGTAAAACACATCTTAACTATCATCATAAATAATCATTTACTTATATCAAATTGTGAAGGAAAAAAAGAATTTAATTTATAAGCCATTCAGAAAATTGTTTTGATCAATTAGTAAAAAAAAAAAAGCCTAATAATCTCTATTGAATAACACCACAAAATTCTTGTCACTACAGAATCTATCAATGAGTATGGCAGCAGAGTTTAGGACAACAAGAGTATTGTGGAAATGATCAGTTAATAAAAAAAATCATGCTATGATGTTTCTGTTTGTTTAATATTATGATTATATCTTTATTTTCATTACAAAACAAACTTTGTAGTCTCTTTCTTTTTTGTTTTTAAAAGATTTTATCTGAAAAATGAACATGTAGAAAATGCTCATGAGAATAGTAATAAGAATAAAAATAGCTACATAGACAAGTTTGATTTTGTAGTCCTTTTCTTAAAGGGGATTAAGCTGTATAAGCTTCAGGTCTCTAGGGACTGTCCTTTCTGATGGCTGTGACACAAATGTCTTCCAGTGGCAGCTTAGACCTACTCATGAGTGACTTCAAGAAGGTGTGTTGGCACATAGGCTTGGGGTTCAATCTTTTCTGAGGAGCAGGTGCTGCCTAGGATGCTGTCTTTAATTTACTGCCTTTAATTTACCTTGGGACCAATTGTAGATGCAATGGTCACCTTGCTGCTGGAGTCTCTATGAAGTGACTAGAGTGACTGTGATCAAGGCTGTGGACCTTGTCTGTGCTTAGTTCAATGCAAAACTATGCTCAGATTTGGGCTCATTTTGGCTCAGACTAGGGGACACAAGAATGAGTATCATGTAGCATGAAGAAGCTAGAAATAGAGAGTAACATATAAGATAAAAGCCAGACTCTTGTGCTAGATGTAGACAAAAAGAAAGTTCCTGGAAGTGGGGGAAGGGCACTTTCAGAGTATGCATGATTGACAGAGGACATACAGACCTCCTTACTTATTACTAATAAAGGTGATGATCTCATTAAATCTACCACTAATTCTGCTCCCCAGTTAAAATAACCACTACTAGGCTCCATTTGTGTAGACTGCACTGTGTATAAACTTGTCCATCTGTGACATTTTGTGCAATGCCTGGTAAGTAGCAGGAACCCAAAAGACTGCTGCTTCAAGGAATGAAATGGCATTAATCTCTTTCAAGCATTGCATAAATGTGCCTCATGAGCCACTTCATTGATACTTTGAAAAAAGACTGACAGAGATACTGAAATTAGAAATTTCCCAGATGAGAAAACTGAATGGTGCAGGAAGATCATCCAAGGTCCCACAGGCAGAAGGGCAGGTCTTGAATGAGGCGTGTTTTTTTTTTTTTTTTCTTGCTTCATTCCAAGGTTGGAAATTTGTCTTCCCCTAACATATCCTATCCCAAGCCAAATATCAGTCCATTTGGTTGTAGCCCAAGGTTGCCAACTATCACTCTTTGGGATAGTCCTGGAGCCCAGATACCTACAGAGATAGGTTTTTTTGAAAGCATAATGGGATGCCCAGGTGTTCACTCATGGATAGATTTGCTATGCTACTACCTGTCTCATTGTATGGCTAGATATGGTCTATTTCTGAAATCAGGGGTCATCTGGCTGCGAGTGCTGGACACACAGAACATACTCATGTTGTTCTGTGGAGCATCCTTGGCTCGTGCCTTCCTGCCATCTGCCTGGGTTGGTCCATAACATGTCCAGCTTCTGTTTCCATCTTGATCAACCACTGCATTTTTAAAAGTTCCTTATGACCTAGCCCTTTGCAATCAGTGTTTCTGTGCCTGCCTCTCCAGCCAAGAGATGTGTGATGTCTCCATTCCTGTAGCTCCAGAGAAATTCCCTACCTCCAAATGGTGGCAGACTTGCAGAGCCATTCTGATTATTGATCTCAGAAAAAATAGCCTGATTTTAGATTTCTCATTTGCAAAGTTGGAAATAAAAATATTTGTTATTTACTAGGGCTGCTGTGAATATTAGCATAGTCAGAACATTTACAAACAAACTAGTACCCAGTACAGAGAAGTTCCATTGAATATGAGACATTCTTAGTAGTTGTGATGGTTTAACTTTAGTTGCCAACTTATTACAATCTAGAAACACCTGGAAGAAGGGCCTCTGGGTATGTCTGTAATGGAGTATCTTAATTATGTTAATTGATGTGGAAACGCCTGTCCACTATGTGTGGCACCATTCCCTTGGCTTGGGACCCTGATGTGTTTAAGAGTGGAGAGAGCAAGCTGAGCATTAGCATGCACACATTAATCCTCTTCTGTCTGCAATCTCCTTGACTGTGGATGTAGTGTGAGCAGTTATCTTAAGTTTGCCACTGAGACATCTTTGTTGTAATAGAACATAACCTTGAACTTCAAGCTAAATAAAATCTTTTTCCCTTTGTCAGAGTATTTTATCAGAATTATAGGAATAAAAATCTGGGAGAGTAGTAGTGATTATAAAGCACATTTTCTTTTCCAGACCATAACTGTATTGGCATTTTTGTAGTTTTGACAAAAATACCTAAGAGAACGTTATGAAAAGAAGAAAGCAACCTAAGAGAGGGATCAGCTGTGGTTGTCTGGCCCTATGCTGGGATGAATATCTTGATAGAAGGGGTGTGTGAGAGGAGCTTCCTTACCTCATGGCAGACAGGAAAAAGTGAGTAACAAGAAGGTACAGAAGCAAGATATGACTATAAAAGAGATGTCTTCATGACTTACTTCCTAGACTCCACTTTCCCTCATTTCCTATCACCTTCCAAAATAGATCCACCAGCTGGGGATTAAGTATTCAATACATTAGCACATGGGAATATTTCATCTACAAACCCTAATAACAACTATGGCTGCCTCTGCCCTGTAAGTACAAGAGGACCTCTATATGTAAAATAACATTTCATAGACATACTGCCAGCAAGATCTCATGTTTCTGGATATGGTTCTACCACCAGTGATTTTTTTTTTAAACCGGGCAAGTCACTGTCCACTTCTGGGTTTATGTAGAACATAGGTGAGTTGGAGGCTCCATAGATACTTCTATCATTTATACCTTCCACTCTTAATCCTTTGTTTTTCCAAGAAATAACTCCCTTCTAAATTCCAGTAAATCAGATGGGAAGGAGGAAAAACACCCTGATCACACTGTAGCCATAAGCTTTCTCTCCTTTTCATGCTGCCTTTTAAAAGTGATAAACAGGGAGAAATCTCTGAAAATCTTCAGGAAACCAAGAGATCTATTCAAACAACTGAAGAGTTGTAAGGAAAGTTAGCTTGCTCCCCTTCCCTGCCATTCTTAGAATCAGGCTGTCTTGATTCTTACATGTCAAAAACCAGGCAAAAGAAGTCATCCTGCATACATGTCACCATTTTCAGAGGTGGTAGTGATGTGGGAGAATGGAGTAAATGTGGTTTCACAGTACTGAAGTCAGCCCTTAGGGATATTTCTACCTTCCATATCTCTTGTTCTTTGGGCCACTATAAACTTCAGATAAATAATTGAGGGTTGAGGGAAGAAGGTTGTTTTAAAGTCGAAGTGCTCACACAAGGCACAAGCTGTATATCCATTTACTCTAATATATGTACACAGAGATGCTGAGGCAGAAGAGCAGTTATAGAAATCAGAGTCAGCCATGGATGTAGCCAGAAACTAGCCCCTGGAAAGGAGTCTTTGGGTTTCTATCATCTGCTAGCCACATTAAGAAAGCAAGTGTGAGGGGAATCCAAGATGGCGGTGGCCCATGCAGACACATTTTGAACTTGGGGAAAACAGCCATAAAGCCACAGAGTTATAAGATGCTGAGCAACAATCTGAGTGACATAATCCCCCTGGGTTTCACCCAACTACCCAGCGACCATTAAAAGTCCCTGGGAAGACTCTCCTCCCCTCTCTCAGGCACTCATGGAAGACGCTAAATCCGGGAATTGGGAACCCTCACCAGGAGAGACACAGGCTAAGAACCACTCTAATACCCAGTGGGCAGATTCGAACTCCACACAGGGTTACTCACCAGATCCCATGCAGGCATTCCGGCTATTTAGCGAAGGGTTGCAGACTGTGGGAGTGCTATACACTCTTAGCAGTATCACAGAATGGCTAACGGGTCAGCTCAGCGGCTCAGCAGCCAGCGGGTCCACAGCTGCATTTTGGAAAGCGCATGCATATTTGTGCTTCCCCAGAGGGGTGTTGGACATACATACAGGCTTCTCTATTGGAATTAAAGTCATTGGAAAAAAACACTGCAGCTGGACTGAGCAGCAGGACACGCTTCCTGCAGCAGGTTATGCGGTAGCTCGACTGCTGTGTACTGGAACTTGGAAGAAAGTGGCCCTATTTGCCATTATCCAAAGCCACCTCCATATACACATAGGTGGAGCTGTGAGAGTGGCAGAAAGGGTGGCTGGGTTGGAAGGCGGATTTGTCCTCCATAGGGTCCAAGCCCTGGACAAACTGTGGGGTTATTATTAGACACTTTTGCTAGTGCTGGCCCTTCTGGTGGGAAACCAGAGCTTAAGCATATATAGTTCCACCCCTGGGTCAGTGAGGTTTCGACATGGGGGACATTGCTGAGTGACTCACCTTAAGGGCGTGAGTCAGGTCCTTTCAAGACTCCAGCAGGCAGTCTCAACCCCCAAACTTGGGACCTCCAGAGTCCACAGAATCTGTGCCTGGACACACAGGACCATACCAGCAGAGCCACTACAGGCTGAACACTCAGTGTGCAACATAGAGAGCTCTGACTTGTGAGCAGTGAAACAATCTCGGGCCATTCCTTGTTGCCTGGGAATAGGCTGCACCAGCTCACAGTGCTTCTGGTTATTAGATGCACATTGACCCTGAGAACCCCCTGTGAGCAGCTGGGGAGGACCACAAACATGGTCCGACATGTAAGCTGCAGGGAAGCTACAACCCCACCCAACAGTCTGTGGCCTACCAACCTGCACTGTCATCTATACAAAGACCAGTTGGATCCCAGGAACCTACAAGAACACATCCCCATCACAACCCCTCACCTGAGTTCCCAACTGGGACAAAACAGGAAGGGATGAGCTCTCGGAGACACACTGAGAACCTCCACACAAGGCCCCATCCAGCCAGTGGAAAGTGACTGATCACCAAGCAATACACCTGCCACACCAAAGTGCCCCCTTTGGCTCCAAGTCCAGAAGGAAACAGGAACAAACAGCTAAGAACAACCAAATGGCAAAAGGACAGTGAAAAAGCAGAATCAACAAAAGCCAGGGAATTATGACCTCCCGAAAATGCAACGATGCCAGTACAGCAAGCCCTGACCACTTCGCCACAGCTGAAACACATGAAAACGATGACAATTTACAGTCTGGAAAATCATAAAGTCCTTTCAAGAAGAATTTAAATCTATGAAGGAATTCAAAGAGTCCACAATTTTACAAGCAAAAGCAATGAAGAATACTATTAGAGAGCTCCAAGCCAAAATGGCTCAACTTGAACAGGAAAGAGACAAGGCAATGAAAGATATAAAAGAGATGAAAGATTTCCAGGCAAAGACAAGCAAATTGGAGCAGGACATATACAAAATGAATAAAATCTTTCAAGACATGAAACTGGAAATGGAAGCAATAAAGAAAACACAGTCAGATTTAAGAGTGGAAGTGGAGAATCAAGGAAAGAGAACAGGAACTATAGACATGAGTATCAAAAATAGGATACAAGAGATGGAAGACAGGATCTCAGGCATGGAAGATTCGATGGAAGAAATCAGTACAAACATCCAAAGAAAATGAGAAAGTAAAAAATCTCTCACCCACAACATCCAAGAAATCCAGGACTCAATAAAAAGACGGAACCTAAGAATTATAGGCATAGAGGAAAGAGAAGACTCCCGACTTCAAGGTCCATGAAACATCTTCAACAAAATCACAGAAGAAAACTTCCCAAACCTAAAGAAAGAGAGGCCAATAAAATTCCAAGAGGCTTAAAGAACACCAAGCAGATTAGATCAGAAAAGACAAAAAAAAAAGAAAAAAAAAAGAAACTGCTCTCACCACATAATAATTGAAACTCCAAATGTACAGAACAAAGAAAGAATATTAAAAGCCATAAGAGAAAAAGGTCAAGTAATGTATAATGGCAGACCCATCAGAATTACACCTGACTTCTCCTCAGAAACTCTAAAAGCTAGAAGGGCCTGGACAGATGTCCTACAAGCCCTGAGAGAATATAGGTGCCCAACCAGACTACTATACTCAGCAAAACTCTGTATCAGCATAGATGGAGAAAACAAGATATTCTATGACAAAATCAAATTTAAACAATATCCACCCACAAACCCAGCCCTACAGAAGATATTAGAAGGAAAATTCCAAGCCAGAGAAGATAACTACACCCAAGAAAACAGAGGAAACAGAAAACTCCACGAGAACTAAACCAAAAGAAACACAGGACCACCACCTATACCAAAATAATGGGAACATGGGCATAGACTTTTTGTTTGTTTGTTTTCTCTCCCTGTCATTGAGACACTTTTCCCTGGTGGTACTGCCTTGTAGGCCTCCAGTGTATGAGGAGACTCTTGGCCCTCACATGACTGCTGTACTGGGGCAGGGGACTGTTTTGTAGGGACACTGCACTCCAGAGGAGTGGGATGGAAGGGTTAGGGGGTAGAGGGTGGGAGGGCAGGACTGGGAGGGGTGGAAAGAGGACACTATGATGGAGATGTAACCTGAAGCAATAAATAAATAAATTTTAAAAATAAATAAATAAAAAGAAAGCAAGTATGAACAGACATGCAGTATTTACCATTACATTATATCTTCCAGGTCTGAGTACTGTGGACTCTTTGACAGTAATAAGGGTGGCAATAACAATAGCCCATGTTTATTGAGGGTTTATGCACAAAACATTGGGTTAGGACATGGGTTGTCTCCATTACTCTCTTCCTTCTCCTGGGATGCTGGTTCTATTATGAGCCCAGTTTTAGAGAATGAGAAACTGAGGAAGAGGCAGAGAAAGTAGTTTGCCTAAGGTCACTTAGCTAGTACCTGGAGGAGTCATAACTTCACCCAAGTCTCTCAATCCCAGAACCTTTCACTGTAATAGTTTACATTAGCTTTTAGATAAGGAGCCTAAATCATCAGGCAAGGAAAGAACCAATGTTTATTTAAAACCTTCTATGTTGGTTTTGAATTCCTGTTCATGTATGTAATTCCTAGAATATCCATAAGAAGAAATATTCCTTCCATTCTTCCCTCCCTACCTCTCTCCTTCCCCTCCCTCCCTCCCTCCATTCTTTCTTTCTTTCTTCCCCTCCCCTCTCTTTCTCCCTCCCTCCCTCCCTCCCTCCCTTCCTTCCTTCCTTCCTTCCTTCCTTCCTTCCTTCCTTCCTTCTTTCTTCCTTTCTTTGAAAGGGTCTAACACTCTAGACCAGGATAGCCTTGAACTCACAGAAATCTTCATGCCTATGCCTCCTAAATGTTAAAGGCCTGCACCTCCACACTGGGCTAGTTTCTATTTTGGCTTTCCAGAGGAGGCCTCTAAGACTTAGAAAAGTAAGCATACCAGGGCTGTAGAGTAAGTACACTTCTAAGATAATATTTTGACTGACAGTAAAGTTACCTTGCTGTATCCTTATTGTTTTAGAACTAGATAAGTAGGCAAGGAAGTGGTAGGGGATTCAGGGATATTGGGGTCATAATTATGGTAGAAAAAAAGACCTGCACTCACAGGGAGATGTGTGAGCTTGTCAGGGGTCTGGCCAACCAGGTTGATAGATCCTAGTAAAAGGAACATGGTTAGGCAACATTTCCTCTGGCCTGAGAAGGAAAATGACCAGGACAAGCATGGAGAAAGTACTTCCTGGCAGAGACACCTATACTTCCAGCAGGACAACCTCCATCTCCAAGAGAGCTCTGTTGTTCAGTTTGCTGACACCTGATCTTTCATCACTATTTTCTGAGTAAACACATTGAAGCATCATGCTGCTCTGAGGGTGCAGTTGGGATTAAAGATGAAGCATTGTTTCTGTCCTCTGAACTTGTAGAAGTTAAAAGGGCACAGGGACAAGAACGACATAGTACTTTTGTCTATCTATCTATCTATCTATCTATCTATCTATCTATCTATCTATCATCTATCTGTCTGTCTGTCTGTCTATCCAGTCATCTATCTATCTATCTATCTATCTATCTATCTATCTATCATCTATCTTCTATGATACAGGATCTCATGTAGCCCTGGCTATACTTAAACTCACTACATAGCCAAAGATGATCTTAAATATTGATCCTACTGCTCTACCTTCCAAGGGTTAGGATTACAGGTATGTACTTCCATTCTTAGTTTATGTGATGCTGGGAATCAAACCCAAGGTTTTATGGGTATTAGGCAAGCACAATCTGAGAGAAGTTCCCAGTCTATTACTCTTATTACTAGGTAATTTATTTTACAAATGAATGTAGCATGACAAGTGGTGAGTAATGATACAAAAAAGAAACATGGTTCCAGGGGAGCAAATAGTCCAGATTTTCATAAGAACTAGTGCTTCATCAGTGATAAGAAGGAGTAGCAGTAGATTCCCAGACAGATTTCCACCAGATGAACCTGGTGCTTGCAGGATCAGGAGTAGGAATAGCTTTTAAAAAACTGAAGGAAATTCAGAGCAGTTGGACCATGTAGAGGATAGTTAACATGTAATGGTAAGTAAGTAAGAAAGGGCTTTGACCTTCTGCACAGCATTTTAATGTCTAAGAGAATTTGTAAGTCCATGGGAGAATTTAAAGCAAGAGTAGAAAGGAGATTGGTGGTTTTAGTTCAATAGTGAGTTTCAAATTTAAACTTTTCTAAGGATCTAGAAGATGACAGGTCACCTAGAAATGAGTCCAGCTCCAGTAATAGGCACAAGATGCAGTGGGATGCAGGAAACAGGCTAAACAGAAGGATATACTTAGGGTATAAATGAGAGATTGTTAATAAAGCACCCTTTCTCCCTAAGAACTGGATCATTTGTGTCCTGTGTGTAAACTACTGTTGTCTATCTGCATTTGAGAGTGAGGTGGCACCATGGGGAGACAGACAGGAGACTATAGGGGTTCCCCTTGTGAATTCAAAGTGGGATTAGAATCAAGGACCATGTCTGGAATAACGAGACACTACCTTGTGTGAAGTACAGTGGAGAGAAAGAGCACTGATGAGGAAGGAAAGGTTAAGATTGGGGAGATGGTTAATGAGGGCCAGGTTCTTCTAAGACAGTTTGGAAGAATCTAGGTGGAGTCCTTCTTCCAGTCATTGATTCATTTGATTCAGAATCCCATAACTATGAACTTCCAAGGCCATTATCATGGACAGTTTTCCCTGATGAAGCTTGATTATTTAATCTACCATAGGCAATCTCTTTAATCTCTTGTGTTGTAAACAGAAATCCCAGTGATGCTTTCTTTAAATCCAAGGCATGGTGTAGAAAAAATTAATTAAATTATTTTGGACGACATTTGTAGAAAGAATTCATCAAATTATTTACTTAGTATTTATATTATCGTTAATTGGTTGGTAGTGTTAATCCTTAACTTTCCATTATAAATGAGCATACAAACACCATGGATTTTATCAAGACTAGCCTGGATTGTGCAACCTTAGCCCATCTAAACTAGCTATTAATGCTATTCCCCTAACATGACCCCATATATACATACATCCCTTTGGATTGCTATTCTCCACACTATGCTGATGTTCCAGGCCACATGCAACGACATTCTTTTCTCTAACCCATGGTGTGTGTCCTCCTTTCTGCTCTTTGCTGTTTGTCCTTGAGGCTTCTTCTACCATGAACCTTTCTGTTTCTGAAGCCCACACCTTAGTCCTGCCTACCTTTGGCTTTGCCCAATCTTAGGCCTCAGCATTTATTCAACCAATCAGAGGAAAGAGCTTACAGATGGAATGATAAATTGCTGGCATTGACAATGCAGAAAGGAAGGAAGCCCTTCTTGACAGATGAGACAAGATTGATAGCAGCTGGAGCTCAGAGCAACCTGACTACTACGTGCTTGTCAAGACTATCTGAAAAAGGCTCACTAAGGAACTATGGCTGGAACTAGATTCCAAGGAATAACGAACAAAACTTTAATTGCAGCATGGGATGGCACAGTGAGACTAAGGCTTTTGGAATGTTGTTTCTTTGCTTGATTTTTGTTTAGATGTCTTTTGATTTTCCCTATGTTGGGAAGTAGAAAAGACATTTTTCTGGTTTGGCAATGCAAAAACATGAGAGATTTTAAAAGGATTTTGGACAGATTTTAAATTGTCACTGCAATTTAGCATTGTTCTATGGGTTACAGAATTACTATTATCTGGGATTTAAATAAAATATTTGAGCAGGGTGGTACTGGCACATGCCCTTAATCACATCACACTGGACAAAGAAACAGGCAGATCTTTGAATTCTAGACTATCCTAGTCTAAACAATGAAGGCAGGGTGGGAACCCTGCTGATAAGTTAAGACTGCTAATGACAGTCTAGAATTCAAAATGACATATTTTTTCTTGATGTAAAGTTTTTGCTTAGTAATAATCATGTTCTTACTGATCTAGTGTATAAATATACATAATCTTAAATTTATGAAAAGAGAAAGGTGTTACAAGCCAGTCTCCTTAGATGTGGGACTCCCACAGAGAACTGGTTACAAGAGGCATTTTGTCTCTAAAAGAGATATGTTAGGAGCCAGGCGTGATGGTGCATGCCTTTAATCCCAGCACTTGGGAGGCAGAGGCAGGCAGATCTCTATGAGTTCAAGGCCATCCTGGTGTACTAAATGAGCCCAGGAAGTCAAGGTTACACAGAAATCCTGTCTTGAAATACCTTTAAAGAGAGAGAGAGAGAGAGAGAGAGAGAGAGAGAGAGATTCTGTTAGTCAGTGTAAGCACCCAGAGCAAGGCTGGTGGAGGAACATGCAAGCTGCATGCCTCCCACTGTCAACAGTTAAGGGAAGATAACATAAAATAACATATCATGCTGCTGTAAATAAATCTCCTTAGGAATGGGGCTCCCATGGAAGAATTGGAACTCAGACTAATACAAAATGGCTTAGTTAATATATAGCAGCCTTATTTGTAATACTTAGAAACTGGAAACAACCCAGATGTCCTTCAACTGATGAATGGATAAAAAAAAATTGTGGTACATTTACACAATGGAATAACTCAGCTATCAGAAACAAGAACATCATGCAGTTTTCAGCCAAATGGATGGAACTAGAGAAGCTCATCCTGAGTGACTTAACGCAGACTCAGAAAGATGAACATGGCATCTACTCACTTATATTGGATTTTAGCCATATAGTATAGGATAACTATTATACAACAAACACACCAAAAGGATCAGGAACATAGACTTTGTAACCTATTAATGGAAAAATTTGCCCTAGGTGTGCTACGATGTAAGCCCCCAGTACAAGAGGAAGTTTTTAGCCATCATATGACTGTTGAACTGAGAGGGGCTGATATGTAGGGACACTCCACATTGGAGGAATGGGATGGGTAGGAGAGGGAGGAGAGGGTGAGAGGGTAGAACTGGGAGGGGTAGAAAGAGGATACTATCATGGTGATGTAACTTGAAGAAATAAAATAAACATTAAAAAACAGTGCAAAAATATTATTATTTAATAAAGGTAACTTAAAGGATTAAATTCATACCTTGATCCTAAAACGTGGGGGACAAGGAAAAAAACTGATTTCTTGTGTGTTCAAGGCCAATCTAATGTATAGAGCTCTACAGAGCAATTAAGACAGCCCAAGCTACAAAGAGAAACCCTGCCATATAGAAGTTAAATTTCCAAAGAAAGGAGAAAATGAAAGAAAAGAATATATAAATGCATACCTTTGATCCCAAAACATGGGAGACAAAGACAGAGACAGATAGGTTCCTTTTGAGTTTGAGGCCAACCTAATCTACAAAGAGCCAGAACTACACATAAAAAACCCTCTCTCAATCAATTAATAAACTTATGTTACCTGTAGAGAAGAATACTTAAACTCCATACAGTCTTATGCTGAATTTTCAACCTAAAATTAATTAATTATATATATTTACAGGAAAGAAAAAAGTCTTCCTTCAAAACTGATAGAAATTAGATTTGACTGGAAAGGCCTCATACAGATGTTGGCTACAAACATGTAACTTATATTTACTGATCCATTATGTGGGACCAGTTCAAACTGGCTAAGACATAAACATATATATTTATAGCCAAAATAATCTTGCTGGCTACATAGAAGCCACATGACTTATTATTAAATGCCATCCTTTCATATGGCATGAATGGAAACTTACAAATGTCTCTCTTCTTTTCAAAAAAGAGCAGAAAATCTTCCTTAATTGATTTGTACATCCTGCACATTCAAGGCCATTTTGTAAATACAGAAATATATGTTACTTGTGAGAAATTATATATTTTCAGAACAAAGGGGCCAGATACCAAAGAAGACAAGACAAGTAGCCCAGATGATCCAGCCTTACAGACTGACTCAATACATGTTTCCTCAAAAATATGCATCCAGAACAACTTCAAATGGCTTGCCAAGATGGTCCAGCCTCACAGACTGTTCCAGTCACGACTTCAATAAAGCCCTGAACTTTTCCATCCAAAGTTCAACTTTGGGCTACAAACTGCTTAGGGAATGCAATTGCTGAGCACATAGACACTGGACACAAATGTTACTATTAACTTGCTTAATCATTTTTCCATTTTCTTTGGGCCCCCAAACAGGTTTTCTATGACCCAATTGAACAGGAAGCAATAAAGAGCAACACCCCATTCCCAAAAGGTGGGGTGGATGATTTTTTGGTTATAGATTTTGTTTAGGGGGATAGTTAAAAATTGTTATATGGTCTTGTTAAGCAAGGTATAGGAGGTTAGACTCAGGGACTTCTTTTTCTTTTTTCTATCCTTTCTCTCTTATATAGGGGGATAAGACTTGAAAAGCAAAAAGGGGAATATGGGTATACAATATAGAAATGATAAGATATAAGGGTAGATTATGGAATCTGCTCTCAAACATAGAGCTATTGCTCTTCTCAAAATAAGGTTATCTTTTGATACATTGGTATAGTTTGTATATATTGATAGAAAAATAATTTAAATTTTTATTCATTGGTGTAGAATTTTATATTTTGACACACATATATGTATATTTCATCCCTTATATATGGTATTGTACCTATAAAACTCATTTAAAAGTACAGATTTAGTTTCAATCATTTTATGGGTTGCTATTGCAATCTATTTAGGAGTCTGGGTAATACAAGTTGATGGCTGGCCAGTCAAGCTCCTGGATATGTCAAATACCAGTCTTAATTATCACAAAACAGGCTTACTAGGTTAAACAGATAGTAAATGGTTAAAAATATACAGTTTGCTTGCTGAAAGATAGATAGATGATAGATAGATAGATAGATAGATAGATAGATAGATAGATAGATAGATTTATAAATAAATTATTTTGGGTGACATTTGTAAAAAGTATTCATTAAATTACTTACTTAGTATTTATATTGTCATTAATTGATTGGCAGTGTTAATCCTTAATCGACCAAATGAGCACACAGATACCATGGATTTTATCAAGCCTAGCCTGGATTGTGCAATCTTAGCCTATCTAAACTAGCTCTTAATTCTATTCCCCAAATATGACCCCATATATACATACATCCCTTTGTACTGCTATTCTCCATGCTAAGCTGATGTTCCAGGCCATGTGGAATGATGTTCTTTTCTCTAACCCATGGTGTGTGTTCTCCTTCTTACTCTTTGCTGCTTGTCCTTGGGGTTCTTCTACCATGAACCTTTCTGCTTCTGAAGCCCTCACCTTAGTTCTGCCTACCTTTGACTCTGCCCAACCTTAGGCCTCAGCATTTATTCAACCAATCAGAGACAATGTAAGTAACAGACAGCAAGTAGGACCAATTAATTGACATTTAAAATGCATAATATCAGTCTATCAGCATGGTAATGGGCTAGTAAAATATGGAGCCAATGCCTGTCTTTCCAGTTCACTTCTCAAGTTTCCTCCACCCTAGGTTGTCAAAGAACCCCTCATTATTTTCATGTATTCAAAATAATCCTTAGTTAATGGCATTTTAAAAGCAATTCTACCCAGCTCAGGACCCTAAGGAGGCAGATGAGTGAGAGAGTTTGTTTGGAGGGATTAGATGTGGTGTCTTAGCAGGAGATCACACTGAATTTTGGCCCTTCTTATACCATTTCTTGTTTTAATGAACTAAAATATCATGGTCATTTTATTTTACCAATAAAGATTCAAGAGGCAGATAGATGCTGGGATAGAAGCTGAGCTTGCTAGCTCAGCCAGGCAGAGAAAGCACCCAGCTGATATTCCTGTTCCACCAACATACCAGTGAAAAGCCCAGAAAAACCTACAGGAAGAAGCCTAGAAGGAGACAACTCTGCAGGAAGAACTCAAAGGAAGAACTCTGAAGGAACAATCCCAAAAGAAGAAGAACTCATCTGAAGGAGAAAGAACTACAAAGGAGAAAACCTCTGAAGGAACCAAACTCCTTCTCCATGCTGTCTTAAATACCCTTCAGATCAGTGTCCCTCCTTTCTGTTTAATCCCTGTCAGCTGGTTTCTTGCTCTGCCTCTTGACCTAGGGTTAACTTTATTTTATCCTGTGTATATAAAACTATTGCATTAGAGGTGTGTTCTTAGAGCTGAGCCATACCATAAGTATTTGCTTATAATAAACAGAAAGTTCTTGAATTAAAGGCCGAGCTATCCCATAATTACTAACAGATTTTTCAGTTCACAAACTCAGGGTTCACAAAGTGACCAAATATTCTGCAACTATTTCTTGTTTCTTTATTCATGGCAGAGATTTGTCTAGTGTTTCTAAGTGTTAGGACAAGACTTTGTCCTTTGGATTTTCAATTTCCACTGTAATTAAGTGATGGTTGTGTTCATATTCATTTACATAATTCAAGGAGGTAGGGGAATATCAGTTTATTAGTTTGGAGGAAATCAAAGACGTCTTCCTGGTAGAGTTAGCACTAAAGCAGCCTTGAAAACAGAATGGGTTCCAAAATTCTTAATGTGTGAAGTACAGAATGTTTATCATTCATGTCAAAGCTTAGATCTTTCAAATGAAGAAACTTGAAGTTAGGTATGGAAATCTATTAACTTTTAATGAACATGTCTTATGAAGTGGATACAGTGAGGCTAAAACCATAGAATGGAAGTATTTAACCAAGAACTCAGAGATGCAATAATAAGAAATGCAAGGAGATTCTCATGAAACCATCTGTACACTATCTTCTAACTTCCTGGGACATGGCCAAGTCTCTTATTCAGAATAGAAGCCCACTGCTGCAACTCCCCTCTTAGCTGTCTATTCCACAATATATCCATAGTGTTCGTGTTTAGTCTTGAGATATGATAAACATGGGACTATCACAGGTTATCACCAGAGTAGACATGGAACAATGGCTTTAAATTAAAGACAAACTTCAAAGCTGTTATCTTAGAACATCTGGAATACACGAGGTCATCTAGACAAGGCTCAGGCCTCCCTTAGTTAGAATAAAGGTCAAAACAAAGAATGGGGGCTGGAGAGATGGCTCAGCCGTTAAAGGCTAGGCTCACAACCAAAAATATAAAACAAAGAATGGAAAGTTCTAAAATAAAATGAGCACAATTGTGGTGGTAAAATGGGTAGAAATCACTAATATATAGCAAATGACATGAATGGTCTATACAGGACCACTTGAGTGTGAAGGAAACTCTAAAAGGCAGAACACACACCTTCTACATAATGAAAGAGGCTTTGCGCATGAAGTTGGCACAGAAAACAACAGTAATGTTCAGAGCACCTGGGTCTGTTATGCAATTTTCAAATGCTCTACTTATATGTCACATATTTATGCCTTATAAAAAATTTGGGATGGGTGCTTCCAGTAATGCCATCTCTGTGTCATGTGTGTAGAAACTGAGTCAGAGAGTGGTTAAGCAGCTGGCTCAAGGCTGCACAGTTAGAAAGACTCAAGCATATTACTGTTATGGCTAGTCTTCGTTGTCACTTGACAAGATAGAATCGTCATGGAAACATACCACTGGCTGTGTCTATGAGGAGGTTTCTAGAAAAGTTTAACAAAGGAGAAAACTCACTTCAGATGTTGACAGCAATATCTCATCGACTGGAGGGAGTAGGTATCAGAAGAATAAAAAGGAGAATACAAACTGAGCACCAACACTCATCGCTCTCTGTTTCCTGATTGCAGATCCAGTGTGAGCAACCACTTCACTCTCCTTCTGTCATCTGTTTCCCATCTAAACAAATTCCTCTGCTTTAAGATGTTCCTTGAGATCCAAGATGGCCATGGCTGGCGTGGACGTATTTTGATTTCGGGGTCAACAGTCACAAGGTGGCAAGTGTTGCAGGATGCTGTACAAAGGGCACGACCCCTTCTAAATCTCAGCCAGCTAAAACAGGGAACACGGAAGATGCCTGGGCAGGACGCTCCTTCCAACTCTCGGACACGCTAGGAAGCCTCTGGACCTGGGAATCGGGATAACCCATCCCCCAAAAGGAGAGATCCCCGGTAAGTTCCAACCTAATACCCAGCAGGCAGATTCAGAAACCACGCAGAGATAATCCCCACCCTGCTGGGCACTCCCAGGTCTTACACAGACAATCCAATTATCTGGGGAAAGGTTGCGACCCTTGGAAGTGAGCAGAGATCCACTGCAAAGTGCCTTCAGACCACAAGTAGCAGTCTGTGACGTCACTGGCCAGTTTCCAAGCCACGGGAGCGGCAAGGCTACTGGAGCTGAACTGCAGATTTACCCGCTACAGGAACCAACCCTGGGCAAATGGCCAGATATTTGAAACTGTCCTATATTGGACTTACGTACTAGTATAGGCCCTTCCAGCAGGGAATCAGAGCTTACTTGTACACAGCTCCGCCACCTGAATTAATTAGGTCTCCACCTGGGAGGCAGGACTGAATGACTCACCTTATAGGGGTGGAGTAAGGCAACTGGACTCCTACACCACAGTGCCCCCTTTGGACCCAAGTCCAGAAGACAGCAAAAAAAAAAAAAAAAAAAATTCCACATGTCCAGAGGCCCCAGACAGAAAAAAAAAACAAACAAAAAAACAGAGCGAAATGTCTCCAACAAAAGAAAGCAACGCTATTCCATCCAGCCCAAACCACCTCACCACAACTGAAACATATGAAAACGATGACAATTCTACATTATGGAAAGTGATAAAGTCCCTTCAAGAAGAACTTAAAACTATGAAGGAATTCAAAGAAGCCACAATTCTACAAGTCAAAAAAACGAATAACATCATTAAAGAGCTCCAAGCCAAGGTGACCCAGCTTGAACAGGAAAAGGATAAAGCCATGAAAGATCTCCAGACAAAAACAAGCAAACTGGAGAAGGAAATGTACAAAATGAACACTACCATACAAGACATGAAAATAGTAATGGAAACAATAAAGAAAAAACAGTCAGAGTTAAAAGAGGAAATAGAGAATCAAGAGAAGAGAACAGGAACTATGGATGTGAGTATGAAAAATAGGATGCAAGAGATGGAAGACAGGATCTCAGGCATGGAAGATTGGATGGAAGAAATCAGTACAACATCCAAAGAAAATGAGAAAGCTAAAAAATCTCCCACCCACAACATCCAAGAAATCAAGGACTCAATGAAAAGATGGAACCTAAGAATTATAGGCATAGAGGAAAGAGAAGACTCCCGACTCCATGGTCCAGGAAATATCTTCAACAAAATCATAGAAGAAAACTTCCCAAACCTAAAGAAAGAGATGCCAGTAAAAATCCAAGAGGCTTACAGAACACCAAACAGATTAGATCAGAAAAGAAACTCTTCTCGCCACATAATAATAAAAACTTCAAATGTAGAGAACAAAGAAAGAATATTAAAAGCTATAAGAGAAAAAGTCCAAGTCACGTACAATGGCAGACCCATCAGAATCGCACCTGATTCTCCTCAGAAACTTTAAAAGCAAGAAGGGCCTGGATGGATGTCCTACAAGCCCTGAGAGAACATAGGTGCCCAGCCAGACTACTATACCCAGCAAAACGCTCTATCAACATAGAAGGAGAAAACAAAATATTCCATGACAAAATCAAATTCAAACAATACCTCCTCATAAACCCAGCCCTACAGAAGATCCTAGAAGGAAAATTCCAACACAGAGAAGATAACTACACCCAAGAAAACAGAGGAAATAGAAACCTCCACAACAACTAAACAAAAGAGAAACAAAAGACAGCCAGCTATACCAAAATAATGGGACATAACAACCCTTGGTCACTAATATCCATCAACATCAATGGACTCAACTCGCCAATAAAAAGACAAAGACTTACAGACTGGATCCGTAAACAAGACCCATCTTTTGCTGTATACAAGAAACACACCTCACTATTGAAGATAAACACTACTTCAGAGTAAAGGGCTGGGAAAAAGTTTTCCAAGCAAATGGACCCAGGAAACAAGCTGGAGTAGCCACCCTAATATCAAACAAAATAGACTTCCAATTAAAGTTAATAAAAAAAGACAGAGAAGGGCATTACATACTCATTAAAGGAAATATCCATCAAGAGGTCATCTCAATATTGAACATCTCTGCCCCAAATACAAAGGCACCTACATTTATAAAACAAACACTTCTAAAACTTAAATCGCACATTGATCCAAACACTTTAATAGTGGGAGACTTCAACACCCCACTCACAACTATGGACAGATCATCAAGACAGAAGCCAAACTGAGAAATAATGAGTCTAACAGAGATCATGAACCAAATGGACATAACAGATCTCTACAGAACGTTTCACCCAAACACAAAAGAATACACCTTCTTTTCAGCACCTCACGGAACCTTCTCCAAAATCGACCATATAGTTGGACACAAAGATAGCCTCAACAGATACAAGAAAATTGAAATAACCCCTTGTATCTTATCAGACCACCATGTAATAAAGCTGGACTTCAATAGCAAAAGAATCAACAGAAAGTCTACACTCACATGGACATTGAACAACTCTTTACTAGAGGACCACTGGGTCAGGGAAGAAATAAAGAAGGAAATCAAAGACTTCTTAAAATCCAACGAAAATGAAGACACAACATACCCAAACCTGTGGGACACAATGAAAGCTGTGCTATGAGGAAAGTTCATAGCCCTAAGTGCCATCAAAAAGAAAATTGTGACAGCTCATATTAGCAAATTAACAGCTAAACTGGGTGAATTGGAAAAAAAAGAAGCAAACACTCCCAAGAGGAGCAGAAGGCAAGAGATCATCAAACTTAGGGCTGAAATCAACAACTTAGAAACAAAAAGAACTATACAAAGAATCAATGAAACCAAGAGTTGGTTCTTTGAGAAAATCAACAAAATAGACAAACCCTTAGCCAAATTAACTAAAAGACAGAGGGAGAAAACACAAATCAACAAAATCAGAAATGAAAAGGGAGAAATAACAACAGACATTGAGGAAATCCAGAGAATATTTAAATCCTACTTTAAAAATCTATACTCCACCAAATCTGAAAACTTACGTGAAATGGACAATTTTCTTGATAGATGCCACCTACCGAAGCTAAATCAAGATCAGATAAACAGATTAAACAGCCCTATAATCCCTAAGGAAATAGAAACAGTCATTAAAAATCTCCCAACCAAAAAAAAAAAAAAAAAAAAAAAGCCCAGGGCCAGATGGCTTTAGCATGGAATTCTACCGGACCTTCAAAGAGGAGCTAGCACTAATACTTTTCAAACTCTTTCACAAAATAGAATCTGAAAGAACATTGCCAAACTCATTCTACGAGGCCACAATCACCCTGATTCTTAACCACACAAAGACCCAAAAAAAAAAGAGAACTTCAGACCAATCTCCCTCATGAACATAGATGCAAAAATACTTAATAAAATACTAGCAAACCGAATTCAAGAACACATCAAAAGTATCATACACCATGATCAAGTAGGCTTCATCCCAGGGATGCAGGGATGGTTCAACATATGAAAGTCTATCAACATCATTCACCATATAAACAAGATGAAAGAAAAAAACAACATGATAATCTCGCTAGATGCAGAAAAAGCATTTGACAAAATCCAACACCCCTTCATGCTAAAAGTTCTGGAGAGAACGGGCATACAAGGGCCGTACCTAGAAATAATAAAGGCAATATACAGCAGGCCAGTGGCCAACATCAAAATAAATGGAGAGAAACTTGAAGCATTTCCTCTAAACTCAGGGACAAGACAAGGATGTCCACTTTCACCATATCTCTTCAATATAGTACTTGAAGTTCTTGCTAGAGCAATAAGACAACTAAAGGAAATCAAAGGGATAAACATTGGAAATGAAGAAGTCAAATTATCCCTATTCACAGATGCTATATTAGTATACATAAGCGACCCCAAAAACTCCACCAAAGAACTCTTACAGCTGATAAACACCTTCAGCAAAGTGGCTGGATACAAAATTAATTCAAAAAAATCAGAAGCCCTTCTTTATACAACAAACAAATGGGCTGAGAAAGAAATAAGGGAAACAACCCCCTTCACAATAGCCACAAACAATATAAAATCCCTGGAGTTAACTCTAACCAAGCAAGTAAAGTACCTGTACAATAAGAACTTCAAGCCCTTGAAGAAAGAAATGGAAGAGGCCTTTAGAAGATGGAAAGATCTCCCATGCTCATGGATAGGTAGGATCAACATAATAAAAATGGCCATCCTACCAAAAGCAATATATAGATTCAATGCAATTCCTATCAAAATACCAACACAATTTTTTATAGACTTGGAAAGAGCTAGCCTCGATTTCATATGGAACAACAAAAAGCCCAGAATAGCTAAATCAATCCTGTACAATAAAAAAACATCTGGAGGTATTACCATCCCAGATTTCAAGCTGTACTACAGAGCAATAGTTGTAAAAACAGCATGGTATTGGTATAGAAACAGACCAGTAGATCAATGGAATTAAATTGAAGATCCAGAAATAGACCCACACACTTATGGCCACCTAATTTTTGATAAAGAAGCCAAAACGGCACAATGGAAGAAGGACAGCATCTTCAACAAATGGTGCTGGTCCAACTGGATGTCCATTTGTAAAAGAATGAAGTTAGACCAATACTTATCACCTTGTACAAAACTTAAGTCCAAGTGGATCAAAGACCTTAACATAAGGTAAGTCACACTAAATCGACTAGAAGATAAAGTGGGAGAAACCCTCGAACTAATTGGCACAGGCATCAACTTCCTGAACAGAACACCAACAGCTCAGGACTTGAGATCAACAATCAATAAATGGGACCTCATGAAACTGAAAAGCTTCTGTAAGGCAAAAGACACGGTCATTCAAACAAATGGCAGCCTACAGATTCGGAAAAAAATCTTCACCAAACCCACATCTGACAGTGGGCTAATATCCAAAATCTACAAAGAACTCAAGAAATTAAATGCCAAGAAACCAAATAATCCAATCAAAAAATGGGGGACAGAGCTAAATAGAGAATTCACAAAGGAGGAATCCCTAAAGGCTGAGAGACACTTGAAGAAATGCTCAACATCCTTAATCATCAGAGAAATGCAACTCAAGACGACTCTGAGATTCTATCTCACACCTGTCAGAATGGCTAAGATCAAAAACTCAAATGACAGCACATGCTGGCGAGGGTGTGGAGAAAGGGGTACCCTACTCCATTACTGGTGGGAATGCAGGCTTGTGCAACCACTATGGAGGTCAGTCTGGCGATATCTTAGAAAACTTGGAATAGCTCTGCCTCAGGACCCAGTCATACCACTTCTGGGTATACACCCAAATGCCTCTTCACGGAATCATAAGGAAGTTTCCTCATGTATATTTATCGCAGCCTTATTTGTAATAGCTAGAAACTGGAAACAACCCAGATGTCCCTCAACCGAAGAATGGGTTCAAAAACTGTGGTACATCTACACAATGGAATATTATTCAGGTATCAGGAACAATGAAGTTATGCAATTTGCAGCCAAATGGATGGAACTAGAAAAGCTCATCCTGAGTGAGCTAACCCAGACTCAGAAGGACACATATGGCATCTATTCACTTATAGTAGGATTTTAGCTATATAGTAGGGGGTATCGATACTACAACTAACACACCAAAGGGAACTTGGACATAGACTTTTTATTTTTAATTTTTATTTATTTATTATATATTATTTATATTTTTTCTATTTTTTAGTCTTTTTTATCTATGGTCTGCTTATTAGTTTGTTTGTTTAGTAGTTCTCTCTCCCGGGCAACGAGACACTTTTCACTGGTGTTACTGCTTCGTAGACCCCCATGGATGAGGAGGCTCTTGGCCCTCATACGACCTCTCAACTGAGATGAAGGACTGTTATATAATGATACGCCACCCCAGCGAAATGGGATGGAAGAGTTAGGAGGTAAAGAAAAAAAAAATGAAATGTGATGTTTCGGCCTTTTACTACTAATTATCATAAACTGTTTAGGATAATTAAGAAATGCAAACTAATGGTTATGCAAGCCGGTCATTCTGTTAGGTACTATGACAGCCTATTATAGTTACTTTCTAAGCTAATCAGAAATAACCTTCTAAGAGACAAGCAACAACTGCTTACCCTAATATAAGAGATAGATAGGGCCTCTTCAATAACCTCAAGAGATCTGCAGAATATGGCATTCAAAGATGTTTTTGTAACTTTAGATTTTTTTATATCAAGACATATCAACTCCTGACAGCACCCCCTATTCTCCTCCAAGTAGAAGATGAGAATCGAAGAATCTCCAGTGGGAGATGATTGAGTTAGTCACAAGTCTATCTCTTGGTAGGAAAAGCCCCTTGCTCCAACGGTAGACAGAATGCTGTCCAAAAAGGACAAAACCTGGAAGCAGGTAAGTCGACAGCCTAGTTCTGCCAAGACAGGGTAGGTAAGTCCTTCATAACCCCTGCTCTACAATCAATGTCTGTCAGAGAAACGGGGCCAAAGGACTGAAGATCAATGCTGTAATGTATGGAGAGAAAATGGGAACTGTCCACGCAGCCACTGGTATGTTATTTCTTAGTTTGGGAAACTGCAGGCCCTGTACTTCCTATAAAATCAGATATATTTATCCCTCTCAGGTCTCTGAGGTGGTTGAAGAACAGATATCTAGAGTCTCATAATTAAATTTTGAGTTGTTTAGGAGTCAAGAGAGTGTTACAGATCTAAGAAGATACTTTTAAAATTGTGTTGCCAGTTAGTATGAATGTTGAGTCATATATAGAACTTTAAACTCATGGAGATGTTTAGATAGTAGAATGTTAAAGTCAGGTACCAAATACATATAGACTGGTCATTGGGAATGTACGTTAAGCCATATAAACCTCATAACTGTGGCCTAATTACCTCTGTTGTACTGTATTGTATTTATTATTATAAGAGAAAGAGCCATTTGTTGGACTGAAAGGGGAAACTGTAGGGGGAAATAAGATATACCTTAAACTTAAAAGAAAAAAAAAAGGAAGAGGATAGGGGGTTGAGGGTGGGAGGGTGGGACTGGAGGGGGAATAGGGAGGGGACTGCGATTGAGATGTAACTTGTAGACATAAAAATAAAGGAAAAAAAAAAAGATGTTCCTTGACAGATACTTGATTGTAGCAAGAAAGATAGCTCATACAACTACTCTCCTCCCAACAATAGCTAAGATTTAGCACATACTGAATTACGAACACTGTTTATTCACCACCTCTGTAACAATTTCATTTTGTTGTTATCAGCACTTTTTCCTCATTCTATAAGGGGAGCTTTAAAGTGGCTCTCAGTTGGTATTTGGAGAGGTCACGGGACATGTTCCAAGAACTAGGCCTTAGAAGTATATCTGGCCTACCTGATTCCAGAATCTTCCTCCAAAGAAGAAGACATGAAGGTGGCAATGGTATTTGGGAAGACGATCATTTAAGAATCAATTAGTAAGTAAAACCCGATGGCTTGATGTTTGGAGGTAGCAGGGAAGAGGGTGTTCTGTGGGTTTTCAGTCTGCTTCTTCTCCATGCTTCATAGAAGGAGCACAGATGCAGAGGCATGGCGAGTTACCTGTCTGGGAATTTTTTTTTTTATATAAGTACTTTATTGTTTTTTTTTTTCAAGTTACATCTCAGTCACAAACCCTTCCCTATTCCCCCTTCCTGTCCCACCCTTCCACCCACCCTCTTCCCCCCCCCCAACAGCTTCCCTTTTCAATCCAACAAATGGTTCTTTCTCTTATAACAGTAAATTCTATACAAAACAGCAGAATTAAATATGCCACATTTATGAGAGTTAAATGGCCCAGTATACCTTCCCAATGTCCAGTTCATACATATTTGGCCCCTGACTTTAACCTTCTACCTTCTAACCATGTCCATGAGTTTAAATTTCTATAACTGACTTAGCTTTCATACTAACTTGCATCACTATTATAACCATCTTCTTAGATCTAGAACGCCCTCTTGATTCCTAAACAACTCAAAATTGAGCTATGAGACTCAAGCTGTCTATTCTTCAACCACCTCAGAGAGCTGAGAAGGATAAATATATCTGATTATATAGGAAGTGCAGGGCCTGCAGCTTCCAATACTAAGAAATGACAAACCAGTGACTACCTGGACAGTTCCCATTTTCTCTCCATACATTCCAGCATCAGTCTTCAGCCTTTTGGTCCTGTTTCTCTGACAGACATTTATTGTAGAGCAGGGATTATGAAGGACTAACCTACCCTGTCTTGGCAGAAAATACAAGAGATAGATAGGGCATCTTCCAAAACCCCAAGAGATCTGCAGAATATGGCATTCAAAGATGTGGTCTTAAATTAAGATTTTTTTTTGATATCGTGACATATCAGCTCCTGACAGCACCCCCTATTCTACTCCAAGTAGAAGATAAGCATCGAAGAATCTCCAGTGTGAGATGGTTGAATTAGTGGCAAGCCTATCTCTTGGCATGTAAAAATTCCTTGCTTCAACTGCAGACTGACTGCTGTCCAAAAAGGACAAAACTTGGTAGCAGGGAAGTCGACAGCCTGTCTGGGAATTTGTAAACAAAGACAGAACACATCTTGTGATTCTGAAAGCAGCCTCTGCTGTGTGCCCAGCTCAACTTTAGGCAAATTGTTTTTACTTCGACAACTCTGTTTTCTCACCTGGAAAATAGAGGAGATAAGATATGCTTTACTCATATGTCACACCTGTGTCTCTTAGACAAAGATGGACTGATGCAGAACACCATGTCAAAGTGCTGTGGGGAGAGCCTGAGTGAGGATGAATGACAGTGGAAATTCATTAGTTCACTCACTCATTTGGTGATGGGACTACAGAGGGTCATAGCTAGAATGGAGCTTGGAGATTCACTGCCCAAACTTCTTGCAAATGAGGAACCCCATCCCAATATGTCCTGGAGATAGCCTTTGTGAGATGACCTCTAACCACACCTGCACATGGGTATCCCAAAGATATTCCTCTCACTGTTTAAAAAAAATGGTGCCCATGGAAAGTTTTAATCTGTTTATCCATTTGTCTCTCAATATTTTTCTCCTTTTGTTTCAGTTTATTTTATTTATTTATTTATTTTATATTTCTTCAACTTACATCTCAATGACAAACCCCTTCCTACTTCCCCTTCCAGTCCCACCTTCCCACCCTCTTCCCCCTCAAACCCCCATGCTCGTCACTTTTTTTTAAATTTAAGGTATATCCTTTTTCTCCAAACAGCTCCCCTTTTCAGTCCAACAAATGGTTCTTTCTCTTATAATAATAAATAAAATACAAAACAACAGAAATAAATAGGCGACAATTATGACAGTTATATGGCTTAGCATACATTCCCAATGTCCAGTCCATATATATTTGGCACCTGACTTTAACATTCTACTATATAACCACCTCCATGAGTTTAAAGTTCTGTATCTAACTCAGCTTTCATACTAACTTGCATCACAATTTTAAAAATATCTTCTTAGATCCAGAACACCCTCTTGATTCCTAAACAACTCAAAATTTAACTATGAGACTCTAGCTATCTATTCTTCAACCACCTCAGAGACCTGAGAGGGATAAATATATCTGATTATATAGGAAGTGCAGGGCCCGCGGCTTCCAAAACTAAGAGATGACATACCAGTGGCTGCCTGGACAGTTCTCATTTTCTCTCCACATATTACAACATCAATCTTCAACCGTTTGGCCCCGTTTCTCTGACAGACATTGATTGTAGAGCAGGAATTATGAAGGACTTGCCTACCCTGTCTTGGCAGAGCTAGGCTATTGACTTAACTGATTCCAAGTTTTGTCCTTTTTGGACAGCATTCTGTCTACAGTTGAAGCAAGGAGTTTTTCTTGCCAAGAGATAGGCTTGCCACTAATTCAACCATCTACCACTGGAGATTCTTTGATGCTCATCCTCTACTTTGAGTGGAATAGGAGGTGCTATCAGGAGCTGACATGTCTCAATATCAGAAAAATCTTAAGTTAAAAAAAACATCTTTGAATGCCATATTCTACAGATCTCTTGAGGTTTTTGAAGACTCCCTATCTGTCTCTTATATTTAGATAAACAAATGTTGCTTGTCTCTTAGCAACTTGATTTTGGATTAGCTTAGCAAATAACTGTGTTAGACTGTCATAGTACCTAACAAAATGACAAGCTTGAGTGAAAATTAGTTTGCATTTCTTAATTATCCTAAACAGTTTGACAGTTGGTAGCAAAAGGCCGAAATTTCACATTTCATTTTTAAGCATTACTACGTATAATACCTTTAAATTGCTTTACCCTTACTTTTGTATCAATATACAAAGATCAACACTAAGTGGCCAAATATAATCTTAATTTTGTATCAATATACAAAGATCAATACCTATGTAGCCCAATACAATCTTAATTTTACATCAATATACAAGGGTCAATACCATTGTGGCCAAATATAATCTTAATTTTGTATCAATATACAAAGATCAATACCGATGTAGCCCTATACAATCTTAATTTTGCATTAATATACAAAGATCAATACCAATTTAGCCAAATATAATGTTAATTTTGTATCAATATACAAAGGTATAAAGGCATATTCAATAATCTGTACTTTTTTATTGATCTTTCCTGTATTATGTCTATGTCCCATTTTTTTCTCAAGTCTGTTCATGCCTACATAGGAGAGAAAGAAGGGTACAGAGAAGAAAAAGAGAGAAGTCTTTGGATCTAACCTTCAAAACCTATTTAACAAGACCATTTAACAGCTTGTAATCTCTTCCCCTAAATAACAAGATTTTCTATTATCCATCAAATTACCAAAGAGGGGAAAAACACCCTCCCCACCTTCTGGGGATGGGATGTTGCTCTCTTAAAATGACTTCCTGCTGATTTGGGATGTAGTAAACCTGTTTGGGGCCCAAATAGGAATGGCACAATGGTTAAAAATGATAATAGAATCATTTGATGTTCAGTCCTTTTGTGCTCAGCTATTTAAATATCCTAAGAAGTTTGTAGACAGAAGCTGAACTTCAGGGCTTTACTGAAGTTCTGGCTGGAGCAGTCTGTGGAGCTGAACCATCTTAGCGATTTTGAGTTGTTGTGGTTATAGATACTTGGGGAAACAGCTCTTGAGGAAGTTTGCAAGGCTGGATCATCTGGGCTACTTATCTTCTTTGGTGTCTGATCTGTTTTCTTCTAAGGTTTCAGTTGTCCAGTTGTCCCTGGATTCCTTGGATGGATGCTTTAAATCTCCTGGAAAGATAAGAACAGATCTCTGCCCTAATCCTAACTCTGGGACACTACCTTTTTTTTTGGGGGGGGGGTCAGGTAATATTTTTCCTGGAGCAAATTTGATTTTTTGACAATATAAAAAGTATTATCTTTCAATTTGGACTAAAAAAAGAAATTATTTTGATATTTTGGCGCTAAACATTTAAGTATATATTTTGAGAATTTGTTTGAATTTCAGCATGCCTTTTGTAAGTAGCTTTTAAACTTAAATCCTTCCAAATCCTATGTGCCTGTCTCTGCATTCTAAGTACTGGGATCAAGGACATGTGGTTCCCAACTGATGGAATTAAAGATGAGCTCCACCACCCCGTAACAAGTTTTTTCTCCATTTAGAGCTTGTTTTGTGTCAGTCTGTCCTTGAGCTGAGATCTGCCAGTTTCTGTCTCTCGTGTGTTGGGATTAAGGGTGTATCCTTCTCAAATGATGGGATTAAGGGTGTGCACCATCACCACCCTGGTCCTTGTAACTCTAGAATTTATAAGACAACTAACTCTATAATGATCCTCCTGTCACTGCTGGAGTTAAAGACATTGGATAACACCACCCATTTCATGTATTTTATCTTAGCTCCAAATTTTTTCATCTCTTGGAGGTTTAGAAAACCAGATGCAACAGCAGTAATCTTTAATTTATTTACAGTATTTTAAACCTGTTACCTGCTTTTTAATGCCAAACCATGAAAATATCCTACATATCTACAAAAAACTTTTAAGCTGCTATCAAGTTTGTGTAATCTATGTATTAGAATCTAACATTCTAATCTGAAATTAAGGCCATTTTCCTTTCATGCCAGTAAGGCAAGTATACCATTGGTAAATTATAGTTTGAGAATTTTATATTGTATTTTTATTATATTTTTAAAGCTTATTAACTATTTTCTTAAAAAAGAATAATTTTGTTTTCTCAAGTTCCTTCTAGAATATAGTTTCCTGCCTCCTCCCCTCCTGGCCCCTTTCTTCTCCTCCCTCCCTCCATCCCTCCCTCCCGCCCTCCTTGTTCCTCTACTTGGTACTCTCCTTTTCCTCAGATGAGGTGGGCCCTCACATTTCATACTCCCTCAGATCTTCTGTCATGTGAGGGCCAAGAGCTCCTACTTGTACTGGGGCTTGATATGGCACACCATCTAGGGTATGTTGTTCCACTAACCTGCAGCAGATTCCATGACTCACTGGTGGGTAAAACTTTTCCTAGGATAGATATGCTAGGTTTCTATCTATTTGGGTGTGTGGGTTGTAGTATAGTTATCCTGTGATGTATGGTTAATATCCGTTTATGAGGGAATACATACCATGTTTATCTTTCTGGGACTGCTTCAGCTCACTTAAGATTAGCTTTTCTAGTTCCATCCATTTGGTTTCGAATTGCATATTTCCTCATTTCTGATAGCTGAGTAAATGTACCACAGTTTTTTTTTTATCCATTCTTCAGTTGAAGGACATCTGAGTTGCTTCCAGTTTCTGGTTATTACAAATAAACTGCTATGAACATTGTTGAGGCAATGTCCCTGTGGTTTTGTTTCGAATCTTTTGGATATATGCCCAAGAGGGGTATGGCTGGGCCTTGAGGTAGAATTATTCCCAATTTTCTAAGATATCTCCAGATTGATTTTCAAAGTGGTTGCACAAGTTTGCAGTCCCACCAGCAATGGGGGAGTGTTCCTCTTTCTCCACACACTTGACAGCATGTGCTATCATTTGAGTTTTTGATCTTAGCCATTCTGACAGGTGTGAGATGGAATCTCAGTGTTGTTTTAAGTTGCATTTCCCTGATGACCAAAGATGTTGAACATTTCCTTGAATGCCTCTCAGCCTTTAGAGATTCCTTCTCTGTGAATTCTTGGTTTGGCTCTGTACCCCATTTATGGATGGGGTTATTCGATTTTTTGGTGTTTAATTTCTTCAGTTCTTTATATATTTTGGATATTAGCCCTCTCTCGGATATTGGATTGGTGAGGATCATTTTCAAGTCTGTAGGCTGCAGTTTTGTTCCAAGGACAGTGTCCTTTGCCTTACAGAAGCTTTTCAATTTCATAAGGTCCCATTTTTTGATTGTTTGTTTTAGCGCCTGAGCTATTGGTGTTCTGTTCAGGAGGTTGCTACCAGTGCCAATGAGTTCAAGGCTTTTCCCTACTTTCTCTTCTATTAATGTTAATGTGTCCGGATTTATGTTGAGGTCCTTGATCCATTTATGCTTAAGTTTTGTACAGGGTTATAAGTATGGATCTATTTGCATTCTTCTACATGTTGACATCCAGTTAGTCCAGCACCATTTATTGAAGATGCTTTCTTTTTCCATTGTATGTTGTTGGCTTCTTTGTCAAAAATTAAGTGACTGTAGGTGTGTGGGCTTATTTATGGGTCTTTGATTCGATTCCGTTGGTCAAGTAGTCTGTTTCTATACCAGTACCATGCTGTTTTTATTACTATTGCCCTGTAGTACAGCTTTAAATCCCGGATGGTGACACCTCCATATGTTCTGTTATTGTACATGATTGATTTAGCTTTTCTGGGTCTTTTGTTATTCCATATGAAGTTGAGAATTGTTTTTTCCAGATCTGCAAAAAATTGAGTTGGTATTTGGATAGGAATCACATTGATTCTGTGTATTGCTTTTGGTAAGGTGGCCATTTTTATTATGTTGATCCTACCTATCCATGAGCAAGAGAGATCTTTCCATCTTCTGATATCTTCTTCAATTTCTTTCTTCAGGGACTTGAAGTTCTTATTATACAGGTCTTTTACTTGCTTGGTTAGAGCTACCCCCAGGTATTTTATATTATTTGTGACTATTGTGAAGGGTGTTGATTCCCTTATTTTTTTCTCAGCCATTTATCTTTTGTGTAAAGAAGGGCTACTGATTTTTTTGAATTGATTTTGTATCCAGGCACCTTGCTGAAGGCATTTATCAGCTGTAGGAGTTCTCTGGTGGAATTTTTGGGGTCACTGATGTATACTATCATATCATCTGCAAATAGGGACACTTTGACTTCTTCCTTTCCAATTTGTATCCCCTTGATCTCCTTTAGTTGTCTTATTGCTCTAGCTAAACGTACAAGTACTATGTTGAAGAGATACGGAGAGAGTGGGCAGCCTTGCCTTGTCCCTGATTTTAGAGGAAAGGCTTTAAGTTTCTCTCCATTTAGTTTGATGTTGGCTATTGGCTTGTTGTAAATTGCCTTTATTATGTTTAAATATGGTCCTTGTATGCCTGATCTCTCTAAGAATTTTAACATGAAGCCGTGCTGTATTTTGTCAAAAGCGTTTTCAGCATCCAACGAAATGATCATGTGGTTCTTTTATTTCAGCTTGTTTATGTGGTGGATTACATTGATGGATTTTCTAATGTTGAACCACCCCTGCATCCCTGGGATTAATTCTACTTGATCATGGTGTATGATACGTTTGATGTGATCTTGGATCCGGTTTGCAAGTATTTTATTAAGTATCTTTGCATCCATGTTCATAAGGGAAATTGGTCTGAAATTTTCTTTCTCCGTTGGGTCGTTGTGAGGTTTAGTTATCAGGGTGACTATGGCCTCACAGAATGTGTTTGGCAGTACTACTTCTGTTTCTATGTTGTGGAAGAGTTTGAAGAATATTGGTATTAGCTCTTCTTTGAATGTCTGGTGGAATTCTGTGATGAAACTATCTGGGCCTGGGCTTTTTTTTGGTTGGAAGACTTCTAATGACTTCGTCTTTCCCCTTAAGGGTTATAGGACTGTTTAATTTGTTTACCTTTTCTTGATTTAACCTTGGTAGGTAGAATCTATCAAGAAAAGTGTCCATTTCATTTAGATTTTCCAATTTTGTGGAATACAAGTTTTTGAAGCAGGACCTAACGATTCTTTGGATTTCTATAATGTCTGTTGTTATTTCCCCCTTTTCATTTCTGATTTTGTTGATTTGGATATTTTCCCTCTGCCTTTTAGTTAGTTTAGGTAAGGGCTTGTCTATTTTTGTTGATTTTCTCAAAGAACCAACTCTTGGTTTTGTGGATTCTTTGTTTTTCTTTTTGCTTGTAAGTTGTGGATTTCAGCCCTGAGTTTGATAATCTCCTCTCATCTGTTCCTCTTGGGAGTGTTTTCTTCTTTTTGTTCTAGCTCATTCAGGTATGCTTTTAGGTGGCTAGTATGGGAACTCTCCAGTTTCTTTTTGAAGGCACTTAGTGCTATAAACTTTCCTCTTAGCACTGCTTTCAATGTGTCCCATAAGTTTGGGTATGTTGTGCCTTCATTTTCATTGAGTTCTAAGAAGACTTTAATTTCTTTTTTTATTTCTTCCCTGACCCAGATGTCATTTAGGAGAGAGTTGTTCATTTTCCATGGTTTTGCAGGCTCTCTGTTGTTTTTGTTATTGTTGAAGTCTAGCTTTATTCCATGATGGTCTGATAAGTTACAAGGGATAATTTCAATTTTCCTGTATCTGTTGAGCCTTGGTTTGTGACCGACTATATGGTCAATTTTGGAAAAGGTCCCATGAGGTGCCGAAAAGAAAGTGTATCCTTTTGTTTTGCGGTGAAATGTTTTGTAGGTATCAATGAGGTCCTTTTGATTCATGACATCTGTGATGTTCATTATTTCTCTGTTTGGTTTCTGCATCATTGATCTGTCTATTGGTGAAAGTGGTGTGTTAAAAATCTCCCACTATTAATGTGTGAAGTTCAATGTGGGATTTGAGCTTCAGTAGTGTTTCTTTGATGAATGTGGGTGGTCTTACATTTGGGGCATAGATGCTCAGTATTGAGATTTCATCTTGGTGGATTATTCCTTTGATGAGTGTGTAGTGTCCTCCCCAATCTGTTTTGATTAATGTTGGTTGAAAGTCCAATTTGTTGCATAGTAGAATTGCCACTCCAGTTTTTTTTCTTGGGTCCATTTGCTTGGTATATCTTTTTCCAGCTCATTACTTGGAGATAATTCCTATCTTTTTTGCTCAGGTGTGTTTCTTGTAAGCAGCAGAATGTGGGATTCTGTTTTCGCATCCATTCTGCTAGCCTGTGTCTTTTTATTTTGGAATTGAGTCCACTGATGTTGAGAGATATTAATGAGCAGTGATTGTTACTTCCTGCCATCTTGATGTTGGTGGAAATAGTGTATGAGTGAGCCTCTCTTCTTTTGGTTTTGCTGCAGGTATGCTATTTGCTTCTTGTGCTTTCTTATGTGTAGTTAACCTCTTTGGGTTGGAGTTGTCCTTCCAACATCTTCTGTAGAGCTGAATTTGTGTGTAGATATTGTTTGAATTTAGCTTTGTCATGGAATATCTTGTTTTCTCCAATTATATTGATTGAGAATTTTGCTGGGAATAGTAGTCTGGCCTGGCATTTGTGGTTTTTTAGGGTCTGCAAGATGTCTGTCCAGGCCCTTCTGGCTTTTAGAATCTCTGAAGAAGTCAGCTGTGATTCTGATAGGTTTGCCATTACATGTTATTTGACCCTTTTCCCTAGCAGCTTTTAATATTCTTTCTTTGTTCTGTATGTTAAGTGTTTTGATTATTATGTGGAGGGAATATTTTCTTTTCTGGTCTAATCTATTTGGAGTTCTGTAAGCTTCTTGTAAAGTTATAGGCATCTCTTTTTTTAGATTTGAGAAATTCTCTTCAATGATTTTGTTGAAGGTATTTTCTGATCCATGGAGCTGTGAGTCTTCTCTTTGTTCTATTCCTATTATTCTGAGATTTCATCTTTTCATTGTGTCCTTGATTTCTTGAAGGTTTTGTGTCAGGACTTTTTTAGATTTGATATTTTCTTTGACAGATGTATCAATTTCTTCAATTTTATCCTCTGAGCCTGAAATTCGTCCTTCCATCTCTTCTATTCTGTTGGTGATGCTAGTGTCTCTAGTTCCTATTCTTTTATTAAGGTTTTACAGTTCTGTGGATGTCTTGGATTGGATTTTCTTCATTGCTTCAACTTCCCCTTTCAGGTCTTCCATTCGTTTAAGCTCTTTATTCATTTCCATCACCTCCTTTGCAGTACTTTGCTGTTGCTTTCTGAGGTATTTGATTTCCTCCCTTAGGCCTTCTATTATTAATATAAGCATAGGATTAAGGTCATTTTCCGTTGTTTCAATCATGTTAGGATATCCAGAGTAGACTGTGGCATGGCTAGTATCTGGAGACATCATATTGTTTTGTTTTTTTACCATGTTCTTGCACTGGCCTTTTTCATCTTATTGACCCTGGTGTTGTCTGTTTGTTTCCTTTGTCAGTTGACCTTGGTGCTCAAGACAACTCCCTGCCGTGGGGTTTGGCTGATCCTGAGATCCTGGTGTCTACCTCTAGATGGTGGGTAGGTTCCTGTAATAGACTGACTCTGGGAGAGGAGAGTGGCTGCTACTCTCCTCAACTGATTGTGACCCAATTGGACCAATATACAGGGGATTGGAGTCAGGAGGGTGCTATCCACTGAACACCTGGGAGCTGGCAGGTCTCCTCAGAATGAGAATGGCAGGTAGAGTTGTGATTGGGCCTGTGTTCTCCCCTCACTGACAGTTTGGTTCTGCAACTAGGCTGACAGTGTAGGCAGGGAGCTCCACCCAATATGGGTGCCAGCTTCAGTGTGCCTGTTGCTGACCGCCTCAAATGCTTGGGTGCTAGGGTGAGTGACCGGCCCCAGTATTTGTGGAGAACACACATTCATGGGCTCTGTTTGCAGTAAGTCTTGGATCCTAATTGCTTTGCTGTGACTGGGTTAGGTCTCTGCCTCTGGGCTATCGTGCACACTGTGCTGCCGTGTTGGAAACTCCGGAAAAAATATCTTACTTACCCTATGCTCTTGTGGTCTGGCTGTTTTTCCCTCTTTGGTGTACAGGTCTGTGTGCAGGCTGGATATCAGGCTGACAGGCATGACAGCTGATATGTGGCTGGAACCCTGTGCTGGATCTGCTCCTGGGCTAGATCTGCTCTAGCCGGTGCTCCTCTCCAGACCAGTGACCCATTTCAGTTTATTTTAAATATAACTTTGATCCACCTGGCCATGTTCTTCACACTGTGGAGGACTCAGATGAGTAGCCAGTGGTATTTCCTTGAGTAATTTCTAACACAACTGGGGGTATGGGATAAAAAATCCTCAGGGTCTTTACAGATGTGAAGAAATGAGTTGTCAGGAGGACAAGGGTGAGGCAGATAAATGCTAGATGAAATCAGAGGACAAAGAGGAGCTAAAATGGACTGAACAGCTGGTAATACCTATTGAAGGTAGAACTGCAAGGGAATCCTAAGAGTAAGACCAGATCAGGCAGAAAAAAAGAGGAAACATCTTGAGTCGGTGACAGCATGTGGATATGCTGTGAGTTCTGTTCTTCCAAGCTGTCTCTACAGTGTGAGGAGGGCAAAGATCACACCATTTTCTTCAGAATTAAAGTGAAAGAGAAACATGGAAACACCAGTAAATGAGGAGCTTGAGATGGCAGCTCCAGGGCACTGTGGGATTTGGTGAAATAGAATGTACTCAGAGGCTAACATCTGAAAACTACTGAGAATCCCACAGGCTGGGGTGGACCCTATATTTAATTTTTATAGTCTGTAGAGCTGCACAAATCCCTTAATGCCTCTGCTGACATGGACCTTATTCCCTCCCAAAGCCCATGAACTAAAGCTTTGGTCTGCAGAGGGACATTATTGGAAGGTGGTAGAATCTTTAAGATGTAGATATAGTTGTCCCCACCCACATGTATGCATGTACATGTGATGTGTGTTTTCCAGGTTACTGAGAGTGAATTCTTGAAGGGGACTGTGAGATTCTTGTAACAGAATATTTTTTATTGATAAACACTTATATTTTTTAATACTTAACAAACACCTATAAAATACCTACATCCTATAACCTAAAACCTATAATGTAAAATCTATAATCTATCTAAGAACACTCTAATACCTATTCAAAAACACTTAACTAACACTATTTTAACTTTCTTAAAAAGATATTAATATTCTTAGCATAGGTCCATGCAGGATGACTTGGTTTATGGCAGTCCTGGCTGGCAGTCTTTTTCAATGCTTAGTGTCCATTTGGGCCTAACTTTTCCAGTTCTCAAGGCCAATTTATTTCAACCACCAAATTGTGGCCAGTTCTAAAATCAGTCTGTTCCAACTGACAAAGTGAGGTCAGCCTTTTCCACAGGCTTCATGGCCTAAAACTACTCGGAGCAGCTTCTGAACTCTGCCTACTTTGCTCACTTTCTTGGCGTTCTGGAGCCCCAAGACAGCCGGTTTCAAGGAACTCTCTCTCAGTAGGTTTTATGCCATTCCTTTGTCATGGGCTATTGCAGCCTAAATTCTGTCAGTGGTATACCTTGCTATGTACTTCTGTGGTGTGACTTCTCAGTCAGTGAGGGCAGGAGGAAGAGGGCACCAGGTGGAAGTTTCTGGCTTATATATCACATTATCTTGCAATCTTTGGCAATCTAAAGGTTCCATGAGATTTTTTTGCGATATCCAGCAGTCCCATTACTTCTCATGGCAACTGACATCATCCTTGTGGCTTGCATGGTTTCTTAGCCACACCCCTTCAACAGGACATTTTGAAGAACTATGTCCTCAACTCTACACTGTCCATCTTGGCCCAAGTCCAAGGGACATCAAGCTCTCCTTTACATGCTGCCAGATGCTAATCTGAACTATATACTAATTCACTAAAAAGCCTAACTTCTATCACAGATTCTGGTCTCTCCTTCTTTGTGTTTTGTGTTCTAGCCACGAGATGAAAGGAATTCCTCTATCACATATTCCTGTCATGATTCAAGTCAGTGGAGTCACCAGATCATGAACTTGAGCCTTCAAAACAAACTTTTCCTCTCTATAAGTTGATCATTTCTGGTATTTTGTTACAGTACTCGAAGGCTGATGAACAATCTTCAAGACTTCTTTTCTATCTATAAACTAGAACTGATAACAGTACCCAATCCACATACCCTATTGTGGGTTCAGAATGAAGTAGTATCAGTGAGATATAAGTGGAATGCCTGCCATTTCTCAGGGCACATACTGAACACTTAGGGACTACAGCTATTATTACAGTTACTTTTCTTACACCCCTATATGTTGGTAACATGGGGTCACTAGTCCTCATTAAGCTTTAAGTTAGTATGTTTTTCTTCTCATTCAAAGCCATTTATCTTAGTAAGAGAAATTTGAACTTGGGCTCTCCTTTTCTGATGCTTACATATCTGTCTGTGGCATGAGGTGCTAATAAAAAACAGCACAGACTTAGCTAAACATGGGAGGAAGAATATGGTGAACATCTCAGCATTGCCCTGAAACTTGGAAAAATCTCTTGTCCTCCCTTGGCCAAGGGTCCCACTCTGTCACTGAGTTCACTTTATTTTTGCAATCTCTAATGTCCATCCCCTCCTGTACCCGTAGTCTGGCTCTAAGCCCCAGCTTTGTATGCAACACTCTGAATCATTGTAGCTAGTGCATGCTGGAAGCATACTCATTATTCAAATAAATGCTTGTATTTGTCAAACGCTGTTTTCCTTTGGGAAGCTCCCCCTCCATTATATCACCTGCACCAGAGCACGTCTGTGTGAGCTCCTCATGGCAGCTGTTCATCATCTCCTTAGAGAAAACTGAGGTCTAGAGAAGCTGTGTGGTAGGTGATACAAGAGTCAATGAGTCTCTTGGCTTGGGCTTTCTATCCCTGAGCTGATTTTATCTTGGGATCTTTACAGAAATATATAATTTTGTCAATTAAAAATTGTTGTTTTTTTCCAAATGCAACTATTTTACTCCTGCAATAGCATCCTATGTCCCCAATTGCTCTAAAGCCTTTGTATTGTAGTTGCCAAAACTTCAGGTTGTTTGCATTACAACTATTCATTTGACTAATGAGACTTGAAAACTGTCTGATTGTGTTTTCCGGTTATTTCCAAAAAACAGAAATTACAGAAGCATGAGAGGGCACACTAATAAAGCAATACAGAATATGTTCTCTTACAAAAAAATCTTGGTGAAGCCTGTGACCTCTGGTACATGGGAAGGCTAGATGGGTAAACATATCTGGCTTAACTGGTTGAGATAAAGTGCCGGAAAATTTGATGCTTGGAAACACAGATTCTGAAAGTACAGAGCCTGGAAAAGGTAGACCAGATTTTGAAATAAATTTTTGTCACCAGGTTAGCGATATGGGAGAGAACACTTTCTGAGCCTCGGCTTTATTATCTTTAGAGGGGTGACAGCCTTTAACGCAAGATGGTATCTAGCTCACTCAGATAGGATGGAGTAATGGAATTAGTATAGAATACCACAGTGTATGCAATATACTAAAGAGTTTAGACAACTGAGCTAGCAGTAACGATAGTTTAGGAACAGGAACTCGTGTATCTCTGATGTGTTTATTAATTCCCAGAACCTCCTCATGCCAGCCTAGGCCACCAGAGGGCTTCTGACACATACATCTAACCAGCTGCCATCTATTCCTAAGTCTTCAGTCTTTGAGGTAATTGATGTCAACAGATGCAAAAGGAATGTCATGATCTTACTTCTCAACTGGTTTCTTCCACAGTCCCCCTCATTTTAGTGGTTAGTTGAATGATGTGGCTTCAGGGCTCTGGTTTCTCTGTGTCACATACCAAGCTGCCTGCCAGTCCTGTTCTATTTACCTCCTGTGATCCTAACAGCCACCAAGACTTACTTTTCCAAGTAAGATGGAAAAATGGCCAGGTATATGAAAAAGTGTTGAGCATCATTAATCATCATAGAAATACAGGTCAAAGTCATGACAAAGTGTCACCTCATAGCTGTAAGGATGACTGCCACAAATAGACAAGAGGTTGGTTGAGAAGGATTGGTGATAGGGTAGAGAAAAGGGAAGTTAGCTCTGTAAGCCTCCCTTTGGTGGGAATGTAGATTGGTACATTTATGTAGCTTGGATGAACATAGAGAACGTTACAAAAAGTGAAATAAATCAGAAACCAAAGGGAATAGTGTATGATTTCACCTGTACATGGAATCTAAGAAGAGGTTAGATACACAGAAATAGAGTAGAATGGTGGTTGCCAGGAAAGTAAGAAATTAGAGAAGTTGAGCTTTTTGTTATAGGCTATGAGCCTGTAACCATATTGGATGATAAACCTAGAGACTTAATATAAAATATGATATAATTGATAATATCGTATTACAGACTGAAATTTTGTAAAAAGAATAGATTTTAAGTATTCTTATCCCACAAATTAAAATGTAACTGTTGAAGGTGATACATAGATTAATTTGCTTAAAGTAATAATTTTACTATGTGTATTTACTTATGACCTATATCACAAAAGCAAGGATAAGGAAAGACACCAAAGAACGAGATCAAATACAAAAAAGCAATGTCTCACTTAAACCTCCCTTATCCTTTCTTGGCTCTTTCTAACCAGTGCTGCAAATTGGCCAGATGGACTTTTGGTCCCAATTTGTGCCTTGAACCTTCCTCCCTCATGTATTGTTGAATTTATGACCACAGTCTTGAATATCACCTACACTTTTCCCTTCTTTATGTTATGCTCACTAACCAATATTTCCCTATGCCCACCTCTTTTATTCTCCACAGCCTCTGGTAGCCACCATTCTGTCAACTTCTATGAGGTCAATTTAAGATTACATGTGAGTGACATTGTGCAGAATGTGTCTTTCTATACTTGGTTTATTTCATTTAACATAATGTCTTCCAGGCTTTTTTGTGTTGTTGCAAATCACAGAATTTCATTTTTTATGACTAAATAATATTCTATTATACATACATATATATGGGTGTATATATACATATATATACATATATATATGATGTGTATTCACAATATGTATATATTGCCCACATTATAGTTATACTTTGAAGGACATTTAGACTGATTTTATATCTTGGCTATTGTAGATAATGTTGAAATCAATGTAGGGGTGTGTCTGTATGCTGTTTTTCTTTTTCCAGATTATCCTATGTGTGTGTGTGGGGGTGGGTGGGGGGGGTGTAATTATATGATATATAAATTTTTTATACTGGCTTAATTTAGCAATGTGATTTTAATTTTCTCCATATCATTTATTAACATTTTTATTAGTGTACAAAGTAATGGGTTTCACTATGATGCAATACATATATGTATATATATATATATAATTATAGTTTGCTCATATTTCACAATTCCACATCTTTCTTCTTCTACTACTGACCCTCTTCTTCCCCTAAAATAGTCTCACACTTTTTGTATGTCATTCACAAACACACACACACGTGTGCACACACACATGCACATATATCTGTGTATGTATACACATACACAGATATATATATATATATATATATATATATAAAATCTAGATTCTGTATATTAGAAAGATGTGCTGTGTTTGTCAATCTGAGTCTGGTTTAGTTTACTTAACACAATGATCTCCATCCAGTTCCATGTATATCTTTTTATGACTTAATTGCTTATTTCTTTTTATTTTACATTTTATGTATCACATATATATATTATATTATATTATATATACATGTCACATTTTATCTATGCACGTACCTTTTTTATACCATTTAAAAATTTTGGTGTTGGAGAAGAGTCTTGTGTACTGCTTTCAGATGCTGGTTTCAGTGACCTGAAATATGGTTACCACCCTGCCATGGGTATTGTTATGACAGTTGAACTATTTCCTGTATTCATGTGGTGTGAGGAACACTCCTTGGTTACCCTTGATCGGATAGTAAAAGTTGCTGACAATCTGTAGCTGGGCAGAGAGAGAAGTAGAAAGCAGGACTTTCTGGGAGGAAGAAAAGAACTCTGGGAAGAAGAAATAGGAAGGTATTTTCACCAAAAGACCTGATAGGAGACAGATGTAACTATGGGCCTGGAAGGTATAACTAGCCACATGGCTGGATGGGTCTAGGTGGTCAGATTAATTTAAATGAGCTTGTTGAGAATCTGCTCAGCTAAGACCTACACTTTGAAATATTAAAGGGTCTTGGTGTCTTTATTTTTATGACCTAAGGGTTTCCTAGAGTCTTATAACAATACACCTTTTATCCTACAACATTTTGGATCATTTAATTATTTTTCCTTAATTTATTCTCTCATATAATTACATTCTGATCACAGTTTCTCCTCCCTCCCTTCACCTCCTACCTCCTCCATTCTCTCTCACCTCCTCCCTCCCCATCCACTCCTCCTCCATTTCTCTTCAGAAAAGGGAAGACCTTCCAGGGATATCAACCAAACATGGCATATCAAATTACAATAAGATTAGATACATTCCCTCATATTAAGACTGGTTGAGGCAACCCAGTAGGAGGACAAGTGTTCCCAAAGCAAAAGAAACAGCCCTCTCCTTTAGGAGTCCCATAAAAATACCAAGACACACAAGTATAACATACATACAGAAGGCCTAGGTTAGACCCATGCAGTCTCCCTGATTGTTGAGTCAGTGTTTGTGAGCCTCTGTGAGTCCAAGTTTATTGTTTCTGGGGGCTTTCTTGTGGTGTCCTTGACCCCTCTGGCTCCTAAAATTCTTCCTCCCCCTCTTCAGAAGGATTCCCAAACCATGCCTAATGTTTGGCTGGGCAGGGATGATTTAATTCTTATATAGAATGAATTGTGAACATATACCACCCCTAGTAGTAGCCTCTCTTAACCCTCTCTCACTCCTGATGATCCCCTCCCAGCTTTGGTCAGGGAGGCTTCTTTTGACAATGGATGACAGTTAAAGTACACAGTCTTTAGTCAGAAAGGCTGTCTATAAATGACTGAGTGACCAGCTTTATGCAGAACATGTATATCATGTCTTGTTGGTGAGAATTTATCAGTGTACCTTTTGATGTTCCTAGGAGAGAGTCTCACAGCAAGTTCCCTATTCCTCCAACTCTTGTAATCTTTTTGCTCCCTCTTCCACAATGATACCTGAAGCTTAGGTGTGGCAGGAAGAGAATCTACAATTACTACTTTCCTAAACTAGTATAATCCTTGCCTGCATTCTAAATGCATGCCCTTATATTCACAGATAAGTGTCTTTGTGAATAAGTGTATCTCATCCCTCATCAAGGAAACTTCTCTTTGCAACAAACAGAGACCATTACAGAAAACTACAACTGATTAAATGGTGGAGTTGTGGAACCCAGTCCCAATGGATACATCAATAATACAATGTCCCACCTTTTGTTTTTGCACAGGGTTACCCTCAGGTCCTAGCACCACTTGTTGAGAAGACTATTGTTTCTCCATGGAATTTCTGTCATCCCTTTCTGAAAGTCCAGTTGATCATATATGCATGAGTCTGTTTCCTGTGTTCTGTATTCTACTATAGTGATCTACTTATTTATTCCTTTACTAGTATTGAACTATTTAGATTAATGTAAATCTACAGGAATCTTGACATTGGATATTGTAAGCCATTTTGTTTTCCTGGTTGGGTTTTTGTGAGGGCTCTAATGCACACTTGCTGACCTGAAAGTCAATTTCTAAATGAGATTAAAAGCCTCATAAATATAAGAGTGATCAACAACCCTGGGATCTCATTCCATAGGAACACTTCAGAAAGGCTCTCTTTATTTCCACCCCAGTTGAGAAGACATATTTCAACTCATACTCCCGCTACCATAAAAGGTTTTAAGTCATATGTCATCTTACCATAAGTATGTGATTATTCATTAGCAGTGCCCTTAAGAGATGGGTTGAGGAGTGGGCCACATTTGTAGATTACTTATCTCTTGATCCCTCCCAGCTTTGGTTTCTCATATTCATCTTCCATTGCAGAAATTCCAACTTTACATTCAGGATTTCCAGATAGGAATTAATGTGTTTCTGTATGTTTCCTTTTCCAGGGACTCTCCAGAATCTTTTGTATTCCCCTATTATCTCTAAAGAATAAACTTGGGAGATCCAAGATGGCGCCATCCATAGAGCATGGTACCTGAGTAGTAGGTGAGTGAGACTAGTCACTGTGAAGTGAAAATAAGGTTCTGCAGCCGACTGTGAAACACAAATGGTGTTTGAATTTCTGAGGTGAACACTGAGACTAGTTATTATGCAAAATAGCTCATACAAGCCCCAGGAACACCACCCTGAGATCAGCCAGCAGGGTCACCTATTAGGAAATGAGCTGTAGCCAGAACGGATCTAGCCCACAGACGGATCCAGCACACGGCTCCAACCACAGATCAGTGGCCCCGCCTGTCTGTCTGATATCTAACCTCCATGCAGACCTGTACACCAAACTGGGAAAAACAGTCAGATCACAAGATCAAAGGTAAGTAAGATTTGTTTCCAGAGTTCCCAACACGGCAGCACAGTGTGCACTTTAACTGAGTGGCAGAGACCAAACACAGCCACACCAAAGGAATCAGGAGATTCCTTTGAGACTGACTGCAAACAGACCCAGCAACAGTGTATTCCCCATAAACATTGAGGCAGGTTGCTCACCCAAGCATCCAAGCTTTTGAGGTAGTCAGCAACAGGCACTGCAAGGCTGGCATCCATCTTGGGTGGAGCTCCCTGTCTGCACAGTCAGCCTAGCTGCTGAACCAGAATGACTGTGTCAGAGAGGAGAGTACACAGGCCCGACCACAGGCCTCCTCAACCTGCCTTTCTGAGGAGACCCACCATCTTTCAGGTCCTCACAGAATAGCCCCCTCCCCACTCTAATCCCCTGTATTTAGGTTCAATTAGGTCACAACCCATTGAGGAGAGCAGCAGTCACTCTCTGAGAACCAGTCTATTGCAGGAACCTACCCACCATCCAGAGGTGGACAGCAGGATCTCAGGATCACCCAGCCCCCAGAACTGGGGGTTTTCTGGAGCACCAAGGCCAACTGGCATCAGAAACAACCAGACAACACCAGGGTCAACCAGATGATTAAAGGCCAGCACAAGAACACGATCAAAAAAAAAAAAAAAAAAAACAACAACAAAAAAAACCCAAAGCAATATGATGTCTCCAGAACCTAGCTATAATGCTAATGAAAACTCTGGAAATCCTAACATAAATGAAATGAAGGAAAATGACCTTAATCCTATGCTTATATTAATACTAGAAGGCTTAAGGGAAGAAATCAAATACCTCAGAGAGCAACAACAAAATATTGCAAAAGAGGTGATGGAAATGAATAAAGCTGTTAAAGGAATGGAAGACCTGAAAAGGGAAGTTGAAGCAATAACGAAAGTATAATCTGAGACATCCATGGAACTGGAAAGTCTTAGGAAGAGAAAAAGAACTACTGACATAAGCATCACCAACAGAATAGAAGAGATGGAAGAAAGAAGAATCTGAGGCACAGAGGATAAAATTGAAGAAATTGATACATCTGTCAAAGAAAATGTATAATCCAAAAAAGTCCTGACACAAAACCTTCAGGAAATCAAGGACACTATGAAAAGATGAAATCTCAGAATATTAGGAATAGAAGAAAGAGAAGAATCCCAGTTCCAAGAACCAGAAAATATCTTCAACAAAATCATTGAAGAGAATTTCCCAAACCTAAAGAAAAAGATGCCTATAACTATACAAGAAGCATACAGAACTCCAAATAGATTAGATCAGAAAAATAATCCTCCTGCCACATAATAATCAAAGCACTAAAGGTACAGAATGAAAAAAGAATATTAAAAGCTGCTAGGGAAAAGGGCCAAGTACCATATAATGGCAAACCTATCAGATTCACACCTGACTTTTCATCAGACACTAAAAGCTAGAAGGGCTTGGACAGACATCTTGTAGACCCTAAAAAAAAACCACAAATGCCAGGCCAGACTACTACTTCCAGCAAAATTGTCAATCAACATCGATGGAGAAAACAAGATATTCCATGACAAAACTAAATTCAAACAATATCTATGCACAAATCCAGCCCTACAGATGATGTTGGAAGGAAAACTCCAACCCAAAGAGGTTAACTACATACAAGAAAACACAGGAAGCAAATATCCTGATGGCAGCAAAACCAAAAAAAGAGAAGCTCACTCACACACTATTTCCACCAACATCAAGATGGCAGGAAGTAACAATCACTGGTCATTAATATCACTCAACATCAGTGAACTCAATTCCCCAATAAAAAGACACAGGCTAGCAGAATGGATGTGAAAACAGAATCCTGCATTCTGCTGCTTACAAGAAACACACCTCAGCAAAAAAAGATAAGCATTATTTCCAAATAAAGGGCTGGAAAAAGATATACCAAGCAAATGGACCCAAGAAGCAAGTTGGAATAGCCATTCTAGTATCCAATAAATTAGACTTTTAACCAACATTAATCAAAAGAGATGAGGAAGGACACTTCATACTCATCAAAGGAAAAATCCACCAAGATGACATCTCAATACTGAACATCTATGCTCCAAATGTAAGGGCACCCACATTTGTTGAGGAAATACTACTAAAGCTCAAATCCCACATTGAACCCCACACCTTAATAGTGGGAGACTTTGACACACCACTCTCACCACTGGACATATCAATGATGCAGAAAATGAACAGAGAAATAATGAACTTGACATATGCCATGAATCTAATGGACCTAACTTATATCTACAGAACATTTCACCCAAAAATAAAAGAATTTACTTTCTTCTCAGCAACTCATGGAACCTTCTCCAAAATCGACCATATAGTCAACCTCAAAGCAAGCCTCAATAGACATGAGAAAATTGAAATTACTCTTTGTAATTTATCAGACCATCATAGAATAAAGCTAGACTTCAACAATAACAAAAACATCAGAAAGCCTACAAACTCATGGAAACTGAACAACTCTCTACTCAATGACCTCTGGGTCAGGGAAGAAATAAAAAAAGAAATTAAAATCTTCTTAGAATTCAATGAAAATGAGGGCAGAACATACCCAAACTTATGGGCCACATTGAAAGCAATGCTACAAGGAAGGTTTATAGCACTAAGTGCCTTCAAAAAGAAATTGGAGAGTTTCCATACCAGCAACATAAAAGCACACCTGAAAGAGCTAGAACCAAAAGAAGCAATCATTCCCAAGAGGAGCAGGCAGCAGGAAATTATCAAACTCAGGGCTGAAATCAACAACGTAGAAACAAAAAGAATAATACAAAGAATCGACAAAACCAAGAGTTGGTTCTTTGAGAAAATCAACAGAATAGACACATCCTTAGCCAACAGCTAACTAAAAGGCAGAGGGAAAATACCCAAATGAACAAAATCAAAAATGAAAAGGGGGAAATAACAACAGACACTGAGGAAATTCAAAGAATCATTAGGTCCTACTTCAAAAACTTGTACTCCACAAAATTGGAAACCTAAGTGAAATGGACAATTTTCTTGATAGATTCCATTTACTAAGGTTAAACCAAGAACAGGTAAACAATTTAAACAGTTCTATAGGAACTGGATCCAAGAACATATCAAAAGTATCATACACCATGATCAAGTAGGCTTCATCCTGGAGATACAGGGGTAGTTCAAGATACAAAAATCCACCAATGTAATCCACCACATAAACAAATTGAAAGAAAAAAATCACATGATCATCTCATCAGACACTAAAAAATTTTTTACAAAATCCAACACTCCTTCATATTAAAAGTCTTGGAGAGATCAGGCATACAAAGACCATACTTAAACATAATAAAGGGAATTTACAGCAAGCCAATAGCCATCATCAAACTAAATTTTCTTCTAAAATCAGGAACAAGGCAACAATGCCCACCCTCTCCATATCTCTTCAACATAGTACTTGAGGTTTTAGCTAAAACATTAAGAAAACTAAAGGAGGTCAACGGGATACAAGTTGGAAAGGGAGAAATCAATTATCCCTATTTGCAAATGATATGATAGTATACATAAGTGACCCCCAAAATTCTACCAGAAAACTTCTAAATAACTGATAAACTCCTTTAGCAGGGTGACTGGATACCAAATTAAAAACAAACAAACAAACAAACAGTAGCCCTTCTTTACACAAAAGATAAATTGGCTGAGAAAGAAATTAGAGAATCAACACCCTTCACAATAGCCACAAACAATATAAAATACCTGGGATAACTCTAACCAAGCAAGTGAAAGACCTGTATAACAAGAACTTCAAGTCCCCGAAGAAAGAAACTGAAGAACATGTTAGAAGATGGAAATATCCCCCATGCTCATGGATAGGTAGGATTAGCATAATAAAGGTGTCCATCTTACCAAAAGCAATATACATATTCAATGCAATTCCTATCAAAATATCAACACAATTCTTTACAGACCTTGAAAGAACAATTCTCAACTTCATATGGAAAAAGAAAAAACCCAAAGTAGCTAAATCAATCATGGACAATAACAAAATATCTGGAGGTATCACCATCCCAGATTTCAAGCTGTACTACAGAGCAATAGTAATATAAACAGCATGATACTAGCATAGAAAGAGACCATTGATGCAACCCCTTACAGAGTGGTGATTTGTTTGCACCTAAGTGATGTGGTTTGGCCTTTTCCCTGGGACTTTCCATACAGCTGGTACTTGCTGTGTTTTCCTGATTCTGTAATGAGGTGAAGGTGTGATTCTGCCACTCCTACTTGTTCTCAGCCTATATAAGAAATTGAACTTTTAGTAAAGTTTTTCACCTTGATAAGATTGCTGTCTTGATGTCCCTCTTTGTGTTCTTTGTCTCTCCAATTCCCAGCCCCTTGTACAGGTGGTACAGTTGTTGGTGACTACAGACCAGTTGATTAATGGTATCGAATTGAAGAGCCAGAAATAAACCCACACACCTATGGTAACTTAATGTTTGACAACGAAGCCAAAACTGTACAATGGAAAAAGGACAGCATCTTCAACAAATTGGGCTGGTCCAACTGGATGTCAACATGTAGAAGAATGTGAACAGACCCATACTTATCATCTTGCACAAAACTTAAGTGAAAGTGGATTAAAGACCTCAACATAAATCCAGACACATTAAAATTAATAGAAGAAAAAGTGAAGAAAAGCCTGGAACTCATAGGCACAGGTAGCAACTTCCTGAACAGAACAACAATAGTTCAGGCTCTAAAACAATCAATGAATGGTACCTTATGAAATTGAAAAGCTTCTGTAAGGCAAAGGACACTGTTCTTAGAACAAAATAGCTGCCTACAAACTGGGGAAAGATCTTCACCAACCCGACATCCAACAGAGGACTAATATCTAAAATATTTAAGGAACTCAAGAAATTAAGCAGCAAAAAATTCAAATAATCCCATCAAAAAATAGGGCATAGAGGTAAATCAAGATATCACAAAAGAGGAATCTCTAAAGGCAGAGAGGCACTTGAAGAAATGTTCAACATCTTTGGTCATCAGAGATATGAAACTCAAACCAACTCTGAGATTCCATCTGACACCCGTCAGAATGTCTAAGATAAAAAACTCAAATGATAGCACATGCTGGCAAGGATGTGGAGAAAGATCCTCCATTGTTGATGGGCATGCAAACTTGTAAAACCACTTTGAAAATCAATCTGGAGATATCTTAGAAAACTGGGAATAGTTCCACCTCAAGACCCAGCCATACCCTTTCTGGGCATATATCCAAAAGATTCTCCACCAAACCACAAGGACATTGCCTCAACAATGTTCATAACAGCTTTATTTTTAATATCCAGACACCAGAAACAACCCAGATGTCCTTCAACTGAGGAATGGTTTAAAAAAAAAACTGTGATACATTTACACATTGAAATACTATACAGCTATCAGAAACAAGGAAAGCACGCAATTCACAACCAAATTTATGGATCTAGAAAAGCTGATCCTACATGAGCTGACTCAGTCCCAGAATGATAAACATGGTATGTATTCTCTTATAAGTGAATAATAACCATATAGCACAGGACAACCATCCTAAAACCCACAGATCAAAACAGATAGGAACCTAGCATAACTATCCTAGGAAAAACTCTACCCAGCAGTGAGTCATGAACCTGTTGCAGGTTAGTGGATCACCTTACCCTACATGTTGTGCCATATCAAGCCCTGGTAGAAGAGGAAGCTCTTGGACCTCACATGACTGAAGAACTGAGGGAGTATGATATGTGAGGGCCCACCTCATCTGAGGAGAAGGAGAGTAATGAGAAGAGGAATAATGAAGGAGGGAGGGAAAGCAGGAGGGAAGGAAGAAGGAAGGGAGGGAAAGAGGGAGGAAACTATGTTTTAGAGGTAACTTGAAAAAACAAATTAATTTTTTTTAAAGTGCAACTAATTTAAAAAATATAATAAAAATAAAATACAAAATTTTCGAATGATAATTTACCAAAGGCGTACTTGCCTGTAACTGAACTTTTAAATTATTATTTAACACTTATTTATTTATTACTAAATTCACTTATAACAAACACCAACAATTTCTTAACTATTAATCCTATAAATTCCTACAACCCTTTTAACCTATCCACTAAACCTATTGGTAATCATAACAACCACTTTCATAACCTTTTAGAATGATACAGTCTCTGGGGCAGGTCCTCAGTCTTCAGGAACACAGTCTTTGTTGTAGATTCTTTAACACACTTAGCAGTCCTTCTTCTGGATCTCTCAGATGCAGGTTCGTCAGGGTCGTTGGTTATTGCAGTCTCACCTTAAATAAGGCTTCATGCTTTCTTCTCTGTGGGAGACCCCAGCCATCTGCAGGCCAACTTACTTCTTTTGAATCAGGAACTCAGCTGCTCTGCCTCAGTCCTTAAAGCCAGGCACCGTTTCCTTTAGGCCACTGTTTGGACAGATCAAACCCCTCTAGGCAAAAGCTGAGCCACAGGGTCCAGTCCT